>CM060950.1:180806283-181198783 GCA_030765055.1 Mantis religiosa
CCCTACTAAACCCCAAGCAACGGCATTTACTAAGTGAGCCAAGCACCGGGTACGCACACGCAGCTTACCACCGCTTCAGTTTTTCGTAAAACCCATAGCGTGGTCAGACACAGCAACATACTTGGGCGTTGTAATGGACCAGAGACGAAACTGGAATCAACATATTTCTAAAACCCACACGAAAACCAACGCACAACTACACAGACCCTACCCACTCATTAATTACAACAATGAACTGCAATTGCATAGTAGTCTCACGCTCTGTAAAACCCTGATTCACACAATATTCACCTATGTTGCCAAAGTCTGGGGATATGCAGCAAAAAGTCACAACCACAAACTGCAAACACTCGGAAACAAAATACTCCATATCCTTGTCAAAGTAACCATAATGTGAGCCTCAAAAACGGCTACATAGATAACTCAGAATACATTCGAAGAATAGTTTATCAAAATATTTGCAAACGGTCTATATGCCAACTGTACTAAAAGCCGGAACCCACTGATACGATCCTTGGATAACTATGACACCACCACAAACAAGCACAACCGCCCCCTTTGGCTGTTTGTCTGAGACACTACAAATGATACCACCGCCACCGAGGTCCTCCAGTAATTGCAGAAACTAATCACCTTCGAATACCGTATGATTGCGTAAGTGTTTCAGGCAGAAATCAACCTGAGCTCACGAACAGACACGACCAATTGAACAGCATATCATACCAGACGCAGCACTTACCGTGAAATGGCCCAGAGAATAACCATGGTGACGGATGGTAGACTCCCACCACACCACTCATTTCACTCATGCATATACATTAACCCGCCATCTCATATTTAACATTACCCGTAGCTTCTTATTCATGATTTCCATTGAATTCCACTAGCTTATAGCACGGATTAACCACCGGGCGCCAGCCAGGGTCTGTCCATGGATGGCACCGTTAACCCACCCTGACATGCTATCATGCGCTGCAAGTTAGCAAAAGTAGAATTAACCGATACTAACCGGGGTACGACAGCGGAACCCATCTATCTCTATACCCCTTCCCAGCGCAACAGCCCGATTAACATTAACCAAGTTCGCCTAACTGGTCTGCACGTTTTCTAAACAAATGATCATTGGGGAGACGAAGTAGCCGAAGAGGATGATGGACTTTGTCGGTAAGCTTTACACAGGTAAACCAATTTTCTACAGTGATGTTCCTGTAGGAAGTTTGAATAGTTGCTCAAAAACGCAGTGCAGATTAGGCTAGTTTGGAAGCTTCCTTCCTTCCCTTCCTCCCTCCTCCCTCCCCCCTCCTTCCTCCTCCCTCCTCCCTCCCTTCATCCCTTTCTCCGCTCCTCCCTTCCTCCCTTCCTTATTTTCTCCCTTCTTCCCTCCCCAGATTAATGAAATCTAAATTGTTAACGAGAACATCTAAATTAACAGTATATATATTCTCGATTAGACCAGTGGTAATATATAATGCGGGAACATGGTTATGAAATAAAGAAGATGAAAATGCTCTGCGTATATTTGAAAAGAAGATCATAAGACGAATATAGGTACAAATATTTGAGAACAATGTTTGAGAACAATACGTGGAGAATTACATCGAATTCGGAAATCAATCGAATTTATCAAAGGGGAATGTTTGGTGAAATATATCAAGTTGATGACATTAAGGTGGGCAGGCCACATTGAAAGAATGGAAGATGAAATAATCCCTAAGCGCCTAATGCACATTGGTATAATAGAGGTGAGAAGGAGCGGAAAACCGAGAAAGAGGTGGCAACAGGACGTGGAACAGGACAGGAAAAATACAAGATCGAGATGAACTGAGGAAAATGTGTAAGAAAAACACCACAACGGGCTGTAGCGTCAATTAAGAAGTGTGTACGAGTCTTCCTGGATGACAGTCTGCAAGGACAATAGATTGGGCGTAGGGTGCGACTGAGCTTCCCCCACCGTCACCATATCTAATCCCTGTGACGTTTTATTTGTGGGAAACTGTGAAAGATCAACTCTATCTACGAAGGCCACGCAGCTTGTAGGACCTTCGTTAGAGGATTATAGTGGCACGTGCAACAATATCCTCTAAAATATTGATAGACGTAGATGCCGTAACCTCTGTAGTTGTGCTATATGTCTGGCCACAAGCAACGGACACTTTGAACATTTACGTGACTTTATGCTTAAATGAGTATGTTACTACATACGAGGTCTACTAAAAAGATATAGCGCATTTTTAATTTTCACGGGCTACGTATATTTGATTTTCGATTGTTTTTTGGCGTTATCTTGGTACTCATGCCCCTCACTATTGTTACAAGCTCTATCATTTTGAATGTTCAGTAAATTGTTGACCACTGTTTTGACGTGTTTTGTCTCGTCTTCGATTTTTGCTTATTCCAAAAACCGGAAGAAAGTTTTGTGCGAAAACAAAACTAAGTGCGCGGATGCATTCCGAATGTTGACTGGGGCATATGGTAAAGCTACCTTGGAACAGAGCAACGTTTATCTGTAGTATAAAAGATTTTCAGAGGGTCGAGAATATGTGAACGACGAAGAGTTTCCAGGACATCCAAGCTCGTCAACGAGACGAAAACATTGAAGAAGTGAAGATAATAGTTTCGGCAAATCTCGAATAAACGTTAGAGCAATTGTTGAGGACTTTGTTCATGAGACAGGTCACCGAAAAATTCGTACCAAAGTTGCTCGCCCGCCTCGGTAGCGTAGATGGTAGCGTGTCTGCCTCTCGTTCAAGAGCTCCCGAGTTCGAATCTCTGTTAGGGTGAGTTACCTGGATAAGGTTCTTTCCGGGGTTTCCCTTATCCTGCTGGACGAATGTCGGGTAGCTCTAAGCTCCATGGACTCCGGATTCATTTGAACAGCATTTCATCCACTTCATTCATCGTCCGATATGACTTAGCTCTAGTGCAAATTACGTTGGAGGACGTAAAATACAAAAAAAAAAAAAAAAAAAAAAATGTTGCTCAATTTCAACCTAAAACACCATCACATTAAGTTGCTAAGACGCCCCTGCTCTCAAATCGTTGTTTGTTGGCGAATATTTGGCCAAAGAACAACACGTTTATAATGCCACAGCCATCGTTCTCCCCAGACCTGGCCTCTATGTTTTTGGTTCTCAAAATTGAAGAGGCCCATGAAAGGCCGACACTACGCCACGATTGAGGACATAAAGGCGACAACGAAGGAGGAGATCACAAAACACGATTTTTTAAGTGCTTCGAGGATTGGAAAAAGGTTGGTGCAAGTGTATAATATCTGGTGGGGATTACTTTGAAGGGGAAAAAGTGGATATTAATGAATAAACAAATAAATACCTTTTGAAAACAAAATTCGCGATACTTTTTGAACAGACCTCGTATTTGACTAGTATTTAAATGTAAACTAAACACATAATATGTATATAGCGTTCTTTCCTTGAATTCTGTATACATTATTTTGCAAAGCCTATGTATTAAAGTAAGTGCAAATGTTAAAGGTATTCGTACAGAACGCTGTCGCACAGCGTGGTAGGCGTGTACTGCTGTTAAATTTGTACAGCAGCTCATATAAAGCATAAAAATCTGCACTTGGTAGACTTAACCCATGGCACACGCTGGATTACAAAATGTTCTTAATGTTATGCAATAATAACAGCATTTCTGCCCTAACACGAATGCCTTCACATTTGTTGAACCTAAAATTAGTTGCTCCAGCTTCTATGGATATATTGACACCCTCGGATCACAAACATAAGTGAAAGGAGCAACTTAATAACTTCATCCATATAAAAATACTTCAGTTTGAATTTGAAACACGACGTTCAGTGGTTTACAAACCGTGGTGTTGGTATTTTTTATAGTATAATGCACTTGTATATGCGATAAGGGCTTTGTGCAAGTAATTTTAGTTTTAGATTTTTTAATGTATAATGAATATTACTGTGTGTCTCAAATTAGATTATGTTTGTCGTTGAATTCTACTAGGCGAGCAACCAATCGGAGTACTGCGGTGTTTTTATACTGCATTTTCCATATGTGGAATGTGACGAGCATCATTTGAATCCTTAGGTAACGCATACTATTTGTGCTAATACAAAGATTCAAATTTTGCCAAAAGTGAGGAAGGTAGGAAGTAATGGTTCTTAAACAACCGCAAAACCCATATTTATAGCTCATAATAGTTTCCATAATGCAAATAAATAAATTTACCAATATATTATTACGACACATTGCGACGTAAGCACTGTAATTACCATCATCACTGGATGCTATGTATTATGTGTGTACATATATTTGTAATTACTCAGAAGTGAAATGTAAGCTATTGACATAATGTGCTTAAAGGATTAGTGTGAACGAGCCAAGGTGTTAAATTCGAGAGAGAACAAACAGTTAACTTGCTGCAGAATTCTGTAAACACTGAACGTGAGCCGTCACATGATATGTTTATGAATGCTTCGCAAACTCTGTTTATTCTAGAGATTTCAAATAAGTGTGATTAAATTCGTCAGTTTAAAAAACCACGAAAAAGTGTATTAGTTGGATCAACTTGCAATAGAAATGGGACAAGAGATAATCTGCTTGTCCCCTTAACAATCCAGTCAAATTGAATTAGTGTGGGCCCAAATAAAACGAGGTGAGTGTTCAAACAGAAATAACACTTTTAACCTGACTGGTGTTGAACGATTTATGCACGAAGAAATTTACAAGGTAACACAACAAAACTAGGAAAACTGGTCAGACGTGCAGAAAAAGTACAAGATGACGACTTTTGGAAAACAAAATAGCCCGTGACGTGATTTAGGAGCATATCACCATAACTTTGCAAGACTCAGACGATGAAGACAGTAACATTGACGAATTCTCTCTTGACTTAAGTGACATTCACTGCTATACGCAAGAGCCACTGGCAGTTCCGTTGTATTATAAAAGTAGGTAATTCATAAGCTGCAATTATAATTATAGCATTTAATATATGCAAGTATGCTTTCTTCAATTTTGATTTTAATAACTGAATTGTTATAAAACTTTGAGAAATTCGGCTTGGGTTCCCTTTCGACTAACGCCAATGACACATGAAGTCTCTCTCTCTCTGTCTCTCTCTCTCTGTAATGTACGTCCTTCAACGTTAAGTCATATTGGACGATAGATTGAATGGGTGAAATGATGCTCAAATGAGCTCAAGGTCCATAGAGCTCAGATTTACCCGACACTCGTCATTCAGGATAAGGGAAAACCCCGGAAAAACTTTATCCAGGTAACTCACACTGACCGAGATTCGAACTCGGGACCTCTTGAACGTGAGGCAGACACGCTACCATTTACGCTACCGAGGCGGGCATGTATTGTCTAGGGCTGGATGCGAGAGAGAGAGAGAGAGAGAGGGGGGGGGAAATTATGAAAAGATTGGATGCAACGGTGTGGCAACGCTGAGTGCGCAAACGCATCTCATTTCCCGCAGTCCAGAATTCTTCTTATTTGAAAAACATAAGTGGCGATATCAATGTTAAGACAAGTGCATTCTAAGCATTGTAGGGACAGAATTTTTGCACAACTACAACTAAAAATTATTTTAATAATGACATGGGCATTTATACTTTAATGCCCGATTTCACCAACAAATGTTAAGACTTAACACGAGTTTAGCAATAGTTAAAACAAAAATTGCATTTCACTAACAAGTGTTAGCGTAACACTCGTGTTAAATCTCATGTTAAACTAACAAGCCAAACTTCTAATGTTAAGTCCTTAACAATTGTAAATAGTCAAGTTGGCGAGCATTAACTCAGCTGTTGATGTCGATTTGCTATATTTAAGACCGTCTATATGCCATTCATAATAGAGTACGGCCTATGAGGAGAAATAATTTTGAGGAACTATCAGAAGAAAACTGTTTTACGGAGGTATAGACTGTCGAAACATGTTGCTATGAAGGTGCAAGCACGGAAGTACAAGAGAGAGAGAGAGAGAGAGAGAGAGAGAGAGAGAGAGAGAGAGAGAGAGAGAGAGAGAGAGAGAGAGAGAGAGAGAGAGAGAGAGAGAGAGAGAGAGAGAGAGAGAGAGAGAGAGAGAGAGAGGGAGAGAGGATAGAACATGCATGAAAGGTATATGGCGATCTCGCCTTTGCTTCAAGTATCAATAACCTTGTGATTTTATAATTCACTGAATTATGTGGATAATACGTTGTCCACCTCCCGTCTTGAAACGCTCAAGCCACTTGCCCTTCTTCGCTCCTCGTTTTAAATTTACGTAATACTGAGTTAGAACATGCATCGAAAGGAATATGACTATCTCGCCTTAGCTTCAAGTATTAGTAACCTTGCGATTTTATAATTTACTGAATTATATGGATAATACATTGTTCACCTCCCGTCTTGAAACGTTTAAGGCACTTGTTCTTCGCACCTCGTTTTAAATTTACGTAATACTGACAAGTTGTTTGGTGCTTGTAGTAGTGACACATGCATTTGAATTAAATTCGTTTCCAATGTTTTCCCCGCGACATTTTTCTCTTTTACATTCACTGCATCCGTCCTCTTATTTTCCACGATATCCTTACACTTCGTCACCATTTCAATGAACAATTCTTTCTCCGTCGATGAGAAATTTGTCTCACGGTTTTATTTATGATTTTGTTCATCCGGCATTTGTGCAGACGAAAATGAAAACAAAAGCGCATCGGTGTACGTTCAGAAAATCATCCATAGCCTTCTATAGCTGTGATATTTACAAGTTTCTTGGCATTAACACAGGTTTTTTTAACATTTTAAGAAAACAGGTTGGTGAAATGCAAGAAATTTAACATTAGTTTTAGCGCTGTGACAACTGTTACGTTACATTTGTTAACGTTGATTTTAACATCTGTTGGCAAAATCGGGCATAAAAGTTTTGGCCACAGCGAAAATATTGCAAATAATGTTCCTAGTTCAGGTGCAGATGTGTGTACTACATTCGGCAACATTATTAGGAGGGGCAAGCAAATAATTTGCCGTGGTCTCCGGTATGGCGCAGCTTCTGCCTTTAATGTTTACACACACTTCAATTAAACTGTCCTCTTGCAAATATTAAAGTACTTTACTAGAAAATTCAGTGTGCGAATGAGAAAGTTGTATACTATATCTAAAGTGTCGATAATTGAAAGAGTAATGCCCGATTTCACCAACAGATGTTAAAATCGATGTTAACAAATGTAACGTAACAATTGTCACAGCGCTAAAACTAATGTTAAATTTCTTGCATTTCACCAACCTGTTTTCTTAAAATGTTAACAAGCCTGTGTTAATGCCAAGAAACTTATAAATTTCACAGCTATAGAAGGCTATGGATGATTTTCTGAACGTACTCCGATGCGCTTTTGTTTTCATTTTCATCTGCACAAATGGTGGATGAAAAAAAAAAAAAAAACATAAATAAAGCCGTGAGACAAATTTCTCATCGACGGAGAAAGAATTGCTAATTGAAATGGTGACGAAGTGTAAGGATATCGTGGAAAATAAGAGGACGGATGCAGTGAATGTAAAAGAGAAAGATGTCGCGGGGAAAATATTGGAAACGAATTTAATTTAAATGCATGTGTCACTACTACAAGCATCAAACAACTTGTCAGTATTACGTAAATTTAAAACGAGGTGCGAAGAAGGGCAAGTGACTTGAACGTTTCAAGACGGGAGGTGAACAATGTATTATCCACATAATTCAGTGAATTATAAAATCGCAAAGTTATTAATACTTGGAGCAAAGGCGAGATCGGCATATTCATTCCGATGTATATTCTAACTCATTACGTAAATTTAAAACGAGGTGCGAAGGACAAGTGAATGAATGTGTAGTGTTTAACGCCCGCTTTTACTACATACGGCACCGCAGGCGGTGACACCGATGATACATGAGATGAAGATGGAGCACCGGTGGAATGAGATGGCGGGGGAAACCGGAGGTCCCGGAGAAAACCCGCCTCAGCGCCGTGTTGTTCACCACAGATCTCACTTTGCGGTCACCTGGGATCGAACCCGGGCCGCCTTGGTGAGAGCCAAGCGGTCTAACCACTGAGCCAGCGCGCGGCCATAAGGACAAGTGACTTGAACGTTTTAAGACGGGAGGTGGACAATGTATTATCCACATAATTCAGTGAATTATAAAATCGCAAGGTTATTGATACTTGAAGCAAAGGCGAGATCGCCATATTCCTTTCGATGCATGTTCTAACCTCTCTTGTACTTCCACACTAACCTTCATAGCAACATGTTTCGACAGTCTATACCTCCGTAAAACATTTTTCTTCGGGTAGTTCCTCAAAATCATTTCTCCTCATAGGCCGTACTCTATTATGAATGCCATTTAGACGGTCTTAAATATAGCAAATCGACATCAACAGCTGAGTTCATGCTCGCCATCTTGACTATTTACAATTGTTAAGGACTTAACATTAGAAGTTTGGCTTGTTAGTTTAACATGAGATTTAACACGAGTGTTACGCTAACACTTATTGGTGAAATGCAATTTTTGTTTTAACTATTGCTAAACTCGTGTTAAGTCTTAACATTTGTTGGTGAAATCGGACATAACACTTGTTGGTGAAGAGTTCATGCTCGCCATCTTGACTATTTACAATTGTTAAGGACTTAACATTAGAAATTCGGCCTGTTATTTCAACATGAGATTTAACACGAGTGTTACGCTAACACTTGTTGGTGAAAAGCAATTTTTGTTTTAACTATTGCTAAACTCGTGTTAAGTCTTAACATTTGTTGGTGAAATTGGACATAACACTTGTTGGTGAAATGCAATTTTTGTTTTAACTATTGCTAAACTCGTGTTAAGTCTTAACATTTGTTGGTGAAATCGGGCATTAGAGGTAAAACCAATAACCCATACTTACGTGCATCTGACAGAAAATATTAGTTAGTGATTTTAACTTGATTTGCGCAATGGCCGAGCAGTTAGGCCGCTAGAATCCCACTGAGGCAAACTGATCGACCTCAGGAAACTTCAGAGTGTAGTGTAGTGTTTAACGCCCGCTTTTACTACATACGGCACCGCAGGCTGTGACACTGATGATGCATGAGATGAAGATGGAGCACCGGTGGAATGAGATGGCGGGGGAAACCGGAGATCCCGGAAAAAACCCGCCCCAACGCCGTGTTGTCCACCACAAATCTCACTTTGCGGTCGCCTGGGATAGAACCCGGGCCGCCTTGGTGAGAGCCAAGCGGTCTAACCACTGAGCCACGGCGTGGCCAGGAAACTTCAGAGGTGGTTTTTCTCCGGAAACTTCGGTTTCCCCCACCAATTGCTCCTTTGTGACCACACCACGCTCTTATTTCATTCCATCTACATCCTCACTCTCATACAGACATCGGGCAAATCAGCCATCACGTAGAAGCAGTGTTTCTACTCCTCAATGGGGATCTGACTCCAGGCGTCAATTTGTACAGGTTCTGTATACGAGGAGTGCAAATCGCCAAAGAAAAACAAAGTTATAGTTTGTTTTTAGGGAAAGAGATGCACTTTATTTAAGAAGGCATTGAAATTTGTTTCTCTTTATGACTATGTATATGTGTGTGACTATAAATAAATCACTAGACAATACATGATTATACACTCTGTGATTAAATGCATTCCTTCCCGATCTTATTAGGTTTTAATAGCTTTAATGAGTAATTCGTGATCATTGGCCCACTTTAAATAAGAGATAATTAAGACCAGAATGTTACAAATGTGTGTAACACATATCGTATCTCATTTTTTGTATTTCTGAAAAGTAGTTCATTTGAAGATATTGTCAGCTTGTTATTTCGGAATGTGGCACTTCAAAATGGCGATCATTGGCTTGCCAACTTAAGTTACATCTTTCCATCTTGTAATGGCGATTTATCTGGAACTGTGTTTGTATGTAATAACTTTTAAACATTTTTAGAGCCCGTACGTATTTAACTACAGACTACAGCTAATGTTAAAGTGAGAATAACGGTTGACATTGTTCACTGGAAGTAGTTCATTATAGTTTGATTGTGCTATGTACATTTACTCTGAACTAATTGGTTCAAAACGTTGAGAAATCTGTGTCAATCTACATTATTTTAATCGTGTAAGAAATTAGTGTGGTAGTGATTAATTAACAGTATGTATCTTCTGCGACCTAGTCTGTAGTGTATTTTATTTGGAACTCAATGCTGTTAGAATGGTTAGGTATTTGGTTACCGAAAACTGGAGTTCATACATATCTAACCTCTGTGTTTGTGTACATGAGTGTACGCCTGCGCCTGTGTGGTTTAAACTTGATAAAATGGTAAGGCAACATTTCTCGTACGTTGATATCTGTAACCGTCAGTTTGCAATAGGAAAGCAAGTATTTCGGGCGTGTCTATGACAGCAACTGAATTGTATGATTCTTTTGTTTCATTATTCAAATTTAAAACTGGTTGATTGAATTGATTGATTGTGGTGAAGTGAATTCTCCAAGGCCGTCAAGGAAGCAGCACCAAGGTGAAATGATAAAACTCATTTTGTGTGCCTAGTAGCTATGTGTGGTAATAGTAGTTGAGAAAGAAAGTAAAGTACTGTACTTAACCTTTCTTTGTTACTGATAGAGGTTTGCAGCTTTTTCAAGGCTTGACACTTATACTAATGGACTAGCATGACTTCAGACTGCTATTTGTGGTATTAGGCAATTTGTTTATAAAAGCGTGATGGTCTGATAGATTTGACATCGGTAATAATACATTGTTATGTGCAGATCCATAATTAGTCCATTGTGTTTACTATATAGCATATATCCAATGCCATGAGCAATTTGTGTCTTTAATATCTTAATTACTTGAATTTTGTTGTGGATCAAAGATTATTGTACAATTGTCACATGCGAATAATTAACATTGGAGTCGCATGTGATGTTTAATTCAAATGATGTTTTAGAATAACTGCTTTGCTTTGAAATAAAAGTTTAACAAATGGTCATTTATTTTGTTAACAGGAAGGATATTTCTAAAACTTTTTATAATATTTGTGCTAATCATACTTAAATGCAATGAACCCATTTCGTTCAATAACTTCTGCTTAGTGTATTAAAAGATGCATTTTCAATGTAAAACTGCCCTGTGTTTTACGAATAAAACTTATGGTTTAGTTATTCTTTTTTCACTCAAATTTTTGTTTGCTATGTAGAAAGTAGGGTAAGCAAATTTCAACTCAGGTTATGTGATTATGTAGATCTTAAATACGGAACAAATATGACAGTTTAGTTGTGCACTTGGTGCCTCATGTCATAGTTTCTGACTTCTCTATTGAGAAAATCAGTTGATTAGAGTCTTCAAAATATCAAAGTTTATTTAATGAATTTGCATTCAGCTAAACTGTTTTAGCTGTATCCGTTGAAAAAATTTGAGATGTGCTATAAATATCTGGTTGTTGATGACAGGGATAGATGGGTTATCCTGTAGAATAGCGGCTAGGGCCTAATGTAAACAGCTTTTGACAACCACTCATAACAAAATATCAATCAGGATATGTGCAATAGAACTAATGGGGGAACATCTCTCTATAAACAATGTAGCCTTAATAGAGTCAAAGCTGTGCAGTGCAAAGAATGCACCATCATGATCAATTTACGAAATAACACAACAGCCCTTCTACATTGAGGATCTTGAGGGTCTACCACTAAATAGACTGCTACCTCCTACAGAACAGTACCAAACATTAGTAAAAGAACAAGAAAAGAAATCCAAAATATGGAATGTTTTTTACTGGACAGTTATTAGTATTCCATTTACTACTGAACCATTTGTTGTCATGCATTAATGTATCACCATTTTGGTTACACATTGTTGGTAGGTATGTTCGTGTACATTTTTCTTCAATTGGCAGTGTTTCAGTTACTTAGGCCAGCCTCTGGCCACTATTCTCCAAGATAACTGGGTGGAGGTTTCCTTTCTGATAAGTGGACTCTGTCGTCCTGTTCATATACACACACATTAAGTAAAGTGTAATCCAAATGGGATGAACTTTGTTAATGCAGGACCCACGTATTCCATTCATACACACAAAATCTAGCATTGTAACCTATATGATGTTGTCATTTTGGGATAGAGACACAGGACATAGAAATGGAATAAGTGAAAATGCAGTTGAAATTGTGCACAAAATTCTACAAGAAAACTACATGGCTATCAAATGGGATGAAAATGAGGTACACATGAATAAGGGCTTAGTTGTGTGTACAGCCCAATTCAAATTAATTTATAGATCTAGTAAGTTATTTGAAGTTAATAAATAATGAATGTGTATGATAAGTGACAAAGGAATTTGTTGGGCTACTGCATATGGTTTAGTGTAAGTTTATTTTCAGAAAATGTTCTGCTGTTAACTTTTCTTGCTCTTGTTTTAAGTACTTCAGCATTTTAAAATGGTCTGTTCTGATTCTGCAGTATAG
This sequence comes from Mantis religiosa, assembly GCA_030765055.1. Classification (NCBI taxonomy): domain Eukaryota; kingdom Metazoa; phylum Arthropoda; class Insecta; order Mantodea; family Mantidae; genus Mantis; species Mantis religiosa. The sequence continues at coordinate 180,818,705 of CM060950.1, forward strand.
TTACAACCCACTCTTAAAGATATTTCCCAAGGACTTCCTGAATTTGAAACCGATAATTATTATTTTGATTCAATACTTTTACCATTTAGTTGAAATTTGAATATTTTCTTACCATTTACTGAATTAAATGGGAACCGTACATGATTCTGTTTTTATTTTAATTTAATTTACCTATTCCAAACACCAGTTATACTTTTAACATTCTTTTATATGCTTTCTTGATAATTTTATCTCAATTTTGGTTACTTTTCCTCCAACTGCTTCCTTAACTAATCTCCTTGGCTACCTAGCTGTTACTATTATTCGTTAACATGAATAAGGCTTTATACACCTAATTTCTTAAAGCCAAACCTTATATAGTGCATAAGTACGTTAATAATGTTTGAATTTAATATCTAAGTGACATCGCTTATCTTGTCTTAATGTTTACATCTCACTATGGTTAATGTAGTAATGCCCAAAAACATGAAATAGGTAATTATGAGATTTAAAGAGGAATGTGTGCATTAGCAACCCAGAAAATATAAAATATCCAAAACCTAACAAAAATGATAAAGTAATACAAAAATTGAAAATATGTTTTCATTCGTTCTTTTGTTGGAAATCTAAGTTAAAATACAGTCTAATAAAGCAATCAAAATGTAAAACTCTGGGGAGTTCTGAACTGGAATAATTGCACCTGAGGTGAACTTAATTCTTCCCATTGCATTGTATAGTAATAACCATTTTAAGGTTTCAAAACAGTAACTATTCTGTGTCTGTCTAAGAATTGATTTGTATTGACAAAAGCAGTGTTCAGCAACAAAGACATTATGGGTGCATATTTAAAGTTTGCTATTTCTTACAGTGACAGTGATTCTTTGATGTCCAATGATAGGTTTTCATTGTACCTGATAAGGTATTGGCAGTATGTTGTAATATATGGTAACCCAGATATTTTGTAGGCATTTATGGTGAAATTTTACTACTTTATTTGCAGTTTTGTATGACCTATATTAAGCTCTGGTAATATACTTTCTATTGGACTCATGTGTGCAAGTGCTATCTCAATTAATTTGAGTTGTCCTTTGTGGTCTAGGCATAACATGCTAGTTGCTGACTCCCAAGGTTGTGGGTCCAAACCTGGTGGAGGGCAGTAGAATTTTTGACCATAAAAATCCGTAATATGGCTTCCCTCAGAAGGAAAGTAATGGCTACTGGTCCTTATAGATTTACAGCATGTAAAGTAACCAAATCTTTTAAAAAGATCTCTGAGGAATATAAAGCAGTCTTAAAAATCCATAATATGTCAGAAGGAAAGTAATGGCTACTGGTCCTTATCATATCACAAGTAAGATGCTACAGTTGTGGGTAATCAAATACATTTTAAATGTGTTCTCAGTGAGATATGCAATTATAATAATATATACAGTTTATTTTAAGTGATTATGTTTTGTATATTAATGTTTTGGAAAGTAAAAGTTGCTTGCTTCTTGTAAAGAAGTGTTGTAGAATGAATGTTATGTAAATGTAACAATTTTCTGATACTGTTCAGTGGATTTATTTATTCCAGAAATTTTTATGCTCTTTCTCATTGGCCTCAAAATATAATTCAGTAAATAGTCATACCCACAAATAAATCAAGCTCTTGCATTTACTAATACAGGGGCTCTGGTCCTGTTGAATATTGTCTCTTGATGCTAGATTGCCAGCTAAAATCTGTATGAAGTTTAAGTTATGAAATTGTGTATACTTTGAGGGTTGTAAGCTGTTTAATACAGGGGAAGACAACTTTGGGCCGTGTAACTTATTTTAATGAAGAGCCAGCTTGTGAGTTTGTGTGACGTCAGGGGAGATTGGTGTATTGCAATGCTGCCTAGATCAGCAGCACTGCTTGTACAAAACTTGAGGGTTCAGTCAGCTTTATCACTCTCGGTGACAACATGGAGAGTACCGGTAAACTGGAGCAACCAGTTTTTCTGTCAGTATGGGAAAATCTTTTTCTGTTTGTGCAATGTGGTTAAGTGTTTAGTATGTTACAAAGCAGTAAAGAGCATTAAGAAATTCAATTTACAACGTCATTATACTGTGTGCCATGCAAGTGAATATGGTAAATATCAAGCAGAAGAATGTGACACAGTAATATTGGGAGCGTCTGTTCATTTGAGCTACAGAACAGCTCTTCACAAAGCCAAGAATGTAAGGCCATTTACTGAAAGAGATTTCGTAAAAGAAGTGATTTGATGGCTGCTGAAGAATTGTGTCCACATTTGTTAGAACACTTTAAAAGAGTAAGTTTTTCTCCTAAGACTTATGCAGTGTATACCTGAAATGGGTGCAGATGTTCATGAGTAACTTGATGTTATGGTGCGTATGTTTGAACATTATTCCTTAGCTGTTGACAACAGTAGTGAAATCTGATACTGCACAATTAGCTATTTTCTTTAGGGACATGGATGAAAAGTTGAACATCATAGAGGAATTGTTAGATTTAGTTCTCCTTAAAGACACCATTACAAGTTTGAACATTTGCAAAGGTGTTGAAAGAGCTGTTGAAGACGCTGGCCTGAGTTGAAATAGGCTTGTTCCTGTGGCAACAGATGGGGCTTCGTCTATGACAGGAGTCAATGTTGGATTAATTACTCGGATGAAAGATTGTATGAAACGTGTTCCTTGTGCTGCAGATGATTTCATTGCAACCCACTGTATTCATTAAGAGAATCTTTGCGCCGAGAATATGAAAGTTAAAAATGTTACGCACATCATGGTGCAAGTTACAAATTCTGTCCGATCAAGAGGCCTTTGACATAGTTTATAATGTTTCTTGAAGAATGTGGCAGTCATTATGATGATCTCCCTTGTTATTGTGATGTGCAAGGGTTGAGCAAGGGTAAGAAATATCATTCATGACTAGTCACAATCAGCCTGTTCCTCAGCTGCAAGTAAAACCTGGATTTGTGGCTTAGCTTTCCTTGCTGATTTAACTGTTCACTTGAACGATTTAGATGGCTCACTGCAAGGCAAGGACCTAATCATAATAGATATGTACTACGGAATTAAAGCCTTCAAAATGGCATTGGGTCTGTGGGTGAATCAACTGTTGGCTTGTAACATGGTTCATTTTCCGAAGTTATTGCAAGTGCATGCTCCTGATAATACTCTCTGAAGAATATGTACAGACTTGACAAAATCTTCGTCATCAGTTTGAGACCAGGTTTCAAGAAATGTAGAAACATCTTGTAGAATGTCTCTTGTAGAATGTCTTATCTATTACGTTTCAGCTCTTTGCAACCCTATATTCGTTGCATGTTAATGTTCCTAGCAGATACCAAATTGAATTGGTAAATTTACATTGCAACGATTTGCTGAAGGACAAATATAAATACAATACTTGGCTGATTTTTACGTGAATGTTCCTCAAACCAGATTTCTGGGGTTGTATGCCCTTGCTGCACGAATATTATGTATGTTTGGTTCTCTATTTTGTGCACACAATTATTTTCTGTTATGAACCTTTTTAAGTCATAATCCCGAAGCACATTGTCAGATCACAATTTAACATGCTGTCTTCGATTACAAATGTCCCGTACATTACGTCCTAACATTGACAAACTAGTTAAAGAAAAGCGAAACACAAATATCAGAAAGTATACACCTAATTGTTCTGTATAGGTCTCCTCTAAAGTTCAGGCAAAATAGTTTTAATTTCTGTTTTATTTGCATTGTAACATATAAACAATGTTCATGTTCATATGAACTAGAAATGTGATATATTTTTTGATGGCATAAAGCCGAAATGTAATTATTTATAATCTGTGACCATTCTGTAATTGAAACAGCATTAAAATTACAATATCCAAGATGTCAGTTGTGTTAACACCAGACCTTTTGCCTGTCTTTCCTGCATTGCTTCATCCTGCATGCCATTTCCTCTTCCCTTGCTCAGCAGCACAGAGTGCTGTGATGTCAAACGTTCAACTAGCCTTTGGTGGGAGCATGTGAGCTGCGTGAGCTGATAATCACTGCAACGATACCTGTCCTCCCCTTGTTTAACATAATCTTTCTGAAATTAATAGCCACGTTAGATTTTCTAGGCTTGTTTTTCTTGCAAGTATTTCCTGGAGTTGCTTTGAAATAAGTGATCCTATGATATCTGAGATTCTTCCTCTTTTATTTCTTTTAATCCCGTTTTTTTATTAAGTCAAAACCTTGTATCTTAATGACATTATTTCACTATATGTTTCACTGCTGCTACAATCTGCATTCTTTTCACCAGTTGCTACAGAAACCACTCAACTATGTTTTAACCCTTCACAATTAGTGAGTTTCATGTATACCTTATCTTTTTCTGCTTAGTCCTTATTCAGATCCATTTTTTAGTTTAAAGCGTTTGCTTGCTTTCAAGTTGAAGTACTTTTTGGCCTGTTGCAATTTGGCAATGATCTTCTTTATTATTGCTCTTGTGATTCCAGTCACTTTTAATGACTAGCAGTGATCCTCAAGGGGTTGGCTATGCTGAATCTGGTGGTCTTGTAGCTCCTCCAAACACATATATAAGGTGATAAGTGATGCAAAACAGTGGGAATGTTTGAAATGCATAGGAGCAGCCATGAGGAGTTCACAGAGAATTATTTAAAAATGATACATTCCATTAGTATTTATTAAATGGCAAGTTATTAGATTTCCATTATTTATGAATAAAACGTTTTCTTATGTCACTCTTAGTTTTATCTGACTTTTCAAATATTCCCCCTTTTTTTGCAACCCTGTACAAAAGTATACAGTCAGCACTTTTCCAGCCAACTGCTGAGCTGTGCATAAGTTTTGCTTGTCTATGATTGTTTTCTTTTGCTCTCCTTGATAGTTCCAATTACCGACCATACTCTTTACTTTTTCTGTGAATATGTTAGTCAGTATTTCTCTCTTTGGACCTCCAGTTTCCTGCCTCGATCTAGTCATCCCCAAGATTGGCGATGGATATGCTGTTCTCTTCTAATCATGTCTTGTAATTTACTACATTTATTTGTCTTTGATCCAAAAGTGTATATTGTGATTGAAAGTTTTGTTCTTTTCCAGCTAGCCTAACTTCTTTCATTCTCTGTACCAGATGATCTATCAGGACACACTTTAGTGATACATCAGTACTTCACCATGTGCATAGAAACAAATCTAACAAAGATCATTGTTTTGTCAACTCTTCTTCCAAGTGGCTGGCTAGTATACTCCATTTCCTTACTAATCCTCCCAACTTCTTTTTTGGGACCAAATATATCTTTTTTGAAATAAAAAGCCAGATGAAATTAGTGATTTGTTTCCTTCAGTATTTCTACTGTTTGTTTGCATTCTTCTGTTATGTTGCAATTCAGCTTCATGTCTTTTTGAATTCTTATTTTATGTCTTTACCAGACATAATTGTCATGTTAATTTACCTTTTCTTCAAAATCATTCAGTTTATTGAACATCTGATGTTAAGCTTCTTGAGATTCCATGTGGCCTGGATCATTTCCACACCCTTATTAATAGTGCAACTGTCATAATAGTTGTGATAAAATTTGCCATACCTTCAGGTTTAGTTTGGCTATTCCAATCTCTTTAATAATTAGAAACTGATTCTTTCACAATGTGTTTGAATAGCTACTTCCATATCTATTATATTCCTATGTCATTCACTGTAGGAGCTTTCACCAAAACTTCATTCTCTCTAAGTTATCAGAACTCCCATACACAAATACAACAAAGAAAAAAGCTTACTTACAAACACTATAACACTCCAAGTCATAACACTATTTGCAGTTAGTGTTTCACACTACGTCGCTTAAAGTGTAATTTTTTGAGGGACTAGTTTTGGGAACTGTTGCTTCCATTTTCCACCTCGAAGGTCTGTCATCTGTTGTTGCCTGAGGTCTTCTCTCTGGAGGTGGAACTATGAACTTCTATATCAAATTGGCAGCTGTGAGATTTCAAAGTTTATTACTCAGTCTTTATATTTTCATAATAAGATATTCTCCCAAAGCTGTCAGTTTGTTATGGTTTATCACACCTTTAATCATTTTGGATTTGGGTCGAGGTTATGGTATTCTTTCCGAAAGTGAAATGCTACTGGTGACCTGTCTTCCTGTTTCAATTTGATGTTTTTAAAATGTTCTTTGTCTCTGGTGTTTAGGTTTATTTTAGTGTGCTTTATGTGGAATTTTTCACAATCTTTACAAATTATTTGTTATATTCTGTATATATTGATTGTTCAGATAGTCAAGCTGTTTTGAAGGCATTTGAAGCTAGGGAGGCCAAATCTAAACTGGTACTTAAATGTCAGGAAGTTTTAATGGAACTGGCTGAACACAACTCGGTCAAAATGATGTGGGTGCCAGGACATGGGGAGTTCATGGCAGTGAGAGGGCAGATGACTTTGCCAATCATTGATCCATCAGGCCTTTTGTGGTTCCTGAAACCTGCCTAGAGTTGTCCTATGGCTATCTCAGAGGGGCAATCCAGGAATGGACTGAGAGGAAACACAATGAATACTGGTTTTCTATAACAGGACATATGCATTCAAAGACGATTATTAAGCATATCATCAAAAGCAGGACCATCGAACTGCTCAAAATGGACAGAATCATACTCAACTGGACACTGCCAGCTGCGAGGACATCTCTGTGAGATTGGTCAACAAGTTGATCCAACCTGCAGATGATGTTGCAAAGCAGATGAATTAGCGTTTCATCTGTTAACTGACTGAGAATCACTGGTAGCACTCAAGAGTTAAACATTTTAACTATTGATTCATGTCTGGACATGAACTATCAATGGTCTCTCCCAAGGAGCTGCCCTTTTTTATCAATGATTTTGGTATTCTTAGAGACTAGATGAGGGGGAAGCACAATAGAAATGGTTGTAGCGCATAGGGAACTCTATGGCCCTTCCCATTAATTGCACCTAAACTTGTATGATTTGTGGTATTTCATCTTTTGTTTTTTAATTTAACATTTTTGGCTCTTTCTAATATGCAACTCAGCGAATTTTTTCTAATTCCTTCGTACTTTTTGATGTTTTTATATACAACCATGATTTATAATATAATTTCTTTTTTTAGTGCAATTTCATGCTGGAGGGCATTCTTTTAAAGTTGTATAATTACTTACTGCATATGTAGCCATATTGAAGAATTCAGTGCAGCCAAACTATCCTTGTTTCTCCACTGAACGTAACGCTGTCAACAACACTGACCACTGCTCAAGCGGAACGCTGTTGCCAAGTGTAGTGCGTGTACCGCAGTTCTGTAAATAAGAGCACTTTTACCTGCCAGCAAAGGTTCTGTCTATTCTTCCTGTAACTAAACAACACATTAAATATTCCCAAAACATTAAAATTTTACCTTGAAACACGTCACAGCAGTGGAACAGCAAGCACGGTTTCCAATCCAGTAACTCGCTTTCCAACTTTGTGGGTCTTTCCCGGAGATTGAAATAAGGGCATGCTCCCATATTCTAAGGATGAGCAGTTTCGCTACAAACTATTGACACCGTGTACACTATAAGCCTACACAGTTAATTACTGGGTTTTTGAAAAATCTACAGTTGTCCTATGTTCTGGATTGGAGAGCTTTCATAAAAACTTGTTCACATTAAATATAATTTTTCTGCCCTGAGAATGAATCACTTCATGTTTGTTGATCAAAAAATCACTTTTCCCAGCTTCGAGGGACATGTTCACGCACTCGGATCACAAACGTTGTAGAAAAGATGTGTGTAATGATAATATAATATTAACAGTATTTCACCTGAGTTCAACACAGGACTTAATGATGCCATTCACTTTAACAAAATAACACACCTGTACTCAGAAAACGAAGTGATAGTTAACTCTGTTTCAAACTGCGTTACTTCTGTTTTCATAGTAGGTGCACTATTTGTTTATGCTGGAGATATTGTGAGGAAAGAATGGTGGTGTTTTTGTTGAATGGATGGATGTTGGTTAGCTCTAACCATGTGAAGATAAAACGTGCATCGCTAGTATTCTAAGTATCGTAGAGACAGGATTTTTGTACGGTCATGATCAGAAAATAAAATTCTTTCTCATTATAAGATTAGCATCTGTCATTTTCAAACATTTATTCGAGAATAATTAATACAATGTTTTCAGTTCAGGCGCATGATATGCGTGTACCACATTCGGCAGCTCTGGTAGGAGGCGCAAGCTTAGGATTTGCCGGAGTCTGCAGTATGGCCTGCCTCCATATACCTTAAACTTTTGTGAAGATTATAGTAGTTAAGAAAATAGAAAAAGGTAACTTAATTTAATAATAATAATAGTTTAATGATGAAGCCTGGGATTCAAGTACTTATGGTAGTAAGTCACCACAAATGGTGTATCTCGGATATGAGAGCACCTAGTGGTTTACTGGGATATATATATATATATATATATATATATATATATATATATACGAGTCAGAGAATTTAATGTCAGGACGGCACGTTGGCCATGGTAGCTCAATGGATAAGAGCGACTGGATGGAAATTAGAAGATCTGTGGTTCAAATCCCGACCATGGCATTGAATTTTTCATGTTGACTATCAAAAACCTTAGCCTATATATGGCTAGTGTGAATAAATGATTAATTTCCATCCATTAACATAAATAATAAGAGTTTAATGATGAAGCCTGGGATTCAAGTACTTATGATAGTAAGTCGCAACAAACAGTGTATCTCGGATACAAGAGCTCCTAGTGGTTTACCGGGAAATATATATGAGTCAGCTGGAGAACTTAATATCAGGATGGCGCACATTGGCCATGGTAGCTCAATGGGTACGCACGACTGGACAGAAACCAGGAGATCTGTGGTTCAAATCCCGACCATGGCATTGAAGTTTTCATGTTGACTATGAGAAACCTTAGCCTATATATGGCTAGTGTGAAGAAATGATTAATTTCCATCCATTAACTTAAATAGAAAAAGGTAAGCTAAAGAAAACGTTTAAAGAACCAAGCACATTCACCAAAGAAAAAGACAGCAATAGCATATTCAGTGGATTCATGTACCACCCAGAAACGTTTAATAAATTCAAAAAGATCTTTAGAGAACAAAAGATGAAATCCCACTAATCAGTGTATCTGGAATATACCAAATAAGTTGTAAAGATTGAGAACAATTCCATATAAGGCAAACTAAAATAAATCTAAAAACCAGAGTCAAATAACATTTTAGAAACATATTGAAACAGGAAGGGAAGTTAGCAGTAGCATTTCACTTTTGGAATGAAAACTATAACCTCGACCTAAATCCAAAATTATTAGAAGGTATGATAAACCGTAACAAACTGATGTGGGAGAACATCTTGATATGGAAATACAAAGACTTAGTAATAAACTTTGAAATCCCACCAGTTGATAATTTGATAAATAATGTTATGGTTCCACAACCAAAGAAAAGACAGCATACGTCATCAGACGGTCAGACCTTCAAGGTTGAGAAAGGAACCAACAGCTCCCAAAACTGATTACTCAAAAGGTTAAAGTATAAGTGATGTAGTGTGAAAAAAATGACTACAAATATTGTTATGAATTAACTTGGGGTCACTTACTAAATTTCTCAAAAATCACTCATTCATCTAGTAGTCGATAATTACATACTGTCCTTAATTTTTTATTGATGACTTCACTCTTTTAAATGGATCATAGGTTTTGTAGCACATATTCTTTAATTAGAGATGTTGAGGTTTGGGCCTTTACCTATAAGAATCATCTACATCACAGCAAAATGTATATAAAGTGCAACTGAAATGTGAAATATTTAAAAATGTCAAAAAAACTTCATATTCAGTAAATGGACTTTATTGATATATTTTAGATGAACGACTAAGATGGACCAAACACATTGATTATATTAAAAAAAAAAACTAAATATGGCGTACTTTAATATGTATTGCCTTTCACAGATAACTAGTTTAGAAATAAGAAAGATTATATTTTAGTTATTTTCAGTCATTACTTGCATATGGCATAATTCTATGGGGTAATGGTTCTGGGTGGGATAAAGTATTTAAAATTCAGAAAAAGATAATAAGGGTATTGATGCATGTAGGACATAGAGAGTCATGTAGACCATTATTTAAAAAATTAGGAATACTCACGCCATCATTATATTTGTACAACTTAATTGATTATGTGCATACCAAATGAGATAATTTTTTGGACAGTCAAATTGTCAAAACCAGCGTAACTATGACACACGGCATAAAAACAGTATAAAATTTCCAGCCCGTAGGCTTGTTTGAAAAATGTCCCTACTATATGGGAATTAAGGTATTCAACAAACTACCACTGTCAGTTCAGAAAGAAAAAAGAAAAGCAAAACACTGTTCGAAAAACATGTTAAGAACCTACTTATTAGGAAAGCCTATTACTTAAAGAATATATGCAAGATGACATAAACTAATTATTGAATTTTGTTAGCTCTATAGTTTTAAGCTCTAGCAAACATATTCATACAATTTTAGTGCTATTACCTACATTTTCATTTGTATTAATCATTAATTTTATATGTAGTTTTTATATTGCAATATGTGTACTGACAAGACACCAGTTTACGAGCTTTGCTGAAACATGTAAATGTTATTGTGTCAAAATTTGATTTGATATAATGATAGTGCTATCATATTCAGATTCATATTGAAAATCTGTATCAGTTAACAGCTTTGCCTGCTCGGGAGCGTAGATGGTAGCCTGTCTGCTCTACGTTCAAGAGGTCCTGAGTTCGAATCTTGGTCAGGGAAAGGTACCTGGATAAGGTTTTTCCTGGGTTTTTCCTCATCCTCAAAGATGAATGTCAGGTATGGATCCTTGGGCTTATTTGACTTCATTTTACCCATTTCATTCATCGTCTGATATGACCTAATTTTGGGAGGATGTAAATTAAAAAAGGAAGAGGTTGACAGCTTACGTAATAAATACTAAGAATAATGAACTGTGATATAAGATAATGAATATTTTATGCTGTTTTTAGAAACATATCAGAAAGCAGCGATAATTTATTCCAAAGATGTAATTTCAAACTAGTAAGTGATAAATGAATTTTTGCAATATGATAGTTTAAGGTAAATATGACTGACTCACTTAATATAATTATCTTTCAAGTTGAATGTGCTAAAAGGAATTAAGTATTTAATGTTTTATAGTAGAAATCAATAATTGTAGTTTTTTATTTATGTAGAAAACTACTTCCAACATCACATTTAATTATGCATAAAATTGTATTGTTAAATTATATAGAATAAAAAGAAGTATTTCAGAAAGTGGAGTGCCATTGTTACTAAAATTAGGCAAGTGAGTCAACCTTGTATATACTTTTCTCCACTTACAAGTTTTTTATGAAGACTAGTTTCTGGGGACTTCTCCCCTATCGCCAGTTCTGTGGTTGACTGATGATGCATCCGGTGTCTGCATCTGGCTTGGTGTTGTGCTACCATCTAACGTCCTGGTAAGTTTGATGACGTCATCTACCGCGGGAATTTCAAAATTCATCAAGTGGTCCTGTTTTTTCGTAATAAATGTTTTCCCAAATCTGTAGTTCCAGAGTTCCTTTGCCTGTTTGATCAGTTCTATTTCTTGTTCTATGTTGTGATTCTCAGACCAAAAGTGATGTGCTACGGCCGACTTGTCCATTTGTTTGAATTTAATATTTCTGAAGTGTTCTTTCATTCTTGTTCCTAGATTCCTTTTGGTCTTACCAATGTATATCTTGTCACAATCCTGGCAACTCATTTGGTAAATGCCTGATAATTGAGTTTTCGGTGTGCTATTTTTTAGAGGGTGGTTTAGTAAGTTGCGGATGTTGTGTTTCTTCTGAGGGGCTAATTTTATGTTGAAGCTCTTAAATATCTTTTCAAATTTTTTGAAGTATTTTGGATGAAATGTAAATTTTCCATATCTGACCGACGAGAGACCGACGAGAAACCCACGCAACCAGTACCGCCGTGTCACAGAAACACCAGACAATGTAGTCAACATCTCTTCCCAAACTTTCACCAAAAAAGAGTTAAAATTTCTAAACAAAGGTTTTAAAACTTGTGTCGGCAACTCGGGCAATTTAGACGATTACATCGCTGACGTCACCATAACCTCAAACTTTTTGGAAAATGGTAGCGAAAAAACATTAGTTAAATCAAAATGCTTAGAAATTCTCAAGGGGATAACATCCGGACAGGAAAATAACTATAAAGAAACTATTCAAACATTGAACCAAAAACCAGTTTTATATCTGAAAGCAGACAAAGGAAACACGGTAGTCATTATGGACCGAAATGATTACAACCAGCGAGTCGAACATCTACTACAAAATCCAGAATATACAACCCTAACCAAAAACCCATTAAGGAAATACATAGAAACCACCAAAAAAGCAATTAAAGAAAATACCGTAGTGCCACATAAGATGAAAAATAGCATAATTGTAAACAACCCTAATTTGCCAAAATTATACTGCCTACCTAAGATTCACAAGACAGACAACAGCATGCGACCCATTATTAACAATATAGATGCCCCGACTTACAAACTGGCAAAATGGTTGGTGGAAGAATTTGACAAGTTTGAAAAGTTTGAATCTCTAAGCATAAACAATTCATTTGATTTAGTAAAGAAAATTGAAAACACAATTATAAAAACTGAAGAGGTGATGGTGTCCTTTGATATCAGATCTCTATTCACGAGCATACCAGTAGAAAAAATTCCAAAATTGATGAAAGGCTGGTTATCCAAAAGTAACGTTGCGGATGATAAAATAGAGGAATACATCAAATTAACCACCCTATGTATTGGACAAAACAGCTTCACGTTCTCCAGCAAGATCTTCCAACAAACAGCAGGTTTGGCCATGGGTAACCCTCTTTCCCATACGGAAAGGTCTATGGGGTGATTAACGTATTTTATTAGAGATGTTTCCAAATTGATGTCATGTCTAGTATTCAAAAAATGAAAAGCCACTGCTGATTTTTCTGTTTCACCATTTTTAATGTTTCTCATATGTTCTTTAGTTCTGATGTTAATATTTCTTTTTGTTTTTCCTATATAAATTTTAGGGCAAGTTTCACATTTGATCTCATAGATTCCTGGTTTTTCTTTGGTAGTGATTGAATTTTTGGGAGGGCCTTTTAACAAATTTCTGATATTAAACCTATTTTGAGGTGCAAGAGTTATGTTGTGTTTTGAGAAGATTTTTTGGAATTTGTTATAGGCTGATGGGTGGAAGTGAATTTTTTAAAAAGTTTTTTCTCTTTTTCTCCTGTAGGTTCTAGGGTGGTGGTTTCTTTTATATTTTCTTTTATTTTCTTAGCTTTGTTAATCACCCCATAGACCTTTCTGTATGGGAAAAAATCTTCATTAACAAAAATCGTCATAGAGTCATGAATTTTGAAACTCCACCACCGGACATCTTTGACAAGTACATCACGCCATCTATTGACAATACGGAGAAAGAAGAAACCACTACAACTTGCACTAGTCGAGTATCAGCTGAGGATAGGAGCAAGAGCTCTTGAAACATGTCCTGTGAATAAACAGTGTGAGTGAAGCAATGTGTCAATATATTCTCGATTCAATTTTGTACTAATTTGTGCTTCACTGTCCCTACGCTTCCTTCAAGTTTATACTTTGAGTGATTAGTCCTACAAGTCTGAGAAGCATCCAAATCTCGATAGTGTTATTTTCATATTGTCAACCAAGATGGAGGACCAACGAACCAACTTGTTTTCATCGTTCAATACTGTATCTGAAGGTATGAAAAAAGATATCAAACTTTTTCTAAAGCTGAATCAAAAGAAAAGAAATACTTTTGCGGACATACGTTTTCTAAAAAAATGTTTGAAATTCAATTTAACACCCATTTTTGTCAGAAAAATTGTTAAACACAAGAATAATAGCAAACAACAAAAAGCAGCAGAAAAACGTGTAATTAAAATGGAAATAAACCACCACTACAATTCGTTACATTCCACAGAATTAAAAATATACGAACTACACTTAAAAATTTCGAAATGTATGAACCCGGCCATGTGGTCTAACTTAGAAAATAATATGCTGTCAATTCTTAATTTGAAAATGCGTTAGAAAACAGCCATTTTAAAACAAAAATTCATGAATCTTCAAAAGAAGCAAGAACCGTATCCACATAAAAAGCAAGATTTATTACTCTCATGTCAAAAACCTAACAATGTAACGAATCTATCCACATGCAACTTCACGGAGAAAGAAATAGATTTTCTAAACAAAGGCCTAAAAACATGTGTAGATTACACAAAAAACATTGAAAACTATATCGCGGACATTGAAATAGCGATATATAATTTGCCCGATAACAAAAAATCTACTATCAGAACACAGTGCTTAGAAACTCTAGGTCATATTCAAAATGCAAATTCAAACAGATATTCATATAAAAAATTAATCAAAAATTTAAATGAAAAACCGGTAGTCTACACAAAAGCAGACAAGGGTAACAAAATAGTAATATTGGACGAAGAAGACTATCACAAAAAAATGGACAACCTTTTAAACGGAAAAGAATTTGTTAAACTAGAAAACAATCCATTAAAGAAAGCATGCAAATCTGTGGAATTAGCAATTAAAAACAGTAAAATCATGACTAAAAGAGATAAATTGAACAATAAAATAGACAGTCCAAAAACACCATACATATATGGTTTACCCAAAATACATAAACCTGAAATTACCCTCAGACCAATAATTAATAACATTGATGCACCCACTTACCAACTATCAAAATGGCTGGTTCAAATCTTCAGATCCTTAACAAAATTTGAAAATTTAAGTATCAAAAACTCGTTTGAATTGTTAAATCTCCTGAAGGACACAAAGATCAACTCTACAGATGCTTTAGTTTCCTTTGACGTCATTTCTTTATATCCAAGTATACCGACCAATGAGCTTATTCCACTTCTCAAAAAATGGCTGGAATCAATACAAATAACACCTGAAGAAATAGAAGAACTTTCACAACTTACAGAAATTTGTATCAATCAAAATTTTTTCAGCTTTAATGGACAGATCTATAAACAAAAAATGGGCCTAGCTATGGGCAACCCATTGTCTCCCTTCTTGGCAGATTTATTCATGAGTGCTTTTGAAACACATATCACAAAAGCTTTTCCAAATTATTTCAAAGTGTGGTATCGCTATGTTGACGACATTTTTGCAATAGTACCTAAAAAACTCATACAAGATGGTCTTAAACTTTTGAATATACAAAATCCAGCTATAAAATTTACATTGGAAACAGAAGAGGATGGTGTGCTCCCCTTTTTGGACATCAAGATCAAAAAAATGAACAACAAACTCACTTTTGGTATCTACAGGAAACCGACACACACAGATAATTACATTAAGAACAACAGTTTCAACCCAAAACAACACCAACATGCCATTTTCAACAGTTTAATCTTTCGGATGATCAACTTTCCACTAAACAGAGAAGATTATCAAGAAGAATACCTACACATAAAAAAAGTAGCTATATCCAACGGTTTCAACCCAAATTTAGTAGACAAAACTGTTAACAGACTCAACAAAGCTAAGAAAATAAAAGAAACCACCACCCTAGAACCTACAGGAGAAAAAGAGAAAAAACTTTTTAAAAAATTCACCTTCCACCCATCAGCCTATAACAAATTCCAAAAAATCTTCTCAAAACACAACATAACTCTTGCACCTCAAAATAGGTTTAATATCAGAAATTTGTTAAAAGGCCCTCCCAAAAATTCAATCACTACCAAAGAAAAACCAGGAATCTATGAGATCAAATGTGAAACTTGCCCTAAAATTTATATAGGAAAAACAAAAAGAAATATTAACATCAGAACTAAAGAACATATGAGAAACATTAAAAATGGTGAAACAGAAAAATCAGCAGTGGCTTTTCATTTTTTGAATACTAGACATGACATCAATTTGGAAACATCTCTAATAAAATACGTTAATCACCCCATAGACCTTTCTGTATGGGAAAAAATCTTCATTAACAAAAATCGTCATAGAGTCATGAATTTTGAAACTCCACCACCAGACATCTTTGACAAGTACATCACGCCATCTATTGACAATATGGAGAAAGAAGAAACCACTACAACTTGCACTAGTCGAGTATCAGCTGAGGATAGGAGCAAGAGCTCTTGAAACATGTCCTGTGAATAAACAGTGTGAGTGAAGCAATGTGTCAATATATTCTCGATTCAGTTTTGTACTAATTTGTGCTTCATTGTCCCTACGCTTCTTTCAAGTTTATACTTTTAGGAAATGTAGATTGAAGAAAAGACTTTTTGAGAGAAAGAGAATTGAAGAATTGGATGAAATGAAAGATAGAAATGAGGTGGTAAAGAGATTTTATGAGAGAACAAGAGATCTTAAAAGAGGATTCCAACCAAGAGCGGTTTTCTTTAAGGAAGGATGGGAACCTTATCGGGGAAAGAAACAATATGCTGGAAAGGTGGCAAGAGCATTTCTACGAGTTACTCACCAGAAATGAAGAAGTTGATAGTGAAGAAACAGGAACGAGGAAAGGGAAGAACAGGAACAGGATGAGGAAGTAGAGCAGCCTGATATGGTAGAAATCAGGAAGACAAAGCATTAAAGAACAATAAAGCTGCAGGAGAAGACAGAATATAGCCGGAATAGCTGGAATATGGAGGGAAGAACTGGAGAAGACTGTTTGAAAATTAATTAATGAAATATGGACAAAGGAAGAAATTCCTAATGACTGGAATGTGGGAATAATCTGTCCAATACATAAAAAAAGAGACAAGGCAGAATGTGGAAATTACCGTGGTATTGTACTGCTAAGATAGAACTTACAAGGTTTTTGGCAAGATACTTGCCATATGACTGGAGCAATGGCTAGAAAAGATACTTGGGGATTACCAAGCAGGAATTAGGAAACAACGCTCAACATTAGACCAGATTTTTATATTACGACAAATACTGGAAAAGTTTTATGAATATGACAGCTTCATCAGCTGTATTTAGATTTTAAACAGGCGTATGTTAGCCTGGATAGAGCTAAAATCTATCATATAATGAGAGAGTTCAGAATACCACCGAAACTGATGAGATTGACAAGAATGACTATGGAATTGACAAGATGCAGGGTTAGAATGGAACAAGATTTATCAGGTATGTTTACTGTGCAGAGGGGGTTGAGACCAGGAGATGTGCTATCCACACTACTGTTTAATTTAGCACTGGAGAAAGTAATCCGACAATTACCCATAAACCCTGGAGGAACCATAATTTCCAGATCAGTACAAATAGTGACATATGCTGATGATGTGGCAATTCTCGCAAGGAATATAAAAGCTGTTGAGGAAAGTTATGTAGGTTGGAAGAGAAAGCACAAGATCTAGGATTGGTAGTGAACGTTAGTAAAACCAAATATATGAAGATGGGAGGTGATGGGGATGCAAGAAGAAGAGAACCTACAGTTAAATTACATGAGAAAGAATATCAAAGAGTGGAAAAATTTAAATACCTGGGATCTATAGTAACAGTAGATAATAAAACATCAGTGGAAATTCAAGAAAGAATAGCAAGTGGTAACAGATGTTTCTATGTCTTGCAGAATATGTTTAAATCAAGGAATGTCAGTAGGAATACTAAAATTAAAATATGTACAACAGTACTGAGACCAGTAATGTACGGTTCAGAAAGCTGGGTGTTGACAATCAGAGAAGAACAGTGGTTATTACGGTGGGAAAGGAAGATTTTGAGAAATATATTTGGAGTGATAAGGGACTTGGATGGCTGGATAATGGGGGCTAACTTGGAGTTACAGTGCCTGTTAGGACAACCAGATATAGTAGTGAAAATTAAACAAGGAAGAATAAGGTGGATTGGCCATGTGCAGAGAATGCTGGAAACCAGTGTAGTTAAGAAGATATTCATAGGAAAGCTGGATGGCAGAAGAAGAGGAAGACCCAGGAAAAGCAGGGTAGATGCTGTAGAAGATGACTTGAAAAAGTTGAGGGTTAAAGGCTGGAGAAGAAAAGCAGAGAATCGAGTAGAATGGAAGAGGGTACTTAGGGAGGCCAAGGGCCTATATGGCCTGTAGTGCCTACTAGCATCATAATGATCATCACATGTGTGTTAGGTTATTTGCTACTGTTGACTCTCATTGTTATTGCTTCAGTGTTCATCAGTCCTCGTGTTAAGCACGTCTGTTTTAGTGCTTTGTTTCATAATAGTTGTGTGTTCTACAAACTGAAATATTATGGAGAAGGGGACTGTCACATAAGGAGATAAGGAAGTTGTTGGAGGAGTCTTCTGATTCCGAAAACTTACCTAGTGAGTTTGAATTTTCCTGTAATGACGATGAGGTAGACGTTGAAAATTTAGAACAACATGAAGATCATGATGATGAAGAAGAACACCTTTGTGAAAAAGAATTTGGGGCAAATAATGTTGAGTGTGACTTACTGTGTTGTAATGGGAATGAAATATGGGATACCACGCCTCAGGCTGGAATTTATTGTAGATGGAGCAAAAAGGATGTATTGAAAGAAGACCATGAGATCAGACCAGATATCATGGTCTTAACAGAGCATGGCCTAAAAATGGAAGAGGTGCTAGCAAATAATTATCAAGGTTATGTACTAGGGGCTCATTACTGCAGGCAAGGGTATCTAAGTGGGGGTGTAGCTATTTATGTTGAAAACAATATAAAGTTTAAGGAGATAAATTGCAGTAATTTTGTTGTTGATAAACATTGCGAGGTGACTGCAGTTGAGATAATTAAAAGAGAAAGTAATATAATAGTTATTGGGATATATAGATCCCCATCAGGAGATAGAGAAATATTTTTCAATAATTTAGAAAATTTATTAAATCTATTACAAAAAAATGTTAATAATAATGGGAGATCTAAATATCGACCTGCTTAAAAATAACAAAGAAAAATGCACAATGACTGAACTACTAGACAGACAGAATTTATCAACGGGAATAGATAAACCCACTAGAGTAACTAAGACTTCACAATCCTGCATCAACAATGTTTTCACAAATTTTCCAAAATTGAAATGGGAAGCATCGGTAATAAAAACAGGGATAGGAGATCACTATGGGCAAATATTAAAAATTAACACACAGAAAGAAAAAATACAAAATATTTTTATATATAAAAGACAAATAGATAATGAAAGCATAAAAAATTAAAAGATTATTTGAAACAAACAAATTGGAATAGGGTATATGAAAGTCAAAATGTAAGCGAAAAATATGATATATTCAATAAAATAATAAAGTGCGGTTTAGACATCAAAATCCCATTGACAAGGATTAAAATTAGCGCAGGCGGAAAAAATAAAAAACCAGAACCCTGGTTGACAACAGGTATAAAAATATCCCTCAAACAAATGCACTTTCTAAACTCAATAAAAACACCACATATGAATGAAAGATCATTAAAATATATAAATTACTATAATGTAATAACAAAGAGAGTTATAGAAAATGCAAAAACAAATTACGATAGAGAAATAGTTGAAAGATCAGAAAATAAAACAAAACAGAATCCATAAGAATAATAACAGTAAACAAATTGAAAACATAAAAGTAAAGCATAATGATAAAGTAATTGAAAGTCCAAAAGAGATTTGTAATATATTTAATAACCCCTATTTAAACATAGTTAAAAAAGTCAAAACCATAAATACTTCTTCACAGGACAAAAACTTAAATCACACAGAAAACACAGCTAAAGTCAATGGCAATTTTTGAGATAACTAAACACGATGTAATAAAAGAAATAGATAAGTTAAAATTAAAAAAATCTAGTGGTTTGGATGAAATCTCAAACGAAATTGTCAAAACTATAAAGCTGGAAATGGCAGTGGTATTGAGCCATACTTAAATGCCTCTCTGACACAGGGAATTTCTCCAGATACACTAAAAAAAGTTATTGTAAGACCAATATACAAACAGAAAGGTGGAAAGTTAGAAAAGGAAAATTATAGACCGATTACACTATGTGTTAGTTACTCGAAGATCATAGAAGGGGTTTAAAACAATTACAGTCTTCCATTAAAAAACTGAACATTATAGCGGAGGAACAATATAGATTTCAAAAACACAAATCCACAATACAAGCGATAGATAAAATGAATAGCACAATAATAAATGCCTTAAATAAAAGAGAAATAGTTATTGCAGTGTTCATAGATCTAAGTAAAGCTTTTGATTGCGTTAACTTAGAACTACTAATAGAAAAACTAAACAGATATGGGGTACGAGGAATTGCAAAAGATTGGGTTGAATCTTATCTAAAAAAGCGAATGCAATGGGTGGAAGTAAATTTTAAGAACACAAAGGGAGAAATTGAAAATATTAAGTCAGATTGGGGATATGTAACATCAGGTATACCTCAAGGTTCAAAATTGGGACCATTTTTATTTTTACTTTATATAAATGACCTTTTTGAGTTGATAAGGAAGCATGGTGGTACTGTAATAGGATATGCAGATGATATAACCATAATAATAAATGAATCTACAGAAAGAGAAGTGGAAGATAAAGCAAAGGAAATCCTAAAAATAGTAAAACAGTATTTCTTAAACTTAGACATAATGATAAATTTAAAGAAGACATGCTGGATAAAGTTCGATCTCAAGAAGTGTCAACGAATATAAAAATTACTTTTGAAGTAATGAGTTGGTATTCAAACACAACATCACTTAAAATATCCTTACTTGAACAATTGTTTCGGAGACCGGCTCGTCCCCATCATCAGCAACTATCCAACTGGTTGGATCCGTGAGTTGGATAGTTGCTGATGATGGGGACGAGCCGGTCTCCGAAACAATTGTTCAAGTAAGGATATTTTAAGTGATGTTGTGTTTGAATACCAACTCATTACTTCAATTGTTATATACATCACTGTTTCTAACCTTTTGCTTCAAATAATATAAAAATTACTGTTGATGGTTAAGGTATTCCAGAAACATGCCAAACAGAATTTTTGGGGGTAGTAATTGATAAACACCTAGGGTGGATGATGATGATGATGTGTGATTAAGGGCGCACAACTGTGCGGTCATTAGCGCCCTATAAAAACGAAAACACGCAAAAAAACCAGATCCTAGGGTGGAAGCAACACATAGAACATATAATAAAAAAAGAACTAAATACATGTTTATGCATAATGAAACAAGTTAGAGAACTATGGATAATAATACCTTAAAACAAGTGTATTATGCATTTATCTATTTGCATATAAAATATGGGATATCTTTATGGGGTAATATAAATGCAAAAGAGGTGTTAAAAATTTTCAGATTACAAAAGAAAGCTATCCGAATAATTGAAAATGTTGAGAGAAGATCTAGCTGTAGGCAGATATTTAAGAAGCATAATATTTTAACTGTTCCATGCATATACATATATGAAAGCATTAAATATGTAATAGAAAGGAATACATGTAAAAAGAACTGTAATGTACACTCATATAATGTAAGAAATAAAGCTGACTATTTTAGGACCACACTAAGGGGAACATTAAACAACAGATCATTAGAAAGTATCGGAAAAGACATGCATAATAGATTGCCAGGTAAAATAAAGAATACTAAACTGTGTAATATTAAGAATATAAAAAGGTATTTGTCAGAACAAGCTTTTTATAGTGTGGAAGAGTACAAAGCAAAAAATGGAAAAAAATGTACATTTTAGTTTCTAAGCAGTGCATATAGTAGACTTTTAGGTATATTTTTATGTTTTCTTATAATGTAAAATGACGTATCCTCTGTATAAAATATAGGGGATGAATAAATTGAATAAATGAATAAAAGAGTACCTAAAGGTATTCCATCAGAAATTGCGATAATGAGCAATCTTGTGTTACGTTCTTTCGTGTATCCCTTATTGAGAAACTGTGTATGTGGACCAACAAGGAAGGTCTAATGGTTTAAAAGGATTGGATGGATATAGATTTGCAAAAAATGAAAACGTTTCTTGGTGTTTTGAACCTTACTGTTGTTTACAAGTCAAAAAATGAAGATAACAGTCAGCTTTGGAGTGTTGAAAATGGCCGATCATTGTTCAGCAAAATTATGTTTCACAACTGCTTCCATGCCATTCTGAAAGTGTCACGCTTTGACAGTGCAGTAGTCCGACATGAACACAAGTCAAATTCGACCAATTAGAGAAGTTTTTGAAATGTGGGAAAGCACCTTGAGAGAAGCCTGCATTCCAGGATGGTGCATGTCTGTGGATGAACAGTTTGAGGTTGCTGTCCATTTTGGCAATACATGCTATCAAAACCTGGTAGATATGGAATCAAGTTCTGGGCAATTTGAGATAACACAATGAGCTACTGCTGGAAGATGAAGGTGTATTTGGAGAAGGAGGAAGAAGCCAGAGCTGTGCAGCTTGGAGAAAATGGTGTGAAAATCCTGGTGACTGAACTTGAAAAATCTGGACATAATATCACCTGATATAATTGTTTTACATCTCTCTATTTAGCTCTTTATTTGTTATCAGAAGATCTGACACTACTCAGTGCTATCTGAAAACAGAAGTCAACTGTGTGTCGAATTTATAATGCCTAAAAGACATGAAGTACACTCTACACTACTTGGTTTTCAACCAGATGTGATGATAGCCTCTTATGTTCCTAACAACAGAGTTGTTACTTCACTTAGCTCTATTCATGACCAACCAGCAGTATTACCATCAGAAGCAAAGAAGCCGGAATTTATAACATACAATGCCACAAAAGGTGGCATTGACACCATGGATCAGAAGAAGCAGTGCTACAGTGTGAAAAGAAAAACAAGGCACTGGCCATTGGTAGTTTTCTTCAATATGATTGATGTAAGTGTAATGAATGCATACATTATTTGGATGAAGCTAGCCACCAATAATAAATTGAGACGTCAGAATTTTATCACCAATTAGGGAAAGCAACTAGCAGGAATAAAGAAGTCAGTGACACTGTTAGTAGCACCAGATCCAGGAAGGGCAGCAGAGCCTCCAACAAAGAAGAGGAGAAGATGCACATATTGCGTGGAGAAGAAAAATAGAAAAAGCCAAATGACATGTTACAAGTGCACCAAACCTGTATGCTCAGAACATTCTGCTATTGTCTGTGGACTCTGTTCAAATTTACGATAAGAATTAGACTGTAAAATCATATGGCATTGGCTGGTAGCTAACATACAGCTTTTCTGGTAAGCAGAGGGTTAAATATTGATCACTAAGGAGTGAATTCTTAGGTACAATATTTTTTCTGCAAACACATAAATCCCAGCAAAAAGGAGAAACTTCTGAATAAAGGATCATGGGTGTAAATATAAAATCATTTCACATAAAAATACATATTTTGAAGAATAAAAATTATACATATTTTAATATAATGTAGCCCAAGGTGTAATAGCCCACCTGACTGCCAACCTCATGTCCGCATATGCAAGGCAAAGGTGGGCAATCATCTAACTGATATGGGGTGGAGATGTGGTCAGCATCTTGGCACACCCAGCTGGAAAGTTGGCTTTCTAGACCAGGGTTTGCTATATAGCATGACTCCTCAATTTCCTCACGATGCTGGGTGGGCACTGGTCTGTACCCAGAACTTAAAATCTGCACTCCTCAGGGGGTAGGATCGATCCCAGGCACATTCCAGACTCAGGTAACCAAAGCACATGCTCTAGCCCACTACGCTACAGCATAGGACTATTTTCATATAACCTTCCATAAATATACAAATCAAAATTAATCTTTGATTTTAGTTAATTGATGGAAATTAATCATTTCTTTACATTAGCCGTATATAGGCTAAGGTTTTTGATAGTCAACATGAAAAATTCAATGCCATGGAGGGGATTTGAACCACGGATCTCGTGGTTTACGTCCAGTTGCTCTAACCCATTGAGCTACCATGGCCAACGTGCCGTCCTGATATTAAATTCTCCATTTGACTCGTATATTTCCCCGTTAGACCACTAGGGGCTCTCGCATTCGAGATACACTGTTTGTGGCAACTTACTATCGTAAGTACTTGAGTCCCAGGCTTCATCATTTAACTCTTATTATTTTTGTTAATTGATGGAAATTAATCATTTCTTTACACTAGCCGTATATAGGCTAAGGTTTTTGATAGATAAGAGTAAAAAATATTTAATATTTTATATATGTATGGCCAACTTGCCATCATGACATTAAATTCTCCATTTTACCGGGGAAATATACGAGTCAAATGAAGAATTTAATGTCATGATGGCAAGTTGACCATGGTAATTCAAAGGGTTAGAGCGACTGGACGGAAACCAGGAGATCAGTGGTTCAAATCCCGGCCATGGCATTGAATTTTTCATGTTGACTATCAAAAACATTTAGTCATGTTTTAAGTTATGCACATGGTTACTTTAGATGTTCAGAATGTTCAGAAAATAGCAGAATGAGTAGTCCCCTAGCTACATCGGTCAATGTATATATTTTTTGGTGAAGTCGGTTTACATATATAGAAACATATAGTAATATTACATTGAGTTGGGTTTAACTATACAAACTTCATAAAAAATAACACATTTACCTTGTGTAATTGGAAACATTTATCAGGGTATTTACATAATTTTTTACTAGGTTCTAACTGCCACATCATTATATTCTCCTAATATTGGGTTCTTTCTGGAAACAAAATTTGAATCTGATCCTTTGAGATTTTGAGACAGACATGCTACTGCCACACCACACAGGTAGTCCATTTACAAGGAAATGTGCATTAATGATTAAAATCCTTTAAAAGTGAATTCCACACTATCATACTTCAAACAATTTCATGTTATTTATTATTCCATGGAAAAAAAGAAAGAAAAAAAGAAACCAAGAAAACATTAATGAAATCCGGACAATTGGGGAGAAACATTTTGGTAAATGAATGCCAAATAAATCTGCATGAGATTTAAAAACCAGCAGAAAAAATTATATTTTGCAGCCACTTATTTATATTATTGATATGTCCTTGTCAAGGACCATGAGATGGAAAAAGATATTGAATTTTATCTAAGCAATATTGAATGTTTAAATATGTGTATCGTTTAAGTTGTAGATTTCTTACCAGCATAAGCATTTAACTCTTAATAGTACTGCAATATTATGTTATACGAGACGTAATTGTATACTAATACTTTAAATTCCTTCTATCTTTATATACTAAGAACTGTCTTTGATGTTTCAGAATGCAGTATGTTATTGTTATTTGACTTATATTGTTATTATGTTTGTATTAATAAAAAACTAAAAACTCTTTGAATCAGAATTCAGGGCCACAATATATACAGTGTGAGGCATTGTGAGTGAAGTTAATATAGCCAGTTGCTGAAGTGTATCCTCTTCTGACGTGTGCATTCAACTGAATTCTCTTCTGTGTGACAAACCTTAATGTCCTTTTCTCCTATAATTAACTAATGCAGTATTTGCAAATTTGATGTGCAGCATGTAGTGGGATGAGGTGAGGACAAAGCTTTGTCCTAAACTATATGTTATTTCTTGATTTTGTGACATAAAATTTTGTCTCTTGTTTCAGAGCTTTTTTGGAAAAATGAGAGGTTGGATAGAGTATTTTGGAACCAGTATGGAACAGGTCCAGCATGAACACAATCAAATAAAAATCTAGTGAAGTGCATAATGTATGAGTACTGCTATAGCGACAGTAGTTAGTAATAAGAGCGTTGAGGTTAATGCAGCAGTAACAAAAGTGGCTCGCGGGCACGTGAGTGTTGCCCGCCCGCTGGGCCTACTATGGGCCAGCAGTCTATCGTCACTATGAACCCTGCCACATCAGGCAAGTCCTCAACCCGTTCGGGCTACCATCAAAAGGCTCTAGCAGAGATCAGGAATTCCTTGCTGCCTTTTGCTAATATTGGCAGTCCTAGTGAAAATTTAGGTTCAAGTGCAGCAAGTACCATTTCAACACTTTCAACTACAAGTGGTATAAGTTCAGCATCTGGACTCAGTGGACTTAGTGCAGCATCAGGAAGCAACGGCATTGATAAAGAAGTTAGTCAGCTTCGACAGCTGATTGCTCAGCTAATGAACATGGGATATACAGAGGTAAGCAAGAAGTTCAAAATACTGCTTAGTGTAATCAAATTAAGCATATGAGTAGATTGTATGACAATATCCATTATACTTTTCATTGGTTGATGTTGGTTTTACTGTTTTGTGTAGCGTATCCAGACTTAGCATTTAATATTTACTGAATTATCGTTGAGACAATAATACAGGGTTTTGAGTATTACATAATTCAAGAATGCCACTACAAACCATCTGGATTGAGCCTTTACTTGGAAAAGCGAAGCAAATATCTCATAAATTTAACCAACACTTTTGACTTGAAGCATGCACAGTATAGCATTCTTTGGCATAATACTTTAGGAGCTAAAATAATTTTTTTCTCCCATAATATATTTTACTCTTGTTAAATTTTGCCTGATTAAAGGTCATAACTACAGGTTTGTAAAAGTAAATGGTTATAACTAACATACAAAGCAAACCACTTATGCATGTGTTTGTGTTTTTGTATTCACATAGTTTTACATTTCTTTTAACATACATAATGAGTGCACACAACAATTGAATCAGCTCCTTCCAGTTCTTTTGAGCTATGCAATATTTTAAGTGATGTATCTTACGTTTGACGTTGTTACTTACAAAACAGTTTGTTTTACGTTTGACGTTGTTACTTACAAAACAGTTTGTTTCTGTATTTATAGATAAGAGCTCCATACTAAGTGAAAGAAATTATGTCATCCCATTGTCTTTGGATTCAGTTCAATTTTATTTATCCATAATAACAATTACATGTTGTCAGATACTTCATTTGCTTTAAAAACTATATATAGTTACTATATATAATTATTAGAGCCTGGATTTGTAAGTACAATCAAATGATGAAATAAGCAATCATATACGCACACAAAAAATGAAGCAAATAAGCACCAAAAATAAGCAAATAAATAAAAATTAAATCATAAAACATTGTTTCGCAGAATTATTAGCTCATGTAAGCTTGTTACAGTACACAAGGAAGGTTATCTTGAGATTTTCTCATGTGAAGCTTCTGCATTTGTCAAGGGAAAAGGATCTGTTGATGTTGCAAGACGTTACTAGAATATGTGAAAAGAACGACAGTTCTTCTAGAGTGAATTGCCCTTTGATAAACGTTTCTGTAGCAGAAAGCCTTTTAAAAATTTTACACAGTGTTTCTTAACCTGGTTTTTCATTAATACCTTACTGAGTCTCTCAAAGGTAGTTTCAGCAATATTGTACGTCTCTGAGGACAGGTTACTGAAATTTCATTGATCAAAGAAAGCAAATGTTCCATGGTATGGATTTCAAGCTTACAACTGTGTTATAATAGCAGGTATTTTGGATGAACGGTTATGGATGTAATCTATCTTATCTTGTATGCCAATATTAGCAAAACTTTCTTGTGCTGTGGCAATTCTACTTGCATGTTCTAGATCTAAGGAGTACAACACTGTTTTTACGTCATTGAAATGTTCTGCGTAGTATGACACAGCCTTTAACCAAGAACTCCATCGAGTTAAAACTGGCTGAAGAGGTAAAGACAAATTTGGAAGGACTTTATGAAAGTTTTGAACTCTAATCGGTGACAGTACAAATATTTTCTTTATGCTGGAGACAGGAAGATACATGTCTTTATATTGGCTCCAAACTGTTTCAGCGAGACGGTGCAAACTGTCTGAATGATAAAATGATGGCTAGGAGTGAAAATTTACTTTTAAACTTACATGATTTGGATAAAATAGCTATTTTAGTTAAAAAGCATAAAATAAGTAAGCAAACCCCGTATATCAGCAGAAAAGCATTTATAAGCATTTCGCTTAGAAATTTGGGCTCTAATGATTACTAAGCACTATATACCATCTGCCCAACACAAGAAGGCAAGGCAGAGGAATGTGTAACTTAAGCACTTTTGCTGTGTTTGTTTGCCTTCCGGATATGTCAAGGATGCTAGGTTCATGTAAAATACACAGCATTTTCTCATAACTCACCCATGCATAATACTATCACTGCAGTTACGGAAAAGAACATTAGATCTGGTAGCATGGGTGATTCATATGCACTCTCATATGCATCTTTTATACATTGATTTCATAGTAAACAGATCCACTACCAGAACAGATAAACAGTTCAAACTCCTCTCCCTCTTCATTCCCTGCTTGCCTTCTTGTGGTGGACAGACAGTGCAGTGTTAAATAATTCCTCCAACCTATACATGCATTTTTGTGTTAGGAAATTCTTGAGCCCATGTTTAAAAATTTTCTCTTTTGTTGTTTTTGCATAACTTAGTAGCTGATCATATAACATTTTTCCCATGGTTAATGGATGTTTGTCAGTTATAATTATTTTGTATCCTATGATACTTATAATAGTCCATATTTAAATTACTTAATCCATCTGTACTAACCACAAGCAATTAATTTATAAATCTATAATTATACTACAGTAAAAATTCTGTTTTGTACAAATATGTTTCTACTTATTAAATTTTAGATGAGTCGTATTTTTTACACATCTGCTTCACTTTCGTACCTATTTTGAGGACATGTTTCGCAAATCATCGTTTGCATCTACGGCTCTTATGCGACTGAAGCTTGATCCAGCGGTGTGGGCAATTCTGGGGTTGCTGCTGCCATCTGTTGATTTAGAGATGAACTTAAATGTGGGATTCTCTTCTGGCGGGATTTCAAAGTTCATTAGTTGGTTTTTATGTTTTTCTATGTATATCCTCTCCCATATGACGAGTTCACTATGTTTTTGTACGTATTTTAGTAATTCTGTGCTATCCTCAATTTCATGATTTTCAGACCAGAAATGAGCTGCTATTGCAGACTTATCAATATTTTTGTATCTTAAGTGCCTGAAGTGTTCTTTCTTTCTAGTGCCTATGTTTCTTTTTGTCCTCCCTATGTAAATTTTTTCACAGTCTTTACACTTAATCTTGTAAATGCCTGACTTTTCCTCTGGTTTTATCTTATCAGTATTATTACACCGCTGGATCAAGCTTCATTCGCATAAGAGCCGCAGATGCAAACGATGATTTGCGAAACATGTCCTCAAAATAGGTACGAAAGTGAAGCAGATGTGTAAAAAATACGACTCATCTAAAATTTAATAATTTTTCGCTTCACTGTGGTGTTCCAATACAGTTAAATCTCGATATGTTTCTACTTGATTCTTTCCTACTTTCATTTTACACACACACACACACACACACACACACACACACACACACACACACACACACACACACACACACACACACACACACACACACACACACACACACACACACACACACACACACACACACACACACACACACACACACACACACACACACACACACACACACACACACACACACACACACACACACACACACACACACACACACACACACACACACACACACACACACACACACACACACACACACACACACACACACACACACACACACACACACACACACACACACACACACACACACACACACACACACACACACACACACACACACACACACACACACACACACACACACACACACACACACACACACACACACACACACACACACACACACACACACACACACACACACACACACACACACACACACACACACACACACACACACACACACACACACACACACACACACACACACACACACACACACACACACACACACACACACACACACACACACACACACACACACACACACACACACACACACACACACACACACACACACACACACACACACACACACACACACACACACACACACACACACACACACACACACACACACACACACACACACACACACACACACACACACACACACACACACACACACACACACACACACACACACACACACACACACACACACACACACACACACACACACACACACACACACACACACACACACACACACACACACACACACACACACACACACACACACACACACACACACACACACACACACACACACACACACACACACACACACACACACACACACACACACACACACACACACACACACACACACACACACACACACACACACACACACACACACACACACACACACACACACACACACACACACACACACACACACACACACACACACACACACACACACACACACACACACACACACACACACACACACACACACACACACACACACACACACACACACACACACACACACACACACACACACACACACACACACACACACACACACACACACACACACACACACACACACACACACACACACACACACACACACACACACACACACACACACACACACACACACACACACACACACACACACACACACACACACACACACACACACACACACACACACACACACACACACACACACACACACACACACACACACACACACACACACACACACACACACACACACACACACACACACACACACACACACACACACACACACACACACACACACACACACACACACACACACACACACACACACACACACACACACACACACACACACACACACACACACACACACACACACACACACACACACACACACACACACACACACACACACACACACACACACACACACACACACACACACACACACACACACACACACACACACACACACACACACACACACACACACACACACACACACACACACACACACACACACACACACACACACACACACACACACACACACACACACACACACACACACACACACACACACACACACACACACACACACACACACACACACACACACACACACACACACACACACACACACACACACACACACACACACACACACACACACACACACACACACACACACACACACACACACACACACACACACACACACACACACACACACACACACACACACACACACACACACACACACACACACACACACACACACACACACACACACACACACACACACACACACACACACACACACACACACACACACACACACACACACACACACACACACACACACACACACACACACACACACACACACACACACACACACACACACACACACACACACACACACACACACACACACACACACACACACACACACACACACACACACACACACACACACACACACACACACACACACACACACACACACACACACACACACACACACACACACACACACACACACACACACACACACACACACACACACACACACACACACACACACACACACACACACACACACACACACACACACACACACACACACACACACACACACACACACACACACACACACACACACACACACACACACACACACACACACACACACACACACACACACACACACACACACACACACACACACACACACACACACACACACACACACACACACACACACACACACACACACACACACACACACACACACACACACACACACACACACACACACACACACACACACACACACACACACACACACACACACACACACACACACACACACACACACACACACACACACACACACACACACACACACACACACACACACACACACACACACACACACACACACACACACACACACACACACACACACACACACACACACACACACACACACACACACACACACACACACGTACTGGATGTTTCAGAAATACTTTTACAAACTTCAGGTACCTCACACCAAAAGGAGAAAAGTTCATATGAACATATGCCTCATAATCCTTTGTTTTCTCATTAGGAGGTGTTCAACACAGTGGTACACTTATAACACACACAACTCATAATAAATGCTCGAAATATCTTTCTCTTGCTTCTATGCATGCCTTACTCGTCGAATCATGGAATGTTGCACCCTTTCAAAAACTGCGGGATGTGGCGAATGGTTTCGCAGGCTTCCATGACACGTCGATGAAGCGTTTCTGCATCTGGGATGGTAGCTACATAAACCAATGATTTAAGATGCCCCCAGAGGTAAAAATCCACAGGATTGAGGTTGAGAGATCGTGCAGGCTATGGAACTGGTCCTTCTCTGCCTATCCATCGGTCATGGTAGGTACCAGTCAGTGCATCTCGAATAATGTGACTAAAATTTGCTGGAGCGCCATCATGCATAAACCACATGTTTTTTTTCTTATTTGCAGGGGCAAATTTTCGTGAAGTAGGTCGGGAAGAGTGCTGGATAAAGTCCCTGTAGACAGCACCATTAAGATATGCTGATAAAATGTATGGACCTAACAGACAGTCACCTACAATGCCAGCCCACTCATTTAGTCTAAACTGTTGCTGATGTCTAGCCTGAAGTACAGCATGAGGAATACAGTCTGCCCATATGTGTACATTGTGGAAATTAGTAATTCTATCTCTCCCAAACGTTGCCTCGTCTGTAAACAAAACTGACGAGTCAAATAATGGATTGGCTGTTTGTGCTACAAACCATCGGCAAAAGTTATCACATGGTGGATAAATCAGCAGGTGAAAGGCCTTGCACACATTGAATGTGATATGGACACAAGAGCTGCTCGTTACGTACCCTTCGTGTTTTGGTGTACGAACAACTCTTGGTGTTCCTCAATCAATAGGCCATGGTGCAACGGTTCCTGTCTCAGCAAGGCGATGATAAACAGCAACAAAGGTTAGATGACTCGGTTGTCTTCAGTCTGGAAACTCCATCTAATAGAGCCATGCAGCCTCGTGTTTATTACCATTTGTGTGACCATACATAAAAATGTCTGCATGGGCACGAAGTGAATATCCAGCCATAGTGGAACGAAACATGTGCAGTTAACTCACTACATGTACACAATTGAAACGAAGACAGACTGATAACAAATGACAAACGTAAACAAGTCTCCATGGCAACACTTTGCTATCTACCGTATGTAGTACAATAGGTCAAAGCCTTCTATGAGTGCATAGAGAAATGAAGTTTTGAGATTGGATGCCGAAACATATGTTCATATGAACTTTTTTTCCTTTTGGTGTGAGGAACCTATACCTGAAGTTTGTAAAAGTATTTCTGAAACACCTGTATATATAAAAACAAATTATGCATTTCTTTTGCAAAATTAAGTCTATTTATGTTGGTTTAAAAGGTGCTGCCCCATATCTTAGTGACATATTCTAAATGTAGTGCTATTCCATAATTTCAGGTTTTCAACATTTTGGTATTTTACTAAATTCTGTAGTAAAATAAGACTTCAACTTATCTCTTTGTATATATAATCAATATAGCTGACAGATTTTCAGCAATGATAATTCCTAGTTATTTTATTTTATATAATTGAATGAATGAATAAACCCGAGATGTTCCATTAAGAGCAAGGGTCTTCTACTATAGTGAGCTTAAGTGTTCCTCACGCGGTGAACTATGCCACATAGTGTTTATTTGCCATGTTAGTGTGACATGTCTAGAATTGTGAATCTCTGAATCATTTGTTGCACACATTTGTTGCACTTGGATTATTCCTGCTTGGGTCCCTTGGTTTTGCCACAAACTCTTGGTTTTAGCAATGGTGGACCATTGGCTGCCTGCTATCACCTTGAAGGCTTGCCACAGGTTTCTAACGTGGTGCTTGATTTGCTGGCAAGGCGGTCCTTCCAGTTTACCCATTTGTTTATGAGAAGTTTTTTTTGTATCCAACTTTCACAGTATTTCCCTTTTCTCTCTCTTCTCTGGCTCTTTGAGTGTTTGTTGGATTTCTCTATCCGATCTCATCAAGTCAGAGTCAATAAAGCATTCTTCTGCTGTAAATTTGCTTGTGTTTTTCATGACAGTGATTTTCTCTTTCATGTAGCTTAAGTTAATTGTAATGTTTTTAAGACTTTTATCACTATACCTATTAATATGGTGTTGGAACATGACTGCTTTGGTTTTTTGAAGATTTACTTTGTCATTTGTAAGATAACTATATACCACCTGTATTTCTATAGTTATTATTAATTTTCCCAAATCATTTATATTTTTGTTCCTAAATATCACTAAGGCATTGTTTACGTATGATACTGTTTTAGAATGTATGGTTTTTGGAAGGTCATTTATGTAAAGAAGAAAAAGAATAGGCCCTATTATAGATCCTTGTGGTACACCAGCTTTTTACAATTTCACAGTTGGTTGAAGTAGATTTTGTTGTATGCCTTTGTTTATTTCTTACTACTGTATATTATTTTGTTTTTTCTAAGGTTTTAGTACTTCACGGAGTTTACTCCATATACTAAATTTATGCAATGTATTCATTAATATTTCATGTGACTCAGCACTTAAGGTCTTAGACAGGTTGAGGAATACCACTACAATCTTCTGATCATTATTGAGCAAATGAAGGATTTTGTGCTAATCTGCAAAAGAATTATCTGCAGTGTTGTGGTTGTAGAGTGATGTTTTCTGAAAGGTGTTGTGATTTGCTTAAGACACTGAATTTGGAAATTAAATTGCTCTTGGAAATTAATCGTTCTTCCACACCAGCCATGTGTAGACAATGGTTTGGATAGGTAGAGTCAGATTGGAAAATTCATTGCCATAGCTGGGATTTGAACCATGGATCTTGTGGTCTCTTGTCAGGTTGTTCTTAACCATTGAGCTACAATGGCCAACATGCCAGCATGGCATTATATTATCCAACTATAATATATCCCCTATTTATCCGTCAAACCACTAGGGGCTCTCATACAATGAGATACGCACATTTTGTAACGACTTACTATGCTTACTTACAACTCAGTAAGTCGTTACAAAAGGTGCGTATCTCATTGTCAGAGGCAAGATTTTGTGGTGATAGTTATTTATAAAATTCGCGTTAATAATTTTAATTGGTGTTTTTTGGTGAATATTTTACCATAAATTTGCTTTAATTTCGTGCAAATTTTCGGGGAGAATTAATGAGTAATGACATGGCTGAAATGAAAAGTAACAGGTAACTTAAGTAACACAACTGTTAAAACCCCTTTTTTTCCAAATTAAAATATTTTATTTGAAATCAGCAGAGAGTAGGTAACATGAATAAAATCAAATATCACACATCAGAACACCAAACTGCAGCATACCAGTTGTGTTATTTTCGCTTTTCATACTTGTTCTTTTGTCTGTCACAACTAAGTTATATATAGAGAAAAATCTCCCACTGTCAGCATTTAACATCGGCAACCAAAGACACTGAAGGGACTTCACAGAAATTGCGGTAAGAATCGGCTTTTGCCTTCAAGTCAAGAGTGCTGTTACTACATCTAATCTGTTATCGTTATCACCATGACATTGCTGTTCAACAATGTCACAAAGCTCTTTGTATCAAAGAACAAAATCAGAATCACAAGTAATACCATTGGTTTTAAATGCATTTAGTTGTTTACATGCTGCCATTACATGGTTTAAATCACCTATACTTGATTTAGTAACTAGCCTAGGAGGCTCAACAAATGATCTGAAGCTTTTATAGTTATTTCATCAGTTTCTTTTGCCCCAATGGAGTTCAATTTTAAGATTCTCTTCTACTGCTTCTCTAACACTGGGATCCACGATATGATCTACGAGTGTACTTAGTCTGTTTCCAAAGTGACCACTCTCTAATATGTCATATTTGGCTCTCAGCGAGTTATTTTGGGATAAAACAAGAAGAGCCACAGGTTTTTGTTCAGATTGAAATTCTAATATTAGATCTAAAATTCTGTTATCAATCTGCAATTTACAGAAATAAATGTTGTCTGTACCTTCTTTTTCTTTTAGAAAAGAAATTGACAATTGCAACAAAATAGCTGGCAATGTAAATTGCTGAATTAAACCAGCTAGACCAGCGTGTCAGTACAGATAATGGGAACAGTTTTAGCTTCTAAATCTGGATGGTTTTCAGTGAGGTATTCATTCTTTAACTTTCGAGCATTTCAGAACACATTCTTAAGCTCTGTGGGACAATATTTTCTTGTTAAAGTAATGTCTGAGAGCAGCTTCCAAGAAGTTTAATCTTCTCAATACCTTTAGTCAGCATAATAGGAGATTTTTTGCTGTGCATGGTGTGCTATCCAATAAATAGCATTTCTGGTTAGCATACGACAAACAGTTCTCAGTATCACAGACCAGCCGGGTGCTGTGGTTTCAGTTTATTGTTGCACCGCTTGGCTGCTATTTCAGTGTGCATGAAGTCACTATATTGGCTTTGTTAAGTGTTAAATTTTATCTTGCTTTCGTTAAATTTGTAAACATCTTTTAAACATATTTATGTTTGATAAATGTTTATTTGTAAAATTTTTATGTAATTTTTAAAACCTAAAAGTAAATTTTTCTATGCAGTCTAAAAGTAATAGAAATTTTCTCATTTATCACTAAAAATATTATTCTCAAAAAAAGGAAAAGTTCCCAAAAACTTGCAAAAAATGGCTAAAAAACAAAAACTCTTGCCTCTGCTCATTTTATATGAGAGCCCCTAGTGGTTTACCAGGAAAATACGAAAAGAGATTTGCAAATACCAATAATTAGTGGGTATGGGTTTTTGGCTTGTATTTTTACTCCAGCTGTTCCAGGAAAATACGAAAAGAGATTTGCAAATACCAATAATTAGTGGGTATGGGTTTTTGGCTTGTATTTTTACTCCAGCTGTTTAAGAAATTATTTCTATGCTGTAATCTTTAACCCCGTAGCTTGCAGTGAAAATATTTCCAATTTTTACTAGAATAGCTAGGGCATCCCCTTTATAATTTTGTCTGCAGTAGTGTGCTATCAGTTAATAGTTCTTTATTTGAAGACTTGATTTATGTTTCATCTAGTCCATGTTCTTTCAGCTCTTTAATATCAGGTTTACATTTATTTAACATTACTTCTATTTTTTACATCTATTGGATATGAATTGAATTTTGATGAAGAATGCAAATTTTATTACTATTTACATAGTGTTTGATAAAGTATTGGTTTGTTTAGTTAGCCTATCTTGATACCTGGTGCACTTACAGGGCTTCCTCATTCACCATCTTGTTATTTAGTATTCCTTTAGTACTGAGTTAATGACTTCATTAATAAGATTTCCAAATTTAAAGGACCCAGTTCTCCTTTAGTGTACCCCATCTCCAGAACTCACTATTTTCAAGGCAAAAATTTGCATCAACCAGTAAACCATCTTTTGTTTCACACAGCCAGTTCTTGGTTTATTTTCATGATTTTCCTAACATTTATGTCCTATCTATGGAGAACTCCACTTATTATTTTAGTATCTTTTGATTTTGATTTAGAGCAACTAGATCCATGATGTCACTTATTATCTCCCTTGCCCTTATCGCATGTTGAATATTGTTTGTACCTGCATGTATTAGCATAACATCTGGGTTTTGCTTCTGAAATCAGTATTCTCACTTTTTCTTGTAGCTTTTCTATCTTTATTCATAGAGAACATTGCACTTTATGTCCATTTCTCTACATAGATCACCCAACAATTTTAAGATTGAGTTACCTATCACAAGCTCTTTATTACTTTCAGATGTTGCACTGACAGTGAGTCACAATTTGCTTTTCACTTGCTACACTATCTTGTGTTTTATCCAGGATTTCAAACTTCTTGTTAGTCTTGATTTCAAGATTAATGTAGTTCCCGGTTTGACTCTCTGGGCAAGCCTACTGTAGTGTAGGTCGCCTTCCAACAATCACACTTTTTAATCTTTCTAGTCTATTTTGCTTTTTTAGTATGCTTACTTGCTTTATAGCATTTTGAAGATCTCTATTTAGTAGGTTTATGACCATATGTAATGATACTATTGTTTGCACTCCAGTTAATGCTGTCCGATTGCTGTTGCATATTTTTTATATTTGGAATCTCCAAATTTAGGTCATCCTTTGCTTTGGCTTCATTTTCCATTGCTTCTGTTTGCCTTAGAGCTGGGAGATGCTTAGTTGCTATACTCCTCCTTTGTTGCTTCCCGTTGAATGTAAATTTTGTTTGCTTAGTTACATTACTACTCCTATGGTCACTATCTTAGCACCATTAGCCATTTTGAAGTTTATCTTTGAAACATAATACACTTCTGCTGAAAACTACTCTGGATTTTCAGCCAGTATAAGATCTGTTGTTACTTAGTTTCTACTACCTTCCTCTAAACTCTTTAAATTAATAAATTACTTATTCCATGAATATAAGGTCAAAATGAAATTAGAGGATCTCTACAACTAGAAAATTGATAGGTTATAGCCATTTAGAGATTTGCATATACTGTACTATTACCTCGCATAAAGTATGTTAAGTTAATATTTCAAATCTAGTGTAAACTACATTTGATATAGCATACTGTTACAAATAAGAATGTAACCCGGATGACTACACTATGTTGTGAATAGGATTGTGTATTTAAGTTTGAATTTATGAGTCACTATGTTTACACTCAGTCTTCACTTACTTGTATAATTGAAACATTTTCAAGATCATTCGATCTCATCATCAGCTGTTTGGTGACTAAATGAACCTCCCTCTTCTTCCACTGCTACGGAACTCCGATCACTCTGCCATCTGGTGTTAGTGGCACTAAGTTTTAATACTTCATTTAATGCCGGGATTTCAAAATTTATAACTTTATCGCGGTTTTTGTTTATGAATATTTTTTCCCAAATATCCAATTCTATGGGTGTACTTAAAGATTTTAACAGTTTAATGTTGTGGCCAATGTTGTGGTTTTCTGTCCAAAAATGGTGTGAAACTGCAGATTTTTCTGTTTGTTTCAACTTAATGTTCCTCTGGTGTTCTTTTTGCCTGGTTAACATATTTCTCTTAGTTTTTCCTATGTAGCTTTTTTCACAGGTTTCACAATTAATCTGATAAATTCCTGATTTCAAATTGTTGGGGATTGTATTTTTCAGTGGTTTATTTAGCAGGTTCCTCAGACTGAATTTGTTTTGGGGTGCTAGTTTTAAGTTTAGTCTTTTGAAGATTCGTTCAAATTTTCTAAAAGCCCATGGATGGTAGGTGAATTTTCTATATTGCCAATTTGTGTTATTAAGTGGTGTGAGAGTGGTATTTTTTGATCTTATCTTCAGTTTTTCTTTCCTCTTCATCATATTCCTTATGATGGATGGGTTGAATCCATTTAATACCGCTATGTCTTTTATGTGTTGTTGTTCTTTCAAAAATTCATCCTTACTCAGTGGGACGTTGTATAGCCGGTGAATTAGACTTCTAAAGGCAGCTAGTTGATGTGAAACTGGGTTGTATTCATTTTTCTTTATGTAATTATCTATGTGTGTGGGCTTCCTGTATATTCCAAAATCTACACCATGATGATTTCTAGTTATCTTGAGGTCCAGAAAGGGTAGGGTGTTGTCTCTATCTACTTCCATAGTAAATTGGATGTGATTATCTTGCAGGTTTAGTAATTTTAGAGAATCTTCTCTAAGTTTTTCCGGAATGATAGCAAAAATATCATCAGCATATCTCTGCCAAAATTTATAAATCTGTGGGAAGGCCTTTACTATGTGTGTTTCAAAATAGCTCATGTATAGGTCTGCTAAAATAGGCGAAAGTGGGCTCCCCATTGCTAAACCTTTTGATTGTCTGTAGAATTTTTGGTTAATGATCGGAGTGATCGGAGCTCCGTAGCAGTGGAAGAAGAGGGAGGTTCATTTAGTCACCAAACAGCTGATGATGAGATCGAATGATCTTGAAAACGTTTCAATTATACAACAAGTAAGTGAAGACTGAGTGTAAACATAGTGACTCATAAATTCAAACTTAAATATGAAGAATACTTCACTGTTAATAATGCTTCTGCTTTTAATATTTAGGATTGTGTATACTTAAAGGGGTTTCATCTTGGGGTTTATAATCTACTCTGCAACTGGGAGCATAGCTGGAAAGGATAGGGGATCAGATGGTAGAACTAAATGGTAGAGCAAGGTTAGGAGCTAGATTAAAGATAGGTAGAGATAAATAGACAACACAGAGTTCTATCAAATGCCAATTTACCATTTAACCTAATGATTGGGTCTCAAGACAAGTCACATCCGAAGTCTTGAAGAGACTTGGGGTGAAATGGTGTTAACAATTACATTGGTATATTATCGACCCATACAGACTTACCTTGAGGATGCTTTGTCTTGTGTGGTTGAGGATGCATAGCGACTACATTACATGCCTGATTCTAAGATCCAGAATTGACTGACTGGACAGAATCACTGACCAGAATGTACAACCAATTGACCCAATGACCTGAACTCCCACTGCTGGCTTAAGCAGTGCTTAAATACAGGTCCTAAAAACATGACATTATAATCCGGCTCAACATTCCTAAATTAGAAAGCTATGTCGATCTTCCCAAATTAGAAAGTTACGTAGCCATTCCCCAATCAAATTAAGCCAA
This sequence comes from Mantis religiosa, assembly GCA_030765055.1. Taxonomy (NCBI): domain Eukaryota; kingdom Metazoa; phylum Arthropoda; class Insecta; order Mantodea; family Mantidae; genus Mantis; species Mantis religiosa. The sequence goes on from CM060950.1 coordinate 180,859,190, forward strand.
ATTGTATTTGCGGTCCGGCACTTACGTGACCGTACGTCACGGTTCTCAGAATCCATACATGCACCATCTGCCTGTAGTCAGTATGGAAAAACAGTAAATCGTGTTGTATGTTTAAACACATGTGCAATCTGACAGCTACTGATTTAATTACTCAGCAGAAACTTCTAAACATGTGAATAAGACAAGTCACAAAAGTGAGCCTTGGGTCTTAAGATTCTCAAATTCCATATTTTCTTAAGTATTCTTCAAACATACATGTGACAATATCTTTGTCATTTGGTTAGTAATATTAAAAGTATAACAGAGGGTTAAATCTGTGTTAAACGGCTATAACATGCAAAATTTGAGATAATGGCCAATTATTAAAGGATTATTGTGTAAAATTTCGTGAGATTTAACACATAAATGATATTGCCTTTGTTCATTGTTATAAAGTGACAGCATGGATATGGTTTTTACATAGTGGCTAAGTCTATTTGTCTCCTTGCTCTTCTGCTTTGTACTTGAAACTAGATATTTCTGCATAACCATTGGCATGAAGGTCACAAATTGGTTATACCATAAATTAAGACTCATCAGAAAGAAATAAAACTGATATGTGTAGTGGTTTCCTTGATGGACCTGAAAAAAGATAAGCGTTAAAGAAATATGTCGAAATTATCTAATAGCATTTGGCAATACACGTTTACATTAAAATTACTTGATCAAATTGGCAATTGGTTGTATCACTTAAGTTAAAGTGATAGATTATTAAAATTTACTAAATAAAAAGCTTTTAAGGCTGTATGTTCAGTATATTCAGAGGGCTAGCACACTTGACCACTAAAATCTGTGCTGAAATTGTGTACAACAAAACATATTGTTATTGCAGTGCAGAACTACTTTGAAATCCAGGGCTGTGTACCTGGCCTGCTTAGGGGTGGGTCTAGTAGCTTTCTTGTTGGCTTAACAATTAGCTGTGCCATTTCCCAGCTCCAGAAGATTTGTTTGGACTGTTTTGAGGAGCCCTATATAAGGAGCTGGCTTAAGATAAGCAGACAGGCAGACAATTGAGAGTGAGTGTCATTTGGGTACAGTGGACAGATCCGAATGCAGTTCAGTTGTGAGTTGTCATTCAATTTGTTGGGTTTGTTATGTTTTGCTCTGCCTATGTGTAACAGCATCAAATTATAACAGCGCTACACCAAGTGCCTTGGATTAAAATGTTACTTAACAGCAGCTGTTGTTTCATTTGTTACATTATAGTGTTCTTTCAAGTTAAATCACCAAATGTATTTTGCAGCACATTATTTTTATTTAATTGGAGAAAAGCTATCATATATATATTAAAGACAAACAAGACCCAGCAGAAGTTGATAGCTACCAGCCAATTGCACTCACAAGCATCTTAGTCAAAACTATGGAAAAAATTATATACGCAAGGCTGAATTGGTTTCTAGAAAAACAACAGCTATCAGCCGCACAGGCAGGATTCAGAAAATTTAATTCTACCACTCATGTTGCAATTCTTATCCAAGATATCAAGGATGCACTAGACAACTCGAAAATAACATTAGCAGTATTCATAGACTTCAAAAGTGCATACGATTCAATTTGGCATCAAAAACTACTTCAAAAAATGACAAACCATGGCATACAAGATTATATGCTTAGATGGTTTCAAAGCTTTCTTAATCAGAGATATGTACCAGATACAATAAAAAAATAATATAAAAAAATAATAAAACAATATTAAAAATTCAAACAAATGCGAAAAGGTCTCCCACAAGGATCAGTTTTAAGCGCAATCAGTTTCAACATCATGATCAATGGTTTATGCCAAAAACTTCTACAGAATAGAAACATTAACTGCGCTCTCTTTGCAGATGACCTAGTAATATGGACCTCAGGGAATAATAATAATGAATTACTCGTAAAATTACCAAGAGAAGTGAATAAAGCATTAGAATATCTGACAATATGGTGTGGTGAAAATTTAATGTCCATAAATCCAACAAAATCATATTAACAGGTGTTTACCTTAAAACACAAAGTTTCATGAATTCAAATTTTACTGAAAATCACACCCATACAAGGAACAAACGAAGCCAGATATTTAAAAATATATCTGGACAAGAAATTAACTTAGAAAACCCATACTGAAACAATTTCTGAATCAGCACAAAAAAAATTGAAACTCTTGAAGAGACTTGCTGCCACAAAATGGGGTTGCTGAAGATTAACTGTAAACCAAACATATAAATCTTATATAAAGCCAGTTTTACACTATGGGTCCAACATTTTAGTTACATCTCCCAATTAAGTGAACAAATTGGAAAAAGTGCAAAATCAAGCTTTGAGAATAATTACGGACCTCATCTAAACAATACCCATACTAGCAAAGCAAATCTTAAACATCGACCAATACAGTATGATATTGGAGAAAAAGAAATCGTTTTTTTTTCCCTCTGTAATTTACGTCCGCCCCAACGTTAAGTTATATCGGACAGTGAATGAATTGGGTGAAATGATGCTCAAGTGAGTCCAGGGTCCATGGAGCTTAGAGTTACCTGACATTCGTCTTGAAGGATAAGGGAAAATCCCGGAAAAAACCTTATCTAGGTAACTCACCCTGACCGAGATTCAAACTCGGGACCTCTTGAACGTGAGGCAGACATGCTACCATCTACGCTACCGAGGCGGGCAAGAAATCGTATTATACGAAAAACTAAGATGACTTCCATATCAGTACTGGAATAGCTTCAAAAATAAAATAGACCCCTGAAAACTCAGCCAGGTTTCATTCAAACAATATTAAAGATTAAAAGAGAAACAGAAGATACCACATATGGCACAAAAACTTGGAATCCCAATATCTCCTCTTGAATATAGTAGCATCAACTACTCATTAAACCTGATAGAAGACATCAACAATAAAACCTCAAACCAAATAGTGAAACAAATAGCAATAGAAACAATCAGCACTAGGTATCCAGAACAAATATGGCTTCATATCTACACAGATGGGTAACTAATGAATAGAGAAGCAGGAGCAGGAATAACATGTAAACTTTCTCAATTTTATTAAATTATAGACGAGTCATATTTATTACACATTGGCTTCACTTACGTACCTATATTGAGGACATGTTTCGTACCAATATAGGTATGTAAGTGAAGCTGACGTGTAATAAATACGACTCATCTATAATTTAATAATTATTTTGCTGCACTGTGGTGTTCCAATACAGTTAAATTTCGATATTTCTCAATTTCACTTTTCTCTTGTGAAGTATTACAACATATTATGATGATGAAATACAAGCAATATTTACAGCACTACAACAATTGTTTCTACACATCTATTCTTTGTAAAAATTTAATACTTTCTGACTAGCTCAGCCAAACTAGCACTAGCACACAACCAAACCATTCAAGACCATAGAATAACAGAAGCCAAAAATTACATCAGGATGTTAAAAAATGTAAATAAAAACATTGTTGTTACAATGGATTCCAGCACATTGTGGTCTTGGAAGAGAATGAGAAGGCTTGCAAAAAAAGGTACACTGATCCAACAAAGTAAGAAAAATTATCATATAAATCAGTACAACTCTACAGCAAATTGAAAATAAAAACCCATATAGCTGATATACCAAACAGTCCCCAATCAACTTCAGTTGCATTATTTCATCTCGAAACTGGCCACGATTTCTTGTCGGCACATCTTAAAATTAAGCCACATTGCATGGTATGCAAAAACACAAATTCAGTAATGAACAAGGACCACCTGATGTCTTGCCCCGATCCTCAGAAAATAGTTGCAACATCACTTCAGGTTGCTGAATATTATTGGGAAGCCCTAAAGCGAATGATGACAAATCAAGAGCTCCAGAACACTTGAATGCTGCTGCTGTTGCTGCAGATTTTGCAGGCAGTTTGCTTGAAGTTGTCTACACACAAAGCATTAGATCCATCGTACAAAATGTAAATGGTCATGGATATGAATCACAGGTAAGGTAGGGGGCACAATTAGCTGACCATAGCAAATATAATAATAATAGTAATATTTATTCACCATTTGGTAATTCCAATAATTCCAATAATTCCAATAGGCTTCGTCAGAGAAAGAAAAACAGAAGAACTTATAACTATACATTATTACATTAAATTAATTACACATATTTACATATCACATTTACTTATTGCATGAAATTCTTGTACACCGTAAAAAGGATGCTTTATGAATCATTTGTATAGTCTCTCTTTATATATATGAATGTTTGAAGACGTTATTTTTGATGGAAGTGAATTGTATAGTTTAATGCCTATAACTCTCTAGTACTTCTAAGTCTTCTGTAGTCTGTGGTATGGCATATCAATTTTATTACTACTACGTGTATTGTGAGTATGTATATCACTTCTAACTTCATAGATATTCAAATTCTCTTTTATGCGAGTTAAGACATCGTGTATATATATATATATATATATATATATATATATATATATATATATATATATATATATAAATTAACAACAGTTGGAATTTCTAATTGTATAAATAGTGGTTTGCAGTGTTCAAGTTTCTTTGAGTTAATCAAAATTCTTACTGTCTTTTTTTGAATTTTCAATATCTCATTTATACGTGGACTACTACCCCATAAGACTATGCCATATCTTAGGATGGACTAAAAAAATGAAAAAATGCCATTGTAACAAATTCTTTTGGTACTGCTTTTTTTAAATTTGCTAGGAGAAATACTATACGTGATGGGGATTCCAAGATAACTGTTTATCAATTACAATACCTAGAAGTTTCACACTATCATTGGCAGTATTTACATGTTTTAAACTGAAGATAATATTTTGAGTTTTGTCAGGATTCATAAGTAAGCATCTGCTGCATGGTTTCGTTTGCAGATTCTGTCAACAATTCTAAGTTTTTGTGAATATTGAGGAAGGATGTATCATCCGCATAAACAACTGTATGGCAGGGATAACATTTTGATACATCATTAATTATTAGAAATAGCAGGGGCCCTAATACCGAGCCTTGCGGAACCCCAGTTTATACCTCAGTGATGCTCGATTTCCTTCCCCTGGCTGATACTGTTTTCGACCATCTAAATAAGATTCAAATATATTTAAAGTTTTTCCTTTGATCCCATATATTTTCATTTTATTTAACAAGATACTATGTTGTGCACTATCAAAAGCTTTGTTCAAGTCACAAAGAGTGCCTTGCGCCAAGTCACCATTTTCGAAAGCTTAATATATATTTTCTACAAAAGTATCAACAGCTAATATTGTTGAATTTGCTCTACGATAACCAAATTGACTTTTGGAGAATAAATTTTGCTTCTCAAAATAATCTTGTAATTGATTTTTAGCAGACATTCTATAATTTTTGCCATTGTAGGAATTACAGAGATGGGTCTGTAGTTAGTCATGCTTTCTTGATCCCCTTTTTTGTATATTGGCATTACTTTGGAAAGTTTTAGCTCTTTTGGAAAAATGCTGTCATTGAAACATCTATTAATACAGTAAGTCAGAGGTACTTGTATATCTGAATTACTTCTTTGATGAGGTCATTGGAAAGATAATAAACATCCCTACTGTTTGAATTATTTAGAATTTTGGTAACTTTTAGAACCTCATCACATGTTACTACTCTAAGTGAAAAACCCTGATTTTCTTTTCCTGGTGTTATAAAGCTTATTGCCGTGTCCAGAGATGATGGCACCTGTACAGTTATGTCCTCTATTGACTGTAAAAAGAAATTATTAAATTCATCAGGAGTTATTCTTTCATATGTACTGTCTTTACTTCCTTTACCTTTTACTGAATTTATGACAGACCATGCTGCTTTGCATTTGTTATCTGAATTTTCTATGTGTATTTGATTGGCATTTCTCTTGGCATCCATTAACTGTTTCCTGTATTTTTTCTTATAATCTCTCAAAATGTTTGACAACAAATCATTAGGTGTTTTTTTTTATTCATGTCTTGGAAATTATTAGCCTATTTTTCATTATTTCAAGCTGTGAATTATACCACCTGTATGCATTAATTTCTTTTTTCTTTTTATTGGGATTTACAAGTCTTTTTTTATTTTTTTTATTTTTTTATTTAGTGCAAGAACTATTGAACAAATTATCGAATTATGCAAAAAATACCTCATACTTCTTCAGCTGACCCCAAAGCACTACAGAGCGTTGTTTCCCAATTCACTAATGCTAGGCTATTTTTGAATTGATTTACATTTTCTATGCTGAGATCTCTGATTTCTTTGATTATTTTTGTAGTTTTCTGAGAAATAGCTTTGTCAGTGATAACCTTAAAGTACAGTGCTTGGTGATCTGCTACTTTGTAATCTAAGACTTTAAATGAATAGTGTTTTGGCTTTAGGTTTGTTATTATATTATTTAGGCATGCTGTTCCTCGTGTAGGAGTTGTATTTACACAATGTACAGTTGGGTGAATAAAAAACTACAATTATTTACACAATGTACAGTCGGGTGAATAAACAACTACAGCATGGCAGTGCTATTGACTGAGAAATATATGCTGCATTATGTTTACATATTTCCTACTACCTTATGCAATATATACAGTGCAAACAGTGTATACTACATGGACATATTCTATTCACTATTTTATCTTTACAATACTTAGAATACAATTTTGTATAATATGAACATGATTAGTGTTTTAATATACAATGCATTTATACATTTTATACTATGCATTTTCAGCAGTATCGTTAGTGATACAATCCTCCATAACATATTCATTTTTATTTTTAGTTACTCCTGTGCATGCACCTATTGCAGTGAATCACCATGCACATCTTGAAGTTACTGAATGTGAATCTTTTATGATTTGCAGTAAGGCATTCCTTATATTGTGAAAATCTGTGTTCTATGTAGCTAAACGTGATAGATGCAAAGTGATAATATTTGACTTCAATTCTATCATTGAAGACAGCAGGACAAGGCGCAGTGTATATGTGTACAGACTGCACAGGAAGTGAAAACAGGGGGGGGGGGGGGGGACCTCTGATGGCACTGTCTATAGTACAGTTGCAGCGCAACCTAATTTCCCTTCGTTCTGGCATTAGCGCTTACGAAATCCTCAGCCTAATGACAATGTTGATGTTGATTTTTATTTATTTCATGAAATTAACTTGGAAATGCAGCAATCTATTGGGCTCCTAAGCAGTCCATTTTAAATTTATTAAAAAGTTCTCTAGCACTGACAGGCAAAAAATGTTATTTCACATTCATTTTCTAAGTTCTGTAAATATTTATGTTAATCAAAATATTGTAGCTATGTCTTACAAATCTTACCTTCCAAGTTTAACTGAAAATGCATGTTTCGACTTGAAAAATATAATAAGGAATTCAGTAGAGCAGGCAAACTTACCTCCATTACCATTCATTCTCACTTTTCTTCTGTTCTAGTACGGATGGGCAGAGCATACTGTGGTGAAAGAATGAGCAACTTCTTATTAGAAACCTGCATATATCTTCATTGAATTCTTTGTAACTCTTACTCTGGGCTTTCAGTCAAATGTCATGGTCCCAATAGAATGGACCATGTCCTTGATGATTTTTCTTCCTATATTTCCAGGTTTCAAGAAAATTGAGCTTAAGGATATTCATGGGCAGCAAAAGTTGTTCATTCACATGTGTGTTATGATAATAGTTTCTCCATTTTCTACATAAAATTTACATAAGGCCCATTATGCACAAGTGTGTATAATGTGTGTTTTGACCCATAGGAAGGCAGATACCTCGTGAGTTTAGATGTAGTTAAATACAACAGAAGCTTAACTTGGCTTACCACCTGGGCCTTAAATTAATTCATGGCCGTGTGCGACAGTAGCTTATCTGTTCCAGTATTCAAATTGAATCATACTATTTTAAGTTAATTGATGGAAATTAATCATTTCTTCACACTTAGCCATATATAGGCTAAGGTTTTTGATAGTCAACATGAAAAATTCAATGCCATGGCCAGGATTTGAACCATGGATCTCCTGGTTTCCATCCAGTCGCTCTTACCCATTGAGCTACCATGGCCAATGTGACGTCCTGACATTAAATTCTCCAATTAACTCATATATATATACAGATACTCCAAAAAGTATTCGTCTAATCATAGCTCATAGAATATAACAAGCACAATCAGAAAAATATAGATAAGAAACAAACAATAACCTTTTCCTTACATTGGTTCATATGTAGATTTAAAAGTAAAACACAATTTGGGTTCATATATTGATTAATGAACAGATCTACGTTATTTAAAATCATGTCCCATTTGATGTCAAACAAGTATTCATCTAGCAAACAAGATCCCAGGTATGGTGCCTCGCTGACACACACCCCTTCCGTTTTCTTATGCAGTTGTGTTTCATCCTGACACTTCCATCTGTTTTCAAAGCCTTTGACTGCTATTTAAGGAATATAGGTCGAAAACGTCTTGAAACTACAAAGGAAGAGAGAGAAATTTGCATCAGGTTATTTAAAAAAGGAAAATGTTTTCAAGATATTGGATAAACCATTGGAAGACATTGGTTTTACAAAAGTGATACCTGTGCCTGTCTTTGTAAACGTATCTGTCATCTCATACCTCTAATAATTCTGTGCCCGATGATTCAAACAAGGGTGACTAGGCCACTAGCATAGTCTATCCAGCATCTTTTAGCACTGCCAGACCATTTTGGATATGATTTTGGCCTAAGGGCTTTTAAGGCTGCCTGGCTATCCAAGCAGATATTCACTCCTATCAATTTGCCTGTCATATTTATGATATGCGAAGTACAGGTTATGATTGTCCTGGAAAATGTAGGCATACCTTCCCAGGGGAAGAGGAAACCAGGTGGTATGGCCCCAAGCTCTAGCCCCATTTGGTAGCCATTAGTAAACCCCTTTTGGTCTACAGTTTTTAAGGGAGACCCTTACTCTGAATCTCATTCATTCCTGGAGGTTATTACCGCTGAGAAGGGCAAACTTAAATTATCCCAAGGTTTTGTTTGGTCCCCTCCCATCATGGTAATGGAACTTATATCATGTGATTAAAATAAGGCAGTATCCCTTAATTAGTAGTTTTAACCATCACCCTGCTAATTACCAGAGATGGCGTGCACTAGTCCTAATAACCTTCACAAACAAAAGCAATGCTGGAAGGTCTACCCAAACCTCTAAGGGGGTCTGTGGGGTAATCTGCAATGCTCTAGTTATCAAACATGGTAATCTTTGTAACATATTAAGCAAATCAAGAGACCAATGCTACATAGTTACCAAGAGCCTTACAAACTTTGGAACTATCTGACCATCCTTGCTCCATTGTCTCTTTTACAGATCTTCAAAGGTAATGGGGCATCTTTATTATACTTTCCAAATACTTCTTCCAGCTCGGTGCCAACATCCAGTACGTACTGATCCAGATGGCTTCAGTTTCTTACAAACAGAAGATTCAGATGGCTTCAGTTTCTTATAAACAGAAGGGACAGGCAATTTTCTCCTTGTAAATACCATTATGCCTTGTCCATTCAATGAACAAGTCAGTTTCTTTAGACCATTCTTCCAGAGTATATATGGAGCCCCACATGAGTTGTTAAATAGCATTGAGGAATTTTTCACTTGTTAAAAGGCATGTGTCATCAGCATAGCCGTATTATAAATTTTCCCACTGTCCAGTAGGTTGTTCACCACCAGGCAGTATAGGATTTGTCCGCCTCGGTAGCGTGGTGGTAGCGTGTCTGCCTCACGTCCAAGAGGTCCCAAGTTTGAATCTCGGTCAGGGTGAGTTACCTGGATGAGGTTTTTTCCGGGATTTTCCCTTATCCTGAAAGACAACTGTCAGGTAACTCTAAGCTCTATGGACCCTGGGCTCATTTGAGCATCATTTCACCCATTCATTCATTGTCCAATATGAGTTAACGTTGGAGGATGTAAAATGACGAATGAATGGGTGAAATGATGCTCAAATGAGCCTCATTTCACCCATTCATTCATCGTCCGATATGACTTAACATTGGAGGACGTAAAATAAAAAAAAATAAACTATAGGATTTATGGAAAATGGAAGTGATATTCAACACCCAAGGTCAAGTCTCACAAGTGACAACATCTGTGCCGTTCAGGAGCTAATTGAAGATGATCACAGCTCTACTGTTCAAGGAGGCGCACCAGAAGTGGGTATCAGCATTGGTAGTGCTCATACCATTATTAGGAAGCATTTTGGCTTCGGAAAAACTAATGCTTGATAGGTTCCAAAGTTGTTAACCAAACAGCAAAAACAGACCAGGTTGGAGATTTTTGAGAGACTTCTGTATTGATTCCAGCAAGAAGGGGAGGATTTTTGAGGCACATCGTTGCATGTGATGAGACATAAGTTCATTATTATACTCCGGAATCCAAAATGGCGAGTAAAGAGTGGCAATGAAAGGATGAAGCCTGCCCAGTGAAGGCCAAAAAAATGCCACTCAGCTGGAAAAGTCCAATACATTGCAACACAGAACGAAGGAACCTCCTGCTCACTCATGGCTGTACTGACACCTAACTTAGTGGAGTAGCTAACCAAGCTATTTCCTCCTTCTAATACACTGATCTTTGAGCCCCCCACTCTGCTGTTACACTCAGAACTGCTTACTCCGTGAAATGCAACAATTACCATTTATATTTGAATCACCCTCATAGTCACTATCCACACTTGTGGAATTCAATGAGAGCTCCTCAGCTTGGCTCCACCTTGCAGTTTTAGACCCTCCCCTGGTGGTACTAATTCATGGTTGTGCATTGAGACTGTGGAAGAGAATCTTGCTCTTGACCTTTGATCCTGGAACCAGCTCATGAACCTTTTGTAGGTAAGGAGAACATGCAGTTCCACTATTTTGAACCTAGAGTTCTACCACATATTCAGTTTTGGTTTAATGGTTTTCTATAATGAGATAACATAATGGCAGACCACAATCAGGGCTCTCTTTGCCAATTTGGAGTCATCAGACCTTAGAATGTTTCCCCCTTTGGAGAGCCATTCAGAAGCTTTACATTTGTTGCCTGTATACAGTTTAGCCGTTACTTGCCTTTCAGGCCTCCTTTTTGCCTTTAAGCTGAGTTCCTCTGGCACAGTTCCTTTCAAGATGCCAGAGAAGCCTAGTATTGGGTCGGGTGAGACTCAAGAACAAACATCATTCTATTTGTAAGTCATGTAAATGTTTACTGAATTCAGCAACATAATTTTTAAAAATCAACTGTTTGAAAATTTTAAGTTTTAACCATGGTACAACTTCCATCTCTCTTTACTCTGAGCCTCTTCTTTTTAGCAGCAGTCAAATCCTTTGAATTCAGTTTTAGAGAACAAACCTAATTTCACCAATGTCTCTGAACTATCTGTGCTCAAAGTGTCCTTTGAGGATGAAGCCTGCTTTTTCACATTTCTGGCAAATACAATCTCTACCTCCCTTAGATCCCTCTTTTGGAGTCTCTGCTACCTGCAAATTTGTATATGTATCATTAGAATACCCATTATAGCTTTATAGATTAATGGGTTTGTATGTTGATCCCACTAATATTTGGGAATTTGCTCAAGCAGAGCCCTACAGTATTTGAGCGAGACTATATACCAGAGGAAGACACCTTTGAGAGTTGTGATGTATTTCAGTCGGGAGCGAGGCCTGCAATGAGTGTAACGTCAGGCAAGAGCCGTGTAGCACCTAGTTGCCTATATAAAAGGCACTTGGGGCTCGGTCAGGTGCAGCACACTTGATGACAACAATGTAGCTGCCACATACCTAATGGCACTCTTAAATGTACAATGTAATGATTTATTAGAGGATAAATATACACACAAGAAAGAGTTGGCTGATTTTTACAAGAATGTCCCCCAAACCAGATTTCCGAGATTGTATTCACTTGCCGCACGGACATTGTGTATGTTTGGCTCGACATATGTGTGCGAACAATTTTTTTTCTGTTATGAAATTAGCTAAGTGCAAATCCCGAAGTACCTTGTCAGATCACAATCCAACATGCAGCCTTCGATTACAAATTTCCCAGACATTATGTCCTAACATTGATAAACTAGTTAAAGAAATACGAAACAGAAAGTGTCGGAAAATGTCCACGTAATTCTGTTGAGTGGGTCTCCTCTAATTTGCAGAGAAAATTACTGTATGTTTTATTTTACTTATATTATAACATGCCTGACCTTCAGATAAACTACGAGTTAAAGTTTTATATATTTTCTCATAGAACAGAGCCAGAATGTAAATTTTTATAAACTGTGACCAATTGTGTAACTAAAGCAGCCAGCATTAATATTACAACATCCAAGATGTAAGTTGTACATATTAATACCCGATATGTTTTCTATTTTTTCTACACTGTCGGAACCCTAACACATCAAACTATTTCCTTCCTGGAAATAATTTCTTCCACACTAGCCATGTATAGGCTAAGCTTTTCATGAATAGAGCCAGACTGAAATATTCATGTATTTCCTTCCTCTTGGGCACCAGAAGTCAGCGCGGTGACGTCACATGCTAACCTGCCTTTCATTTGGGAGCATATTTGGCGGTTAAGAACTCACGGAGCTGACTTTACACTGCCACTACCTGTCTTCCCCTACTATATACTCTTGAGGTAATTGGTTAACAACACCACCTATGTTCCAGGCACCCATTCAACATAGATTGACATCTTGGGGCTGGCAAGTTAATTTGCAGTCTCATATTTGATATTCAGAGACACACATGCACAGCATGTTTCTAATTAGCTGGAATCAATCAGGTCCCAGCAGTCCACCACCTGCCAACAAATCCAGTATCCACTCAAGGTCCACCTTTGATAGCTTTCATGTTGATGGTTGACTCCAAAAGCTTCAGATATTGTAAAAGGACAGTTGCAATTTAATTGAGTCCTATTTGAGTGAAGTTAAAAGATAATGTTTTTGAAATGTTAGTTATTTGTGTTCAGTAGCTGAAACAGAATTAACTTAGAACAGCATAGAGTATAATTTAATTATGTTCCGCTTTACTGTGGTGTTCCAATACATTAAAATTTCGATATAGCATAGAATATGATTATTATGACTGTGATAAAAGACTTAAAACTTTTTTTGCCTAAATTAATTATATTATTGAAAACGTGCTTTTTATCACTTCCTCGCCAGTTAAGACCTGGACTGTAGAATTTGTATATTTAAAAGTAGTCAATTTACGACACTACTATATGTATTCATAAATTGTATCATGTTTACTGCAGTATCTGAAGGAAAACAAAGGTGAATACCTAAGGCACTACCGTTCTTGGAAGTGTTGAAAACAGTGTTGTTATAATAAATTAAATTTAAAAGGAGTCGATTAATGACACTTGTTTAGTGTCATTAATCGACTCCCTTTAAATTTATCCTAAAGCACTGTTGATTTCTTGGCTGGGTATATCATGGGTATGTATGATTTTAAGTGTTGCTATTACTTTCCAAGAAATGCTCTAAAGATTTTAGCAAAATATATTTCTCCATGAGGTAGAAAAAGATAAAAGGTCTGTTGAATAAAAGACGGATATTCATTCTGCACAGGAGTCTGATGAAACGAGTCTTGAGGTGTCACAAGTGAGGAAGTTGGGTAATGATGAGATAAATTGCTCTTTTGCCATTCTAGTGATCACTCTTGATCTTTACTATAACGTTCACTGTGGTTATAGACCATATACAGTGATTGGAAATGACTATAACCTTTAGTTTAAAGTTCATTTGAATTAATTCTTATGAACTACATTTGGTTATAATTACATATTACAGCTATTACAATTTTCCTTAAATTTAGAGTACTTTAATTTATCTTAGGGTCCCATACAGCTGAACACCATGGTTATACAAATTCAAAGGGAGTCGATTAATGACACTAAACAACACTTACTTTTAATTATTAAATTTTAGATGAGTCGACTTGAGTCGATGGCCGGCTGAGGATAGAGGCAAAGTCTCTGAAACATGTTCCGGAAAAATTTAAAAGTAAGTGTTGTTTAGTGTCATTAATCGACTCCCTTTGAATTTGAATTATCATAGCAACACTGTTTTCAACACTTCCAAGAAAGGAATTACCATGGTTATATTTTGTAGGGTGACCTCTTCTTTCCATTTGGGCATGTTTATTTCATACCTTTTCCCTAATGTGTCCTGCTCCTACTTTCCGCTTTAATTTCCATTTTATTTTATATCTCTTGTTTTTTCACTTCCCTCTTTTGCAGCATATCTTCTTTGCTAAGCTCTTACTATTCAATTTTCCTTATAACTTCTCTAGTCTTCTGTACTCAAATTTCATTATTTCACTGTAATTTCATATTAATCTTCTCATTTTGATATCTTCCATAAGTTTTTCTTAAATAACCAAATTTGTTATCTTTCCTTGACCAAAAGTTATTGCCTGCTGCTATACGTTATTTCTAACTCACATTTTATTAATCTGTGCACTTTATTGACTTTCTTTCCTTACTTCCTCATCAACTTCACTCGCTTCAGACACGTACTTGCGGATAACACTAAGATCACTACTCCGTAGTCAGTGTTTCATCAACTTTTCATGGAACTAATGGGCCATTACTGGAATTTCACTTCGGTACTTAGTGACAGCTACCGATGGGTAGTACTACAGGCTGCGCCTTCATCTATAACGGCGAGGCTCACAAATATCGCCTTCCGGACGCCACTTTAGAGCTGTTTGCAGTATTTTACTTTTTTACTTTTTATGTCCACCTTAGCTCATGGATGCTTTATTATTTACTCTGCCTCTCGGTACTATGCAGGCCCTGCAACAGTTTATCAGCTCATCTGCATTGGTTTTAAAAATACAGATAGGTGCTCATTTCTTATTTGCTCAGTCGCGCATACCAGATTTTGCGTGCACTCCAGGCCACATGGACATTCCCGGCAATTAGGAGGTGGCTGCTGTGGTTGTGACTGCTAAGTTCGCATGCCGTTTACCGCGGTGTTCAACAACCACTGTGCCCTATCAGGACCTTCAGCGCTACTTCTGCCATTTGTTTTTTGGCTAGGCAGCAGTCTTCGAAAGTTTTGGTTGATACTCATCTCTGGGAAATCAAGGACACTGTACAAATCCTGGCTAACATCCTTCAGGGAATCCTGGCTGTCCAAAGTAATTCTAACACGGTTAAGAATACCTCACATACGTGCGACATATGCCCATATTTTGCTTGGTGAGCTGCCCCTGTGTGCACCATGCGCCGTACGCCGATCCGTATCACAAGTGCTTCTTGATT
Source organism: Mantis religiosa (assembly GCA_030765055.1). Lineage (NCBI taxonomy): Eukaryota > Metazoa > Arthropoda > Insecta > Mantodea > Mantidae > Mantis > Mantis religiosa. Next base: position 180,874,462 of record CM060950.1, read on the forward strand.
GTCTGCAATATGCCCGTGAGCATTAATCCCGGGGCCTGGGTGACACATTGCACTCAGTTTTAGATTATGATCCGGTAGCTGTGTATAACGCACTGCGGTTTGTCACCAACACTGGTTTTGATATACAAGTATGACATGTATTTTATTTTTAGAAGCATTTTAAGATTTCTTATGTAATATTTATAATTTTACTTTTAGGTTTTTAGTCCTGTATTTCATGCTTTAACTTCATGTTTTAACATGTTTTTGCTTCAGATTTCTTTGTACTCTTTGGATTCTTGTATACTCTAACATTATTTGCTTCTTCTGTTCACCATTCACCTTTTATACCTTATTTTGCTCATTTCTTCTTTTTCCCACCCATAAAATGTATCTCTTTCTCGTTTTCTTACCTACCTATTCACACTTTTCATATAGCGGGTGAGTCAGCTGCCTCTTATTCTCAAGTTTTGTGCAATCCGCATTTTATACTCCAACATGAAAACATCGACCCCATTACTAAGTTCTACCCGTGTATTTAACATGGATGTTAAACACTCAATGAAATTAGTACTAATATATATGTTATTATATCACCTGTAGTGTATTGATATGTAGGCAACTGACATTTGCACGTCTGCAAATGTTCACTGGAACCAGCAAATACTGTATGTTAAATGGGATGTTTACCTCACACGTTACTAGGTAGCTCAGTTGAAACGAGCGCAAAACTGCAATTTCATCTGTCTCTGTGAAGGTGGTTCGAATCCCCTGCATAGGTATACTAATTTTTGTACCATGTAATACTCTCAGTTTACAATTCTGATTCTGAAAATTGTTATTGTTAATTTTAATTATTTTATTTATGTTTCATGGTATTGTTTGATGTTTCTTTATTGGTGAACTACAAGTAGGTAGTTGTTTAAATACATCTATAAGTAGTTGCAGTTGAAATAAAGATCATCTATACACATTTGAGCACAGAAAACAAGGAAATTACAGTATCAGAGCTTAATATGGAAGTTAAATACAATTTTGCAGACAGAATTATTGTGCTATTAACAATGCCATTTCAAATTGGTGTTTTGTGGTGCTGGAATGACCCTTTTTTCTATTCCTGGAATGCAACTCCTCTAATTAAGCAAGTGCTCAAATTGATGACCTTGGGTAAAGCATGCCTGGACATGCTGTTGAATGGAGCCTCTGACTTGGTGTAGCATGGTGGGTTGAACAGATCTACATGCCACTGTAATACGCTAGCAAAGGGTTTCTGGATTGTCCAGTTCCTCTACATAAACGTGTTCTTTTAAATAACCGCAGAGGAAGAAGTCAAGGGGTGTCAGATCAGGTGATCTGGCTGGCCAGGAGGTTGGTCCTTGTCTTCCTATCCAGTGACGAGGATGTGCAGCATTCAAATGATTGCAGACGATCTTCGACTGATGTGGAGGAGCACCATCATGTTGAAACCACATCTTCATTCGCTTCATCAGTGACACATTGTCTAATAATAAGGGGAGCTAATTACGGAAGCTAATTACAGAGGAATTTCAGATATGTGCACCTGTTAGATGCCCCCTCAAAGAATAATGGTCCAACAAAGTGGTCTCCCAAGAATCCACACCAGACATTTACACCCCACTGCTCTTGGAATGCTGCCTCCCTTACCCAGTGAGGATTATCAACACTCCAGTAGTGCATATTTTGGTGATTTTCAGTTCCATTGTTGTGAAATCGTGATTCGTCAGAAAACAGTATCCTGTATGCGAATCCCACATCATTTGCTATTCACTCCAGCAACCATTCACAAAAGGTCACTCGAGCTTTGAAATATCTCCGGTGAAGTGCTTGGTGTAGGTGAAAGATGATACTTATTAATGTTCAGTATTAGCACTACAGAAGACTGGCTGATGTTCACCTCTTGAGCAACTGCCCGTGTACTTGTATGCGGATTGCTCTGGATGGCGTTCAAAACTGCTGCTGCATTAACACTCGATGTTGCTGGTGCGTGTCTAACGGGGCATTCTTGCAAGTGAAGCTGTTACATGCAGATGCCTTTCAACATTCCGAAAGGTGTTTGCTGTTGGTTGTCTTCTATTTGGATATCTCTCCGATGTAGATGCTGAGCCTCTGGTGTGTTTGTTCTTGCTTGTCCGTAGATCAAAAGCATATCTACATACTCGTCTGTCGAGTACATAATGAAAGACTGGCACAAAATAGATATTGTGTGACAGCTTACGTGTGGAGTATGAAGGGGTCCGCATTCATAATAACACACTACATCATGCCAGTCCAATGGGGCAGAAGTCATACCAGTTTTATTTCAAAATGCAGACAGCCAAAAACAATTTAAATTATAGGTAATTCCTAAACCCTTAGGGACTTTATAATTAGATTATTGTGAATTCGGTTTCCAAGTTTTGATGAATATAAAAAAAAAATAATTACATTGCTGAGATTTGAACCTGTGTTACTGGAGACATCATAATCCTATTCGGCTATTTTGAGACTTGACTGAAAGCACCTTCCATGTTCAATAGTACGACTTGTATGGCTGGCACTATGCCATTGCCACCTTGCAAGTTTTTGTGCTTGATTTAGCCTTTTAAGACTGTTTTAATCATTTGCTGGGTGTTTTAATATTATTACTTAAATGGCAAAAGCTCATATGCATGTTAATTGAGATGCACGAGACATACCTTACACAAAAATGTAAAACTGTTATTTAGTAATATGTCCGTTTTGACTGTAAGGGTCCATGATGGAAGTTTATAAAATCGGCTGGAAACTGGAATTCGCTCTCAGAAAAGGAGTTGTATGTTTTTGAGGTGTACTTTAGCGAGGGGTACGTTCTGTCCCTTAAACCACCATTCCTCTGAATTTTGCGCATTCCTCTCCGAGAACGTCAAACAATACATTTTAGTAAGTGCAAAACTGGACTAAGGCGCACATGCCATTTGAATGGGTGGCCTGCCTTCCAAAAGAATAAGGCATGGCTGACTCACCTGCTACAGATCTTCTTTGCTTCCATATTTATTGCCAGTTGTCTTGGGGACTGCGCCAAAATTTTCACTTTCTACTCATGTAACCTTCATACTTTTGAGTTACACCTTCTCTTACTCTCCATCATCTGTTAGTATTCTCCCTTCTCCTCCTCACATGTTCTACTTCTATATAACTGTCTGCTGATGTCATTTCCCCTAATGCCATTCTTGTGTAAATCTGCTTTTACCACGTTTGTTGATTCATCAAGTGTTGTGTCAGTGTAATGTGCTGGGCTTTTGTATTTACCAAGTTCACATTTTCGTGGTTCACTGCATGTAAGTTAAACTTAACACTGTCTTCTTCAGCCAACTTGCCATGTATCCCTAGTTAAAAATGTTGTTTATATGCCAATTTCCCTTCTGTATGAACATTTCTTCTGCATTCTATTAGTTCTTTAATAGTTCTCCTTGCTCGTAGTAAATTCCCTGCTGATACAGATGTCAGTGTCTTTTAGTTGCTTTGCTTGCAATTACTGCCTCAAAAACTAGTTGTATACTTGTGAACTTTTCTAATATTTCTCCTCCCAAAATGGACAGCATCACATAGTTCATATCTTCGCACCTCCATTCCTAGTCTTTCTTCTAAAAGATCTTGTACTTCACGTCTTGTATCACTTTCTGCATTCTCTTCAGTTCCTGTAATCACGAGGTGGTATCTTCTCTACTAATCTTCTAAGTTCTCTACTCTTCCCTTTATTGACAGGATGTCTCTCATAATTTCCTCTAATTTGTTGCTTAATTCATCTTTATAACCTTTGTTTATTATTGTTCCAACTGTTTTTAAGTTCTTTTAACTCTCTCAGCACTTTTTTTGTTGTCTTTTGCTGCCATGCTATTTATCTTTTTGCTCTTGCGGGAGCAACCTGAGCATGCATCCACTGACTACTGCTGCTCAGTTAGTGCTCTGAAAGTTCATTATCATTTTGCTTTTGATATGCAGTGATATGGTTTAAGAGCCAATGATGCAATAATCATAGCTATACTGCTCACCTGATGGACATCATTGGCTCCAGTGGAAGGGGGTATTTTATATTACTGAAAAGGTTTGTTACTGCTGAAGTAGTTAAAAAAGTCAAAGTTACATAGCAAACAGCATTGTGGGCAGTGGTTTCATGCTGTGATAGGAGAAAATGGCTGCACTGATATTGTTTCCTGCCAGCTGCCAGGTTCGTGCAGTCATCCAATTTCTCCGTGCTCAAAAGCAATCTCTAGCAGAGATCCACTGCCAGTTGTGTCTTGTGTATTGTGTATGGACAAACATTATGTGCACCAGTATATTAAGATGATGGTGTAAGCAATTCAGTGAAGGATGAACCAATATTCTTGACGAAGACCATAGTGGCCGACCATCCTTGATGATGCCAGAAGTGTTGGGAGGTGTGTGGCAAGGAAATGTGCAGAACTGCACTTAACAACTTTAGAACTCTCTAGTCAATTTTTCCATATGTCTCGCTTGCTTTTGCATGTGATTTTCATCTCTCCCGTCTTCCTCAAATTCCTAAACTTTTTTTTTAAGGGACTTCATGGCTCCGGACATTGGTGGCAGGCTCCTATGACTTGGGCATACAATTAATGGTGCTCTGTTATGATAAATGCCTCAGCAATGATGGTGTCTATGTTGAAAAGTAACCAGTGAATCTTTGTAATTATTCTAATAAATATTTCTTACTTAGTGGTGTTTCTGTTCTCTTTATCGGCTATTGGGACTTACTTTCTGGATGTGGGCCGTGCCATGGCTCAGTGGTTAGACCACTTGGCTCACACCAAGGCGGCCTGGGTTCGATCCCAGATGACCGCAAAGTGAGATTTGTGGTGGTCAACACGGCGCTGGGGCGGGTTTTCTCCAGGACCTCCGGTTTCCCCTGCCATCTCATTCCACCGGTGCTCCATCTTCATCTCATGTATCATCAGTGTCACCGCCTGCGGTGCCGTATGTAGTAAAAGCGGGCGTTAAATACTACACATTTCATTTTTTTCTGGATGCACTTCATGGTTCTTGAAAAATTGTATCTGAAGTTTCAAATTTATTTACATGCACGTAGGTTATTGGATGTGAAATACAGCAATTGTTTAACAGATTAGTGTTTTCACATCTGTGAAAAATGCCAAAAATCCATAGTTTACATCAGAACTGGTGGAAATTTTGTTCTTAAGTAGGCTATATGAAATCTAGTTAAGCTTGGAAACTTCGTCCTTCTATCTTTAATAGTTTCTGCAGCAGAAGATATTGCTTTATGTAGGGCAATCTCTGTATGTTGGGAAGGATGTCCCAATTCTTACAGTCTATTTTAAAGAATTAAAATTTTAGTTTCTTTAAATGACAGTCATCAAAGTTAGTATACTCATTTGTGTATGTGAAGTAGTTTTGGAGAAAACAAATTGTGAGTGTGAGATTTTCCTCAAGATTTTGGCCATTTTGAGATTTAAAATTCAGCAGTAAATAAATTATACAATCTACAACTTAATAATATCAATGTTTATTTAACATCTAATTAGGAATCTGTATGCAAGAGTTAAAGAAATCCATTGAAAGTTGCAATGTCTAGAACATTTTGATCATACAAAAATGTAAAAAATTTGAAAGCAGAGAAAAATGAAATCAGTTTTAGATATAAATTAAATTACTTTGTTTTGAGATCAGAACTAAATAGTATTGTAGGAAATAGAGATTAAACCTAAACTGCTAGAAGAATCAAAATACATCTTATTCCATAATGATGGTTTTGTTTTGAGGAATGATGTCTTGATTTATGTCCATTTTTGTATAACATGCAATGCTACTTGGCTTTGACATCAGGATTTATGGTCAGGCGTTTGAAGTGCCGTAGGAGTAGCTGACCTATTGAACACAGGATTAAATCCCAGTAAAATGTATATTCTGCATTAATGAGAAACTGGTAAAGGATGAGAGGACCCAACTAAAGCAATACGAGGTGTGGTCAAAAAGTTTCCGGAATGACGTCATGAATACTACACAAGTGTTTTTTTTTTTGTCTATTCTGCATTGTTACCCTCGAAGCAGTCTTCTTGGGAGTTGATACTTTTCCCAGTGCTTCTGCCACTGCTGGAAGCACCTCTGGAAGTCCTCTTCTTTCAATTTGTTCAGAGCCTTCTGCGATTCACGATAGATGACATCAGTATCCTCAAAAGTGTCCTCAGTGCCTCATTTTAAGTCACAAGAAAAGAAAAAGGTCTGCTGGTGCCAAATCTGGAGAATAGGTGGAATGTGGAGCAGTATAAAAATTGGCGAACAGAAAGGGCTTTATGCGCAGGCGCATTGTCATAATGCAGAAAGCAGTCATCACTCCTCCATTTCTCCGGCCGTTTGCATCGCTCATTGTCTCTTAATCTTTGCAGCACTTGTTTGTAGAATACTTGATTTGCTGTTTGATTATGTGGCACAAATTCCTTATGTACAATGTCTTTAATGAAAGGGTAGAGCCAGACTGAAAAATTCAATGCCATAGCCGGCATTTGAACCACGGATCTTCTGGTCTCTGTCCAGCCGCTCTAACCATTGAGCTACTATGGCCAACATGCCAACATGACATTTTCCAACTGACTCATGTTTTTGCCGGTAAACCACTAGGAGTTCTCATACACATATGAGACATCTACCATAATGGCGACCTACTATGCTGTAAGTACTTTAAGGCCCGGGCTTTATAGTTCGGACCACTTAGGTACAATTAATGGATATTAATTAAACATGAGTCAATTGGAAAATTTAATGTCATGTTGGCACATTGGCCATAGCTCAATGGTTAGAGTGGCTGGACGGAGACCAGAAGATCCATGGTTCAAATCCCGGCTATGGCATTGAATTTTTCAGTCTGGCTTTACCCTTTCATAGTGCGTCCTACACACGGCTAGTGTGAAAGAACAATTAATATCCATTAAATGTCTTAATGTCAAAAAACACAATCATCATTGACTTCACTTTGGATCGAAGTTGTCTGGCCTTTTTTGGGCATGGAGTTGAAGGAATCTTCCATTGTGAAGATTGTTGCTTCGTATCTGGATCGTACCCATAAATCCATGTTTCATTGCCAGTAATAATTTTGTCCATAAACTGGGGATTACTTCAAAGCTGCTGTTTGAGATCTGTGCAGGAAATCACACGGCTTTCCTTTTGGTCATTTGAAAGCAGACGGGGCACGAACTTGGCGGCAGTTCTTCTCATGTCCAAATCGTCTTTCAAACTGCTTTGATTACTTCCAGATGAGAGTCCTAATGAGTCAGAAAGTTCTCTTATTGTAATGCGCCTATCATTCAAGACTATTTCCCTTACCTGATTGATATTTTCGTCTGTTTTGCTGAAACAGGGTCGCTCAGAATGATCTGCATCTTTAACTGATGTCACACCACTTTTAAATTTCGAAAACCACTGAAATGCTTGAGTTTTGCCCATAACGTCCTCCCCATAAATGTTCTTAACATTTCATAGGCTTCTATTGCAGTTTTACTGAGTAAAACGCAAATTTTGATGTTCGTTCTTTGTTCTTCATAAACTGACATTTTTGCTATGCAGAAAAATCGCAGCACATGCAAAACATGTGTTCACTTCAGAGCTTATACCTCGTCACTGGAAGATCACAGAAAGTCATGTGACCTCTCATTTTTATAAGGAAGGAACACTGCATGTACATTATGGGTAAGAATTAAATAAATCTCAGCATGAGCATTGTTGTAAAGCCATTCCAGAAACTTTTTGTTCACACCTCGTAGGTAAGATGGCACTTTTGGTTGCTGACAGTTATTGCAGATATATGCATTTTACTCTTTATTATGAAAAAAAAAGTATTATCACTCTTATAGCATCATATTTTGCATCATATATAAGTGGAGAAGTAATTTCTGGGGAGCATATTTGATTCATAACAATTTTGCATGAGATTCTTCATACATTTGTTTGGAAATTTCTCCTGTGATTCTCTCACTTCTTTCATCATTAATTTATATGGTTTATAATTTCTGTATATTGCTAAATTACTTAGACTTTCAGCTTCTGTAATACTCCTTTAATTTCTTCTTGCTTTCCTTACATTTGATGGTTCATTTAGTTTTTATTACATTGTTTGTCTTGCCATCAGATCCAGACTACCATTTTCTATCGTATTTGGTGTTGGAATTTTTTATTTCAGCTGCTTCCATTATGTACTTTTAATGTTGTAGCATTTCTGCCAGTTTTATGTACCCTAAAGGTTCTTTCTCTTCTTTCACAGCATAATTAAATTAAATTATTGTCGCTGGTTGTACTCTCCATTTTCTTATCCAATGGTAAGTATATTTTATTTGTTGCTAATGTCACATATTTTCAGAAGCTCCTGCCCTATTATAGAAAGTTTTGGCATTGTTGGGTTTGTTTACTACTAATTTCTCCCCTCGTTTATCTATAGTTCACTGTCCCAGTTTTACTGCTATACCACTGTCTCAATTTTACATTAAAATAAACAATGTCAATTGTTTTTCTTGACACTTAGTTATTGATAACATTTGGTTAAACGTATCTCTGTATCATTTATATACTGTAAGTAAGTAGTGATTTACAATTATAACAGTTTTTCCTCTGTAGGTTATTTCTATAACATTTATATATTTAATACTTAGGTTGTGATATGTTTACAACTTGTACCTTATTTTGCATACTCAGATTGCCGCCATTGATTGATCTCCATCTAATCTACTCTACATCCAACTTTTTTATATATAAAAGTTGTCTTCCAATTGTATATGGCTCTTGAATGCACAGCATGTCAATTTCCATCTTTTCAATTTATTTTCTAAACTGTTGATGAATAGTCTCCTTTTCATTTATTTAAACTATTCTCAAAGTGTACATTTCTCTACCCATGTTTGGGACAAAGTCATTGTAACAATTTTTTTTCTTGCAAATATATGAGGAGATCGTTGATTAAAACTTCTCGGCTTACCAGCCGTGTGATGTTGATGAAATTGTTCGAGCTTTCGGCCATCTTGACTCTGTGGCCTTCTTCAGGAAGGTAACCCGAGAAGTTTTAATCAATAATCATCGCCATGAAAGCTTCAAGTCTTACATATGAGGAGATCACAAACTGCTATTTGTTGCATGGAAGCTGTGCAGATGTAACGTGTATTCACAACAACAAATAGCTCTGTGATTGCTGGTAGTAACCATAGTGCTATGAAATAAGTCGTGTAGCGAGGGTAGTGCAAGATGGAAGTAATTCGTGTTTAGCAGTACACATATATCAAAATAGCTATTCTTCGAGGGAGAAATGCACAAGAATATCACAGTGACTTGGTGAAAGTCCTTAGGAATAATGCCTTTTCATACCATATAGTAACATGGTGGGTAGGACTGTTTCAAAAAGGATGTTTGGCAACTAACGAAAAACAAAGCTTGACTCCAGCTGTCATTGTTCGGACCATTGTGGCTCATGCTGTCATCAAACAGCTCCTTGAGAAGGTAGGTGCTACTGGAGTTAGGGCACATAGCATTGAGAAACACACCATCCACAGGAAATTGCACACTGAGCTGCAGCTATGCAAAATCACCTTATGCACAGACGGAAATTCAGCAGTGGATGCACTGTGCAACGTAGTCCAATCACTTAAGATGCTGACAACAGGATGGCAGTTACTTCCTATCATGAATAATTGCCATCAATAATTGGGCTCGGATATACATACTGGAACTCAAAGTCAGTCTACAGAGTGGGGACATTCTGGATCACCAAGATGGCAGAAGTTCCTTTATAATCCTCCCCCATGCATTTGCTGGTGATCATTGCACATGCCATCAGGGTTGTCATTGTGTGCCACTTTGTTCCACATTGCAGAATAGTGAACACAGAGTACTACAGGGAGTTCCTTGTGCAACAGGTACAATGTGGCATTTGGGAGAAATGTTTGGATCTTGTGGATAGTGCAATCATACTGCATGACAAGGCAACAGCATCTTAAGCAGAATGTGTATGACAACTGCGATGCTGGGTTTGGGATCAGTTGGAGCACCTGCCATACTCTCCTGACTTTTCACCGTGACTTTTATTTCATACAAAAGTTTTAGGAATCACTATATGGCTGGTGATTTCTGATGAATGCTGCAGGGGACTATTCTGAGGGCCTGTAGACACAGTTTGATTATGTCAATTGTATATGTGCTATGCTGTAATTATTTTGCATCATGAAACCAGTGTTGTCCTGTTCACCACCATAATAAATATGTAAGACACAATATTTTTGTATTCTTCATTATCTACTCATGTAGTTCTCAACTTATCCTTTCATCTATATATGTCATTTTCCAACTGGCCTGGTATCTGCAAGAAAAAAAGATAGTTGTAATAACTTTTGCTCCAATCCTTGTATTGTGTTTATTTTTTCACACAACTCTTGGGTTCTTGGCTAGTTGTTTTTGTGGGTGTCTGCAATTTTGACTTCTTAGGTATTCTTGTAGTTTTGTTATCAATTGTAACGTCTTTTATACTACTATTGGAGGTCATAATAGGTTCTGAAGGACTAAATACCTGCCACATGGATGTAAATAATGGTAATTTTTTTTTGGTAGTGTTTAATGCCTGCTTTTACTATATGCGGCTATACAGCCGTTGACACTGATAGATGATACATGAAAGGAAGATGGAATTTTGGTGGAATGGGACGGTGGGGGAAACGGGAGTACCCAGAGGAAACCACCCCGACACCATTTTGTCCACCACAAATCTCACATGTGGTCACTGGGATCAAGCCCGGGCCATTTTGGTGAGAGTCAAGTGGTCTAACCACTTAGCCATGTCGCAGCCTAAATAATGGTAATGAAAGTAGTTCAAAAGTTTTAAGTTGAAGTTAAAGCTACCTTAGTGTATCTGTTTATTAAAACTGATGTCCTTAAGTTTATTTTGGAAGTTGGTTGTTTAAATACTTGAGCTTACTTAGGTTTTAATATAGTGGTGGTGAACAATGTTAAAAACAAATGCTGCCTTGCTCGTATCTGCTTAGAGTAAGGAGTGCTATCACTCCATCCAAGGCTATGTCAGTATATTTATATATTAAAAGGTGTCAACCATATATGCCACTGAATTTGTGTGAATAAATGCATTGTATGTGGTTGTAACAGATGTCACAAGAGTTTATAAGGTCATCAGTTCCCTTGAATGGAATTAGATTATTCAATGAATTACATATAATTGATGGTGTAAGTAACTATTGCTATCTTACTTGTGGTTAAAATCAAATCCCAACTGTGCCAACTGTCAGATCACAGCATACTATACAGCATACAGTTTTAGAAGACATGCGAGCTGAACCAATGCATGGCTACGTTGACTGCACTGCTGTGAAGTGCTGTGCCAGAGAGTGGAACATAGGAAGAGGGGAAAGAGGAAAGCAATATTTGTTGCATCACAAATTGTCACAGTGTAAACTATGCAGTAAAGGATAAGCCTAGATAGCATTATAAACTGTAACATTCAATATTAATATGTTTAATATAATTTTGAGTCGAACTAGTAATCAATGCTCCACTTATTGCTAGTATTTACCTAGAATGCATTTCGTTAGGATCTTCCTAACATCATCAGCTGTTGTCGACTAATGGATATTGGTTTGGTTAACTCCTTGGAAGTAATAGGGGCATCTCTCGGCATCTTGATGAACTTGAAGTTTGGGTTCTCTTCAAAGGTAGTGACGAAATTGAACAATTTTCTTTTATATTTCTTTATGAAAATTTATTCCCATGTGGTTAACGCAGCTGGACTTTGGACACTTTTTAATAAGTGGATTTCTCGTTCTATATCGTGATTCTCCTTCCAAAAGTGCTACGCTACCGCTGATTTATCTATTTCTTTGTTCCTGGTGTTCCTAAAATGCTCTTTAAGCCTAATGTTCAAACTCCTTTTAGTTTTTCCTATGTAAAAGTTGTCAGCCTTTGCAGTTTATCCGGTACACTGCCAATTTTTTGTCTGTTCGTATTTCCTTTGTATTATGTGATTTCAAAAGGTGTTGTACACTGAATTTGTTCTGTGGGGCCAAAGTAATGTTGTGCTCTTTGAAGACTTTTGGGAAAAGTTGTGTAACTCTGGAATGATATGTAAATTTTCTGTATGGGGTTTTATTGCTGATAGGGGAAAGAGTAGTTACCTGTTTGTATCTTTATTGTCTTTTGAGTTTATCAATTTCCTTTTTGACCATTTCAGCACTGAATCCATTGTATTCTGCAATGTGAATTATATTATTGTACTCTTTGATTATTCAATCTTGTTTAAAGGCACATTAACCAACCAGCCTGTAAGTTAAACTGGTGGTAGCAGCATGCTTGTGTTGTCTTGGGTTATATCCATCTGATTTTATGAAATTTTCTGTGTGTGCTTCCTTACTATTTATGCCAAATTCTAGTATTGTATGTTTTCTAATTAGTTTCAAATCTAAGAAAGAGATTTCATTGTTTCTCTCTTTTTCTATGGAAAACTTTATTGCAGGATTTTGTAAATTAAGTAGTTTTAATGCATCATCCACTTATTTCTCATTTACTATTTCAAAAATGTCATCCACATATCTAAACCAATGTTTGAAAATTAGTGGGAATGCCTTTGTGATATGGGTTTCCAAAAAGCTCATGAAGAGGTCTGCCAAAAATAGGGACAATGGGTTGCCCATGGATAGTCCTGATTTTTACGTAAAATATGAAGCTATTAACAGTGAAGCAAACAAATATACACAAATTTTATAATTTGTAACATAAAACTTCACTTATCTTGTAAGAAATTATAAAAATTTTCTTATTAATTGATGAGGATTGCGATTTCGTGAAATAATTCTTCACATCATCAGCTCAAACAGCCTCGTCAAGGTCACGCTCACGCTCACTAGAGGTCACTATGTTTTTTCCAGTACTGCCAAAATCTGAAAATAAAATAAGCTTAAAAACAGAATCGACTGCCAGTATTTCAAATTCATTACGTGGTGTTTATTTTTCAAAATAAATATCTTTTCCCAAACCATCAAATCTATTGGACCATTTAATTGTTTTAATAATTTAACTTCTGTGTTTATTTCATGGTTAAATGACCAAAAATGTTCTTTAATTCTGGTCTCCAAATTATGTTTTGCCTTTCCAATGTAAATTTTATCACAATCAAAACAATTAAATTGATAAATACTAGATTTTTAGTTATTAGGAATTTCATCTTTTTTAGAAAAATGCAGTAAATTTTTAATACTATATTTATTTTGAGGAACTTAAGGTATACCAAACTCGATGATAATTATAATTAATGTAATTATAATTTGTTATGATTATAATTTTAAAAAATGTACTTACCATCCTTGGGTTAATAAACATTTTCAAACTTTTTTTAAAGAGTTTGGTGTAACTTTAGTTTCTCAAAATAAATATAGTATTACAAATTTACTGCATTTTTCTAGAAAGATAATAAAAAATCTGGTATTTATCAATTTAATTGTTTCGATTGTGATAAAGTTTATATTGGAAAGACAAAATGTAACTTGGAAACCAGAACGAAAGAACATTTTTGTAACATTAAATACAAACAGACCGATAAATTGGCCGTAGCAGTTCATTATTGGTCAGTTAACCATGAAATAAATCCAGAAGTTAAATTATTAAAACAATTAAATGGTTCGATAGAGTTGATGGTTTGAAAAGATATTTATTTTGAAAAATAAATATCGCGTGATGAATTTTGAAATATTGGCAGTCGATTCTGTTTTTAAATTTGTTTCATTTTCAGAATGTGGTAGTACTGACTAAAATATAATGACCTCTAGTGAGCGTGACTTTGACAACTAAGCTGTTTGAGGCTTTTGCTAGCTCTTCTCATCCTCATTTAATTCGGAATTAGTTTTGTATGGTATCTCCAGCCACTTCCTTATTGAAATCATCTTGCTGTTTATCACAATGTGCAACATGACTACCCCAGTCTTCTTTTATAATTCTGTCAAATGCAGAAGCGTAAGCCTTTCAGCATCTTCAAGATGAAAAGTGGTGTTAATTTAGCATCTTCTCCCTTTACTTTAGCCCAAATTAATTCTGTGGGGTTGTACTGGCAATGAGGTGAACAAATAATTTATTGCCCTTTTTCTAATGCAATTTAATCTAGCTGGGACCTTTTTTTCTTACACTTTGTATTAATTTACATTTGTAATGATTCTGCTCTAGTCTTAGGAGGGTGGAATGTTTTATTATGTGCCAACCAATTGTGAATATCTTGTTTTTTGAAATTAGTAGATGAAGTTTTATCTAAGACTTTACAATGGTAACTTGCATTATTCATGATGATGATAGACCCCTCTTCTAAAAACTTCAAGAATTTGTTTATGAACCAACTGTGTAGGAATGTGCATTCATTTCAGAACATTAGTCAGCATTTTTATTCTCTGGTCTGGAATGGAAAACCCCTTGCTTTCGGGAATAAATCCTGTTTGTATAGAACCTATATGGCAAATTAAAATTCTGTTCCCTTTCCCTACAGGTATCTTGAAACCCACTCTTCTCGTCGAATCTTACCATATGGTTTGCTTGCAGTGGTTCTGATTTACCCGTGTCTCATCATGATTAAAAATGGAGCATGTATCTCCATATACCCTAAGCACATGCATAACTCTCAAAAATTTTATTCTCATGGCAGCTATATCACTTCTTTCAAGTAGTTACATCCATCAGTTTTTTGTATCTGAAGCCCAAATGTTTAAGTATTCATCATTGTCATACATTTCATATATTATGCGGCAAACTAAGTCTTTTTCAAAATTATCTAAGTTGAAATCTTTATTTTTTTGTTGTTGCTTGTTGGCATGCTTTCCTGGACATTTAAATATTCACCAATTCCTCTGCCTGAAGTTTTGCCCTGTTTTCACAGTATGTTGCACAGTATTCACACTACATTGCACAGTATTCACACTACATTGCACAGTTTGGCTGTGAGTTCCTGGCTGTGTGAAAAATTAATCCATTCATACACTTCCTCAGATGTCAATCCCATAAAGAAACTGTACACTTAAAAAATATTTCTGGTCTGGGAGTGGAGTACTTGTCCCTTGGTGCCTGTGCCACTGGTACCAGGTTTTGAAGTGATAGCGAACAGTTCAGAAAACACAGAATGTAAAACTATGAATTTTATTCCGTCCTTGGAAGTGTTGAAAACAGTGTTATAATAAATTAAATTTATGCTTATTGTCACAGTTAAACAAAGCACTGTAAACTTAATTTGTGTTATGCACTGGTTTTGAACTGTACTTCAAAGAATATTTATGCAGGCTCCCGGACTGTAGTGATGTGTGTTCAGTTAATTTATGAACAAAATGTATGCAGTTCATAATGACACTTCATAATGTCTCATTGACTACTGCAAATAAATAACACATGGTTAAGGTTAGAAGTAACATGACCTTTGGACAGGCTGCTTCAAAAATTCTTGCTGCATATACCAAGGCACATTACAGTGTGGAATTTCACAATGTGAAATGGCATTAATTTTGGGCACATGAAACAGAGAAAAAACTGTTGTTCATTGTGCTGTGCATATGTGAACTAGGCAACCCTACATACCTATGACAGGTATCACTATAGGTGAGCCCTTCCTAACTCTGCCTATATGCCTTCTAATACCATAGGCTGTATAAATGAATGAACAATCAAATGTGCTATGGAATATCAGTTGCTACCAATCAGTGAAATGAGCAAATAATTCTTAAAATTAACTCAAGCTAAAATCAGAACATAGTAAAGTGCCGTTCCCCCCCCCCTCCCTTATTTTTTCAAGAACATAATTTATTTGAACATTGACAAAATGTGCATTTATTAAAAGAAACACAAGCACACAATTGATATAGAGTACTGTTTATTTATCTACAGACAAATCTTAATTGCTGATGTGTTGGTGTAACCTGTTAATAGTTCTTACTGTATTCCAATCTGAATCATGTTTGATACTATTGAGGAGCTAGACATATTCTATTAACCACTTCATATGGACACTTATATTCAGTAACTAGCTGGTAAAATCACATATTGTAAGATAAACGACTTTGATTGGTTGGTATCTGAGGCTTTACTAAATTTGTGTATGAAACATGTGTATGTATGGAATAGTCTGTTTAAATTGCAGCAGTGTGATTAAATGATGCCTAGTGCATTGTATAGCTGTTTGAGCCCAACTTCTGTATGATAGGCAAAGTGCAGAAAGCCAGCTTGGATGGCACAGGCTGAACATAGGTTTACAATTAACTTTAAAGAGAGTCGATTAAAGACACTAAACAACACTTACTTTTAAATTTTTCCGGAATATGTTTCTGAGGCTTTGCCTCTATCATCGGCCGGCTCTCGACTGAGCCTCAGAAACATGTTCTGGAAAAATTTAAAAGTAAGTGTTGTTTAGTGTCTTTAATCGACTCTCTTTAAAGTTAATTTATCATAACACTGTTTTCAACACTTCCAAGAAAGGAATAGGTTTACAAGTTTGTTGAATATGCTTTAAATGACAATCTCATATTTACAAAAAACTGGCGCTACCAGAACTCTGCAGAGCAAAACTTTGGTACATTGGTGATGCTGATGTGACTATGAGTACAGAAAATGTGCTTTAAAAGTTTAAAAGATAATGTTGAAAATATTGCCCTCTATTGCCTATTCTGTGATTTTGTTGTTGAGACAACTATTATTGTTTATTGAGTTTAACAAACTGCTCATAAGTGTGGCAATATTTAGTGCTCTGTAGCTTATTTAGTATTGCATTGTTTATGTCTCCAATGTTGGTAGCCATTTGTAATGGAGAATTGAGAATTTATGCACATTATGATTAAATTCTGTTTCTCATTGTTTTTCATATGGCAAAAGCGAGTGGAATGTAGGTATCATTAGGTTATGCGTACATATGGTGCAGTTTAAACTTTGCACAAACAGTATACGGTTGATGTTGAAGCTTTATATTCTCATTTGATTTGAAAAAGAAAAAGGGCTAGTAACACCTTCCTGCTCTCCAAGGAAGTTAAAATGGGAAGACTTTGCTGCTGGATAGCTCTGTGTATGGCCCAAAGAAAAATTTTGAAATCCTCAAAAGTGTAAGTACAGTGTTTTTTATTTGTTATTAGTTGTACATCTTCTGGTTGCTCCTTTAGACTAAGAGCTTATGCTTCATGTTTGCTAATAATACTTTCTCTTGGTGGAGTTAAATGGTTTATGATTTGTGAAATGAAATATGTTGCACTTAATATATGGTTCCATGCTAAAATAATTGAGCACTTGAGCACCTAGCAAACCATAACCAGAGCATAGTACTGGAAACGGAAATAAGTTGCTAGGTAAACTTAACAGTAACTGCAAACTACCATAGCATTTTTAATATAACATTCAGAATATTTCTTCTGAAAGTAATAATTAATATTTCAGGGAAAAAAAAAGTGAGACATACTATTTATAATCAGTTTATTAAAATGCACAATCCTATAAATCTCCTTTGATGCAAATTTTACTGGTTTTTATTCAAAATCCATTTTATTCCTTAAATTATGTTAAAGCTAATATAACCTGCAGCAGTGTTTCTACAATGAGCTGCTTTAAAGATAAATATACAAAACACCTTGGGTTTTCAAATAAGCAAGTTTGCTTGAAATCTTAGCACTAGAAGGACCAACCAGTCAAATTGATTTTGGGTAATTGTGTACATGTCACTTGAACCCATTAAAATGAAACTTTGTGAAATATGTGAAATATCATGAATTTAGTAATTGTAGACCCCTTTAACATTTTATTTTTGAAATATAACTTAAAATACAGCATTCCCTTTTAGAACTATAGCTGGTCAGTTTGATGGTAAACATATTTTGTGTTTCCTGTTTCAAGACTTAAAAATAATATTTTCATTGTTGCTCTGCAAATAAAAACTAGTGATCCATTATTGTTTTCAACTCACTCAGAAAGCAATTGTTGTTTATAAAGTTATCAGTTTACAGTAAATTTCAGTAATGCTTGTAAAGGCTGATAACTGGTTGTACCGAGAGACCCAAAAACATCCTAACCGGGTATGTGGTGTTTTGCCTGTCCACTCCCTCTGTGCTTGTTGCCATCTGTTGCTACCATAGAAAGGCATGGGTGAAACCATGCAACGTTTTTAAAACTGCTTTTAAAGGCTTTACTTAGCTGTGTTATTAAAGGAGATGCTGAAACTGTCCACCACTGTTATCCATACATGTTTGGGACCTCTTAAGGAAACTAAACATCACTCGCCATAGTTCACATTGAGAAATGCTGGCAATTTCTTGGCAGATATTTTGTTTTAATTCTTCCAGGGTATGTGGGTTTGTGTTGTAAACTTTATGCTTTAACTTATGCCAGAGAAAGAAATTGCAGGGTTTAGGTCAGGGGACCAAGGGGCCCACAAACCTCTACTAATAATTCCGTCGAACACATTTTCAGTACTCGGCAAAAGATTGGCTCTGAAAGCTGTTGCAGAGTCTTATTGAAAAATAGGTAAAATCACACTCCCTGTTCTGCTAATTCTCTAAAAAAGGGGAGGGGGCAAAATTGTATACATGTATGTATGGGCATCAACTGTTGACTTGAAAAAATTTGGCCTATAGCTCTTTCTCCACTAATAGAAAAATGCCACTATACAAGTGATGTTTAGTTTCTTAAAAAGCTGCCAAATATATATGGACAACGGTGTTGGCCATTTTCAGCATCTCCTATAACATGGGTAATTAAAGCCTTTAATAAAAGTAGTTTTAAAAATGTTCCATGATTTCATCTGCACCTTTCAATGACAGTGGCCGATAGTAACGAGTGCGAGGGTGCAGAGAGGCAAAACACCGTGCAGCTAGTTAGGATGTTTTTGGGTCTCTCAGTACTCAAAGTTTGGGATATTGCATATTTTCTGTTGTGACATGGCATAGAGACACGTGGAAAATTTTGAAGTATTGTCATACTTTGTACTGTAGCCTAATATTGAATAAGAGGGAGGAGATCCTTTCAATTTATGTTAAGGTGAGCTTCCAATTGATATAAGAATGGTGATAGTGATTACATCTCTTTACAACAGGATAAAGACAGTGAGATTAGAAACCACATAAAAATGTTAATCATAAAATGATGATTAAAGATAAAGATTCAATAAGGTTATGATTAATGTATGACTGGTGATGGATCATAATTTATTTTTTGATTCTTGAAGAAATTAATTTGATTCCATAATTCATGATAGTATTTTTATGAAAATAATTGTTTAAATTTATTTCGGAATAATATTTGTTTTATTAAGTCTAATATGAAGATTAAAGGCAAATATAACCTGAAAAAAAGTGAAAATCATCAAAATGACCGGTTCCTGTTTTATTAGTTTGTGCACAACTTCTGGTCCTCCTAGTGTTAATAGTATTTATATGATCAAGGTTGTGTTCTGTAAAGTAGCTGTCCAGTCCTTTGTTCTATTGTAGAAATGTATGTACATATTTAGTCAGTTATTTGGCTGATTACTATAAATTATCTGTCACAATATTATTTCACATACAGGTTGTTTGCATGTGGAAGAGGAAGGCAAGGCATTGCAAAGGAAATAACATGGTGGTGGTTGATGTATATTTATGGGTGTCATCTACTAGATCATCAGGGCCCTATGTGGTGATTGTTTCCTTGATAGGTAATCACCTAAGAGAAGTACAAGATGAGTAGATGATGGGATGTTGAAGGAGTGTCATAAGAATCAAGTTAATGGTGAGTAAAAATATGTATATATTATTTCGGCATAAGGTTTGAACTTGATGTTCACACATCTGGTTAAAATTGTTTGGATGCATTACTACAATTAATGATGTAATGTTACACGGTTGAGTATTTAGCAAAGCTTTTTACCACAACTTTCCAACCAAAGAACAATAGGATGAACTCTTCTAATGCTGCTTCCAAGAAATGTACTTTTTTGAAAGTGCAAGTTTAAACTGAAGATATATTTGTTGCACAACTGTAAAGCTTAAGAAATGTAACCTATTAAATAGTATTTATGTTGGTTTTCTTGTGATGAGAATAAATTCAGTCCATGTAGCTTGTGCACCCTTAGATAAAAAAATAAACAACTTCGTGAAGGTTAAGTTTAAGTTCTACTTGGCTTGTGCTCAGTTCACAGTCGTGTGTTTGTGTGTGTGAACCTGTAACATCAGTCATCAGTATTTAGTTTTGATGTGTGCCAATAACCCAATTGGTTATAAAAGCAAGTATCTAACAGTGAGACCTAATTGGGATGAAGTTCTAGCCATGAATTTCATCCCTCTCATAAAAGCACATTATAGTGTTCAATTGCAAAGACTCGTTCGATTTGTACGAATTAATGTTTACACACAGAGTTAAAGTGCTGTTTTTGTTTTCAATATAAATATAAAATGAATAAACATTTATAAATAAAAACGAAATCAAAATGTAAACTTGAATATTAATTTGGTAGAATATTAATTTTGCCTACGCACTACAATTGAATATTAATGTTTGAATCAAGCACTACTACTTTGTTTCTCAAGGGAAACCATTCATTTGTGTTTTTATCTTAAAGAACTATATCTTTATTCAAATATACACTAATTAAAATACAAGGTAGCAATAACTAAAGTTGTACATTTGGAAGGATCGTAAATAAATAGCAGTGAGATCAAATAAATTGGAACTTGGTGTACATATATTTCAGACAATGGGAATTCCATTCTGAGAAGAAAAAAAATAAAATGTTTCCAAAACTTCACTAGGAGACTGAATGGCACTATGTGGAGTGGTGTAGTTCTTATCAGTAATGCTAATATGTATTGTAACGTCTTTGGTAATAGGCATTAGGATACAATTGTGTAAGCAATGCTGTACTTAGGTGATTGTGCTTTCTTCATCAAGCTTTATTACCAAAATGGCAGCAGTACTTCCATTGCACTTCAATTATATCAAACAGCAAAGAGCCTATGGAGAGCTTCTGTGGCCTTATATTATTTGTGAAAGAGGTCTCAAACTTCAAATGTACTAGCTCTGTTATAAGTGCAACTAGGATGATGATGTAGATCTGTATTCCAATGAAGACTGGGAAACTGTTGCGACTACTGTAGTTGAGGCCAGTGTGGAGCAGAGATCCAGGAGTACATGGGCAATATACTAGACACAGGATATGTCATGTTCAACTGTTGAAACTGTTGCAAATTGTTCCCTTACCAAAAGTGACTGTGGTGTGCCTTTACTGCTCCATTAATACTTGGACCATACTTTTTTTAACCGCTTCGCCGATGGCCATTTAAACCCTTCAGGGGCCGGAAATGGATATCCAATAAACAGAACAAGATTTTTAAATTGTTAAATGCTGTAAAAATGCATCATGAATACAATTCCGTATCTTCCATATTTATCAAGTTATTTAAACGAAACAAAAACTGGTTTAAAACCCATTAAAGGCAGTATACATCTACAGTAACAATAAAGTAGAGACTACATTAATAAATCATTGAAATTTCACTACTTTGTTTCACTGTAGAAAAAGCCATTATTTGCGCTGAACGTGCCTAATATTTGAATCATTTTGTTTTGTGTGTATATGAACCAATGTATGTATGTTTAGCTATGCAAGCGACTTCTCCGATTCAAGTTTAGTTTATTTATGCTATACCAAGTGATAGTCATACGAGTATATGTTGCGTTACACTGGAAAGAAAACTCTCTGTCAGCATCTGTTATTACAGTGTTTCTCAACCAAGGTTTCTGGTAGCCTTATGCAGCTGTTTTCACTCAGTATTTTAGTTATTTATACTCTGTGTTTAGAGTGATTTCTTATGGCTATCAAGAGCTAAATGAATGACACATTTTAAATTGTTAAATTTCAATGTTAACCATGGCTTATCCCCGTAATGTAGCAAATAAATTACCTTGCGTATGATGTATACAGGCTTCTGATATTACTGTAGAAAATCTGGAAGATTTGTTGTGCGATTATGGAGGAGATGTTTAGGATATAGTTAGCAGTGACATGTACTGGTCTACAGATGGCTTGTTAGCCACTCCATTGTTTGGGGAAAGTGGCGGGTCAAATATGGGTGATGTGGATCAGCTATTACTAGCTATCCCTCTTTACAAAAAACAGTTAAATGGTAAAAAAAAGTATTTTTATACCACTGAATGTGACCATGCACAATTGTTTAGTAATTTTCAGAGCTGTAAATTCATGCAAGACATTCATCTATCTGTACTTGCGCATATAAATAGCTTGTAACCTAATTGAGTATTATAATACTCAGAGGTAAGGGGTAAGAAATGCACCATGACATCACCCCTCATACTTGAGAGAAAACACTTTCCTAAAAGCATACCCCCCACAACCAAAAAAGTCGCAACCGTTTCGAAAATGTCTAGTGTGTTGCAAAAAAGAAGTTCGCAAGGAAACCAATATTATTTGGTGTGAATCTGCAGATGCGCCCTTGGGTGTTTATCCAGGTTTGGAGGTGTACAATTAAAAAAGAAACCTTTAAGGGTACGTTACATCCCATATAGAACTAATTTAAATTTATTGTAAAATAGGAAGATTAAAATAATTGGCATTAAATGAGCATTAAATGCATGTATGCGCAGGACGTCTATACACGTCCATATCGGTTTGGGGCATTTTAACTTGGATGTCATATGACGTCCATATCGGTGAAAGGGTTAAATAATGCACACCAGGTGGAATAAGGACCTGTAATGTCAGAGCATGGTGGCACCGGTGAATGCTGTCCAATTTTGTTATTCCAGAGCTCAAACGGTGTGGATGTCTTCACTCTGTTTATGTTTACCTCCTCACGTTGGATTAGTGGTACAGCAAGTCTTTCAATGACATTTCACCAATGATCGCATCATTGCCTTGGAAATGACCTCCCAATTTGCCAGATTTCACCCCATGTTATTTTTGGTTAATGGGTTATTTGAAGCGGATTTTGTACCATGGACACATAGATTCCTTAGAAACATTTAAAGGAGCGCATAACTCATCACATGAATCAAATGAGGATGCACTTAAGTTGTGCAATGGATGGTTCAAATTATAGACAGCAATTTGTGGAATATGTTCAAGGGCAGTAAATTGAACTTTATTTTTGACAGTCATTTGTACTAATTAAGTTGAATTAAAATCACTTGTAACATTTTGTTTCCTTTCACTCTCAATTGCTACCTCTGGTTGCTAGTTTTGGAACTTTGAAAACTCAGAATGGAATTCCTATTGTCTGAAATGTATGTACACTGAATTTTAATGTATTTGCTCTCACTATTTACTTATGCTCCCTCAAACACCTCAACTTTAATTATGGTCACCTTGTATTGTTGCATATTAAACACTGGTTTTATGTTTTAAAGAAACTTTATAGCTGGGATTCAAATTGGATGGTTCTATTTACTGGATAAGTATGTTGTATGGTGACTGCTCACCTGTCTGAATGTATATGCACTTGATGTGAGTCATCCTATTGATTACATATCTTTGTTTTAATAGTTTTCGGCTCTTTCTGCATATGGCACCACAGGTGCTGGACACTCATGAAGCATGAAATGAGGTGATATTTGCTAAGGGCATTTTGGGAACAAAATGTTCTAGGTATAAATTGTGCTTATCTTCCCAACATTTACCAGTTTTTAGAACTCGGGGGAAAAAAAAAGTTAAAAAATCTCAGTCAAGGAGGATGCTTCTAGCAGGATTTTGAACTATGGACCCCCTGAATGCAAGCCGCACACATTGCCATGGAGCCATCTCACTTGTCCAGTTGTGTATCTTAAAAATGACCTTAAGGTGACCTGTATTTCCCCCATTTTCGTCAGATTCCCAGCACACAAGTCACTCCAAAGATAAAAGAAATACAAATAAAGGAATACAGGGACTGTAATAATATTGAATGAAACAGGCCTGTTTTGTTGTCAATTTAGTTTCAGGTTGTAGATCAGTCAGGATTGTGTTCAGTTTTGTTTTATAAGTCCCCAATAAAAATTATTCTGAGGTTAAATGTGTGTAACTTTTCTTTAATTTCTGTGGCTGTTCATTCTGTGAAACTTTTGGCAACTTTGTGGAATTCTGTATTAAATTTTTACAAAGTTTATTTCAAAATTTTTATTTGATTATATTACTATTTTAGCCTGGAGGTTATAATCAACAAAGCTAAGAACTTAACTGCTTTCATTCTTGTATTTAACTAGAAAAATAATGTATCAGTTAAATACCCATTCAAAGCTTTGTCTTAAATCACTCCTATCATCATCATCATCATCATCATCATCATCATCATCATCATCATCATCATCATCATCATCATCATCATCATCATCATCATCATCATCATCATCATCATCATCATCATCATCATCACCATCACCATCACCATCACCATCACCATCACCATCACCATCACCACCATCATCACCATCACCACCACCACCATCCATCATCATTGTCATCATCCCCTGTTTGAATCTTGGTCAGTGTGAATTATTTGGGTGAGGTATTTTTCTTGGGTTTTCCCTTATTCTGAAAGAGGAAAGTCAGGTATCTCTTAAGCTCTATGGACCCTGGGCACATTTCACCCATTTCATTCATCATCTGATATAACTTAAGTTGGAGGATGTTAAATTAAAAAAATAGTCTCCTACCCCATCCTCCTCCAAGGTTCAACTTCGGTGGCCATATCACATCCCACTGGTGTGGCATAACAATCTGTTTCAGAATTAACTTCATAATCTGCAATAGAAAATCAGATCTCATGTCACCATTAATTACATAAAGCAATATTCTCTCTCTCTCTCTCTCTCTCTCTCTCTCTCTCTCTCTCTCTCTCTCTCTCTCTCTCTCTCTCTCTCTCTCTCTCTCTCTCTCTCTCTCCCTCCCTCCCTCCCTCCTAGTGAAAGCCAAGCTTCAGAGCTTACATACAGGAGATATTTTTTTCTGCTCTCCTGTTCTACTCATCTAATTTAATCTAGCACAGGTTTTGCTCATGATAAACAAGGTGAGTAGAAGAGAATAGCATGATAATTTGACCTATTTGTAACTTTTGTTCTATTTATATGCTGCATTATTTACTTCCCATTTTAATAATGAATAGCTCTTTTGTTTATTTTATTCATGGATTGAATAGTATAAAATAATAATAGCTTCATTGATTTCACTGATCATGAACTTGTAAACATTTTGTTACAGAAGGGACCACAGGCGAGTACATTGCAGTGCAGTACAGCAACAACAGCAAGCAGCAGCAGCAGCAACTTCAAACTGTTTTGTGATCAATGAAGAGATGCAGCAATCCTGTATTGCTGCAGAATTAGCGCAAAAAGCATGGCTGATCACTAGAGCACAAATGATGTGGCAAAAGCTAAAACATCATAAGCTTAATTATAAAATACCAAAGCAAAAATTGAAAGATGGATATTTTCTAACACTGAATAAAACATGACCTTTTATACATATATATGAGACTTTTTATTCCAAATTTATATTTTGTGTCTTTCCTTATGTATATCAATATTTTTAATGCCACTGCTGTTGAGTTTCTTTTATATGTTTTCCTTCTATCATTAATAGTTGGTCTTATTCTTTATTGTGCAAAGATAGTATGGTTAACAGTATTAACTTAAGCAGTTTGTTGAAAGACAATATGCAAATAAGTAACCTAATTTCATTGAATATATCCATGTTCCACTGTAGTATCCAAGGTTATTGGATAGACCATTAAGCTGACTGCATATTTTTCAATCACAGGGTTGCTTCTGCCACTTGCTGAATTGTTTTCATCACCGATGATGTTGATTCTGTTATTGCTGTGTGATACCAACATCAGCAATTTTTTGTTACCTAGTTTGTAATTAAAACCTAAATTCTTCATTATTATACAAAGAAGTCTTGCTACCCTCCCTTTTATTAAATTGGCATGCTCCATTCCTTAAGAATACATGCCGATGATGGATAATAGTAAAGGTGATAATGAAGCAACTGGTGGAATGATGGTGCTGGGAACTGGAGATTCTGGAGAAAGCCTGCCCCTGCACCATTTTCCATCACAAATTCCACATGTGTTTATCAGGGAATCAGGCTACCTTGGAATATATTAATTTCCTTCAAAAGACACATGTAGTTTTAAAATAGTAGGATGTTCCTTTCTTGTATAATAATATGCATTCAGCAACTGCTGGAGGGTGTAAGTTCATGACACGTTCAATTATTTTCAGGTGTTTCGAGACTTGTCAACAATGGCTGATTTTCTTCCATATTGTACATTTCTTTCCCTATTTTAATCAAGATATTTTTACTGATTTCTACAGCATAAGTAATTCTACCAAGTACCTTGGATATTGGTATAAGATACACCCCATATAATTTTTCCTAATCAATTTGTTATATAACTGAATAACAGAGCATATTGTTACTGCACCTCAAATTACAATAATACATGGGGCAGAGAAAGCTGAAAAGCTGCTTCGTCATCCAGAGTGAATGACCAGAAAGCAGAAATACGGGGACAGCATAATTAGGTGAAGATAGTGCTAATGGAAGAGGAGAGTGGAGAAATTTAGAGATGTCTGTGGGTGTTACAAAAACGAATATAAATGAGGCACCTAAATGGGGAATTATTTAACCGCTTCGCCGATGGCCATTTAAACCCTTCAGGGGCCGGAAACGGATACCCAATAAACAGAACAGGACATTTAAATTGTTAAATGCTGTAAAAATGCATCATAAATACAATTCCGTATCTTCCGTATTTATTAAGTTATTTAAACGAAACAAAAACTGGTTTAAAACTCATTAAAGGCAGTATAAATCTACAGTAACAATAAAGTAGAGACTACATTAATAAATTATTGAAATTTCACTACTTTGTTTCACTGTAGCAAAAGCCATTCTTTGTGCCGAATGTGCCTAATATGTGAATCATTTTGTTTTGTGTGTATACGAGCCATAGTATGTATGTATAGCTACGCAAGCGACTTCTCAGGTTCAAGTTTAGTTTATTTATGCTATGCCAAGCGATAATATGACGAGAATATGTTGCGTCACACACTCACACACTGGAATGAAAACTCTGTCAGCATCTGTTATTACAGTGTTTTTCAACCAAGGTTTCTAGTAGCCTTATGCAGCAGTTTTCGCTCTGTATTTCAGTTATTTATACTCTCTCTGTGTTCAGAGTGATTTCTTGTAGCTATCAAGAGCTAAAGGTATGGCACATTTGAAATTGTTAAATTTCAATGTTAACCATGGCTTATCCCGGTAATGTAGCAAATAAATTAGCTTGGGTATGATGTGTACAGGCTTCTGATATTACTATAGAAAATCTGGAAGATTTGTTGTACGACTATGAAGGAGATCTTTAGGACATACGTAGCAGTGACGTGTACTGGTCTACAGCTGGCATGTTAGCTACTCCATTGTTTGGGGAAATGGCGGGTCAAATATGGGTGATACGGATCAGCTATTACCAGCTATCCCTCTTTACGGAAAACAGTTTAATGGTAAAAAAAAAAGTATTTTTATACCAGTGGATGTAACTATGCACAGTTGTTTAGTAATTTTCAGAGCTGTAAAAGACATTCATCTACCTGTACTTGCGCGTATAAAGAGCTCGTAACCTAATTGAGTATTATAATACTCAGAGGCCTCTTTATACTAGGGGGTAGCAAAATTCACCACACCATCCCTCATACTTGAGAGAAAACACTTTCCTAAAAGTATGTCACCCACACCCAAAAAACTTGTAACCATTTCGAAAATGTGTAGTGTGTTGCGAAAAAGAAGTTCACAAGGAAACCAATATTATTTGGTGTGAATCTGCAGATGTGCCCTTGGGTGTTTATCCAGGTTTGGAGGTGTACAATTCAAAAAGAAACCTTTAAGGATACGTTTACATTCCTTATAGAACTAATTTAAATTTATTGTAAAACAGCAAGATTAAAATAATTGGCGTTAAATGAGCATTAAATGCATGTATGCGCAGGACGTCTATACACGTCCATATCGGTTTCGGGCATTTTAACTTGGACGTCATATGACGTCCATATCGGTGAAAGGGTTAATGTAAATAGCATGCAGGAAGCACATTAAGTAGTTAAGGAAATGGAACAAGAAGTAATTGCTATAAGCCAAGTGCTAAGTGAAATAAATGTAGGCACATAGGGGATTAGAAAAGAAATGAGAACCAGATGGGGTAAATTTACAAGAAGGAATGTATTGCCAAATGAGACCAGATATAAAAAATGGCAGGTAAATCCAAGAAGTGAAATGAGAATAGAGAAGTCGTTAGACATAGAGAAGACATGAGAAGTGAGATGAAATAAGAGGTAATAAGAAGAAGGATTGAAGTGGTAAGCAAAATTTAAAAACTGTAATAAGGAAAGGAGAAAAAGAAAAGTGAGGTTAAGAAGAACATGGTTCAATGATGATCTTAATGAAAAGTCAAAATAAAAGGAAATAATTGAAAAAGGACAAAACTTGGGCAAATAGATAAGAAATTGTGGAAGTCAAAATAATAGTAGAAAGGAGAAGCATGTAAAGGTATTGAAGGGCTGCCCCAATTGCAAAATGCCTAGGGCTCGGCTACGGGGATAGCTCAAGGTAAATTCTCTTTAGTATTTAATAAATGATGTATCTTGCACCTGTCTTTTAATAAATAACATTTTAATTTGTTTCCTGAGAGTGCTTAGTTTCTCTTGTGGCTGTATAATCTTTGTTACCATTTTTTGATAATAAAGATCTATCACATGCGTATACAAAATTTTAAATATTCGTCAGACACATGTAAGGAAATGTACCCTAACACACACAGCCAACAAGGTAATAACCAACAAGTGGGAAACGTGAAGACACTTTCCTCTACACAAACTTCTAACCAAATGCAAGAACACAGTAGGTCAGCAGGAGCTAGGAAAGGTATCATTTCCTTATACTGCAGGGATAGTAGTTAAAAGCTGTATTAATGTAATCAGTGTAGGCCAGGTATATGCTAATCATGTGTTAAGGGAGGTCATCTACAGTTGATACGGAAATGTCCTAAATCTAATTGGTTCATATAAATATTGCATGATGACAGGTGTTTCAATCCCCTTCCATCATTTTAACCCTCTGTCTCATGGGTTCCACAAATGTCTGTCACTTAAATGACTGGATTATGCTACAACTTTTCTGTATTTTGAGGTAAAGGCATGTAATGCTCTATGTTTTCAGGTAAGGCCTATGTTAACTCTTAGTTCAATGAAAAGCTATACTCCTATTTACTTTCTTCAGTACTCATAATTCACTTTGTACTTGAAGCCTCTTGGAAGCTTCATTAGAGAGTGAATTTGGGTTACAAATAAATTATGGGCTATGAACACTTTTGTTGAGTATGGAAAGTGGTATTTTGCTCAAACTGCTCAAACCTAACTGCATAGTGTGATAAACTGCTGATGCCATGTTTTTTCAAGCTAGTATAATGCTGTCAAACGAACACCAAAAGCGCTTAGCTGGAACTGAAAGAAAATAATCCATTACTGAATTATTTGACTTTCCCATTAAGAGTACACTATGCATATGTAACATAATGTGATTATGGAAATTGTTTTTCCGCAGTAGCTATGTGTATATTTAGATTTGGATAGGTAGAGTCAGGCTGAAAAATTCAATGCCATAGCCCAAATTTGAACCATTGATCTCCTAGTCTCCATGTTGCTACATGCCAGCAGCTCAATGGCTAAGAGCAACCAGATGGAGACTGGGTGATCTGTGGTTCAAATCCTGGCTATGGCATTGAATTTTTCAGCCTGACTCTACCTATCAATAATTTGATTATGTTTGAGAATAAAGTTTCTGGGTAAAACCCTGTTTCCTGTTATTCATACATAGTGAGCCATGTGCTTAAGCTCTTAACCATATACACCCAAGAATAGCAAAAGCATCCATCCATGGTGTTATCAAGTAAAAGTTTTTAATTTTCAAGACACGGTAGAGTATGAAAGAAAGCATTTTCCCAAAATGTGAAATAGAATCTATTGGAGTCTCCATTCTGTGAAATATTGATGTTTGGTTATTTTTTATGCACTTGCATTATAGAAGAAGAACTTTAAATTTAATGTGAATTTTTAATTGTTTAAACTTTAAACATAACTGACATTGGAAGTATTTGACATTTAGAAACTGAAAAAGGAGTTTACAAAAGTGATGAAAAGAAAATGTTTTGTTTAAATTTAAATGTAAACCTTCAGCTAAATGCACCTAAGCTGTGTTATACTATTCGGCTAGCATCATCACTGGCAACTTTATGATTTTGTCACTAGTTCTAATGACAATTACATTAGTTTTGCAAGAATGTATTAGCATTAAATTAATTGGGAGTCGATTAATAACACAAAACAACACTCACTTTTCTCTGTTTTGTGTTATTAATCGACTCCCAATTAATTTAATTTATATACAACACTGTTTTCAACACTTCCATGAAAGGATTTATTTAATGTATTAGCAGTTAGTGATAAATGTAGCGTTATGGTCTGATGCATAATTTGATTGAGAATGGAAATCAGAATGAGAAAATACAAAAAGTACACATTTTAAAATGGGAGCAAGCGCAGTCAACAGTAAACTTAACAGAATCCACAAATAATCAACAGGACTGTTGGTGAAGTTTCATGTTTCTTTCCCATTCCGAACATAGCATGTATGTATCTTCATTTTAAAAGATAGTTAAGCCCATAACAGCAACTTTATCCGTAGCAAACTTGAAGAAACAAAACTGAAGGGATCTCTTGTAACTACACACGCTTTCATTCTGAATTTATTTTTGCTGTTAAAGCAGTATGTATGCTGCAAAATTTGGGTAGCAGGCACATGGCCCATGTGACCTTCACTTCATTTCCCTGTGCACACACCTTGCATCCATTCTAGTTGTCACACTGTGTCAGTCTTGCTTGTTTTAATCCAGTTCACAAGTGAATAACATTAGGAGTTTTTAGAAGTATTAAGTTTTGCGTGAAGTCTTCTCAGAATGCCTCAATTGCAGTTTTCAGTAGAGCATAGTGTTTATGTATAATATGTATCTACTTGCATCATATATGGAAGTTTTAAGGCAATTTGAAATTAAATTTCCTGGCATGCAGTAGAGAGTATCGTAGAGAGGCTGTTCGTTTAGTTGTAAATAAATTTAGGATCAATTCATAATATGAAATGAAAGATAAAAAGGCATATGCTTACAGAGCAGAAATTAAATGAAATCAGAGATAGCTTAGAACGGTCACCTCAAAAATCTCTTAGATGCTTTGCACAAGAAACTGACATTTCAAAAGCTTCAGCAGAAAAGCAACAAAACTTCTAAAACCCAAAACATACAAGGTTAGTATTGTCCAATAATTGCTACCACATGATCACGAGAGTCAGTTAAATTTTTGTAACTTGATTTTGAGGAAGTTAATGATGGAACACTTGATCCATGATTAATACT
Organism: Mantis religiosa; assembly: GCA_030765055.1. Taxonomy (NCBI): domain Eukaryota; kingdom Metazoa; phylum Arthropoda; class Insecta; order Mantodea; family Mantidae; genus Mantis; species Mantis religiosa. The sequence continues at coordinate 180,905,913 of CM060950.1, forward strand.
GTTTAGTGACGAAGCATAGTTTCATTTACATGGTTAAGCACCATCACAACACAGCCGATGATATGCTAAAGACGAAGCTAAATTTGTTCATATAACTCCCTTGCATGGTCAAAAAGTTGGCATATGATGCAAAATAAATGGATACTGAATAATAGGGCCTATTTTTTATGAGTGTAGTATAAGCACAGAGAGATAAGAGTAATGTACTGGCACCATGTTTCGAACAGCTGATGGACATTGAATGTCAGTCTAATATTTTTAAGATAACTCTGCCACCGCTCATAACCTGATGAGTCATTACAGCTTATTGGATACATTTTTAGGATAGAATTATTAGTAAGCATTTATGGCTTATTTGGTCCCCTAATCTTACTGCATGCTATTTTTATTTATGGGGCAGCTTGAAAAGTAAAGTATACAGAACTAATCCCCACACATTAGAAGAATTAAAACAAAATATCTAGTCATATATTAACATTCTTTAGGAATTAATACTAATGCATGTGAATGGACATTTCCTCAGAAGATGTATTGATGGAGATGGCAGCATTCCCAACATTTTCTGTGAGAAAGTGTGCTTGTGTTTATTCTGATAATTGTTAATGGGATTAGAGATTTGATTTGACGTCCGCACATAAGTGACTAGGAGACCATCCTTGTGACTGCCAGCCAAGTCATACAGTATGTGACCAGGAGATGGGCTGAGCACCTGACAGTCAAGTTTTGTAGCATACATACTGTAGAAGTACTTTGTTTCAGAATCCAAATAGTACCTGTATTGTTTTCTATATTAATAATTTTTACTCCATTCAGTTTCTAAGTTGGCAACTTGCATTTAGATGAAAAAATCTTTGCTTCTAACAAATTATATCCAAATGTGCAAGATAGATTTTCCATCTGATCAGTATACTAATCAATATATTTTCTTGTTCAATTCAAGTTGAAAGTGTGTAGTGCTTAAATGTTATAACTTTCTGGTGAATAAATCTGAATCTGAGAAGTAAACCAATAAATTCCATTAATATAATTTTGAGTGAAACTAGTGCTCAATGCTCCACTTATTGCTAGTATTTACTTAGAACATATTTCGTTAGGATCTTCCTAACATCATCAGCTGTTGTCGACTAATGGATGTTGGTTTGGTGAACTCCTTGGAGGTGATAGGGGTGTCTCTGTTGGTATCTTGATGAACTTGAAGTTTGGGTTCTCTTCAAAGGTAGTGTCGAAATTGAACAATTTTCTTTCATATTTCTTTATGAAAACTTTTTCCCATGTGGTTAATGCAGCTGGACCTTGGGCACTCTTTAATAAGTGATTTCTTGTTCTATACCATGATTCTCCTTCCAAAAATGGTATGCTACAGCCGTTTATCTATTTCTTTGTTCCTGATTTTCCTAAAATGCTCTTTAAGCCTAATGTTCAAATTCCTTTTAGTTTTATCAATGTAAAGGTTGTCACAGCCTTTGCAGTTTATCCGGTACACACCTAATGTTTTGTCTGTAGGTATTTCCTTTGTATTATGTGATTTCAAAAGGTGTTGTACACTGAATTTGTTCTGTGGGCCCAAAGTAATGTTGTTCTCTTTGAAGACTTTTTGGAAAAGGTGTGTAGCCCTGGGATGATATGTAAATTTTCTGTATGAAGTTTTATTGCTGATTGGGGAAAGAGTAGTTACTTGTTTGCATCTTTGTTGTCTTTTGAATTTATCAAATTTCTTTTTGACCAATTCAGCACTGAATCCATTGTATTCTGCAAGGTGAATGATATTATTGTACTCTGATATATTCCATCTTGTTTAAAGGTACATTAACCAGCCTGTAAGTTAAACTGTTGATAACAGCATGCTTCTGTTGTCTTGGGTTATATCCATCTGATTTTATGACATTTTCTGTGTGTGTTTCCTTCCTGTGTATGCCAAATTCTAGTTTTGTATGCTTTCTGATAAGTTTCAGATCTAAGAAAGGGATTACATTGTTTCTCTTTTTCTATGCAAAACTTTATTGCAGGATTTTGTAAATTAAGTAGTTTTATCGCATCATCCACTTGTTTCTCATTTACTACTGCCCAAATGTCATCCACATATCTATACCAATGTTTGAAAGTTAGTGGCAATACATTTGTGATATGGGTTTCCAAAAAGCTCATGAAGAGGTCTGCCAAAATTGGGGGCAATGGGTTGCCCATAGATAGTCCTAATTTTTGTTTGAAAATTTTTTTATTGTATGTGAAAAAAGACTGTTCAATACAACTATTTGTTAAGTGAAGGTATTCCTCTATGATGTTTTGGTCTGACTGTAGGGACTGAAGCCATATTTGCATGTACTCCATGAGTTTGTATCTTGGCACACTTGGGAACAAAGAGATTACATCAAAAGATACCATTCGGTCGGTGGGAGAAAATTCTAGATTTTTAGTTTTGTTGATGAATTCCAACAAATTTTTAATACTGTGGCTTTCAAATTTTCGTAGCTCCTTAAATTTTTTATTTAGTCATTTGGAAAGTTTATGGCAGGGTGTGTTTATGGTGTTAATGATTGGGCGCATCTTATTTCCTGTTTTATGAATTTTAGGTAATCCATATATGTTAGCTACTGTAGGGTTGTCCGGTTTCAAACTTTGTTTTATTTCTTTTAATCAAAAAACATACAAAATTAGAATTTGGCATACATAGGAAGGAAACACACAGAAGACTTCATAAAATCAGATGGATGTAACCCAAGATAACACAAGCATGCTGTTATCAACAGTTTAACTTAGAGGTTGATGTACCTTTGAACAAGATGGAATATATCAAAGAGTGCAATAATATAATTCACATTGCAGAATACAGTGGATTCAGTGCTGAATTGGTCCAAAAGAGAATTGGTAAATTCAAAAGACAACAAAGATGCAAACAAGTAACTACTCTTTCCCCAGTCAGCAATAAAACTTCATACAGAAAATTTACATATCATCCCAGAGCTACACACCTTTTCCAAAAGGTCTTCAAAGAGAACAACATTACTTTGGCCCCACAGTACAAATTCAGTGTATAGCACCTTTTGAAATCATGTAATACAACAGACTAAAAAATCAGGTTTGTACCGGATAAACTGCAAAGGCTCTGAGAACTTTTACATTGGAAAAACTAAAAGGAATTTGAACATTAGGCTTAAAGAGCATTTTAGGAAAATCAGGAACAAAGAAATAGATAAAACAGCGGTAGCATACCATTTTTGGAAGGAGAATCATGGTATAGAACAAGAAATCACTTATTAAAGAGTGCCCAAGGTCCAGCTGCATTAATCACGTGGGAAAAAATTTTCATAAAGAAATATGAAAGAAAATTTCGACACTACCTTTGAAGAGAACCCAAACTTCAAGTTCATAAAGATACCGACAGAGATGCCCCTATCACCTCCAAGGAGTTCACCAAACCAACATCCATTAGTTGACAACAGCTGATGATGTTAGGAAGATCCTAACAAAATGATAGGTAAATACTAGCAATAAGTGGAGCATTGACTCAAAATTATGTTAATTTTGTACTTCATTGTGTCATAGTCCTTACACATTGAAATAAATTCCATTCCTGCTTCCTGTTCTTGTTTTGAGTTGATTGAGCATAGTATTCATCTTGGTATTTCATTCTTGAAGGGTTTCTCATTTCTGTTCCTGTATAATTGTGCACCAGGCTCATCTGTATTTGAAACTTCTGTTTGATGACTGCTTGGTGATAAAATTATCACATTCATTTGATTTCTTTAGTTATAATGCCTTGCTGCATTAAGTAGTCAACAAGAGCTCTTCATTGCAAGAATCCTCTGTTTCTATGGATATAATGTGGAATTTGGCATCGTGGTTTACCACTTAACAAATATCAGTTTGAAATATGTATCTGTAATGTAAACATTGTGAAAATAGATATACGCTTTGCTTTATCAGGACATTTTAAATTCATTTTTTAATTTATAAATAAATCTAGGAATGTCGGGTAAATACTATTATTTCCATGAATATGTAGAAGAGGTAATTCAATTAGAAACCAGCAGTATATATACCATTGGCTTCATTAAAGAATTCAAGGATGAATGAAGATGTTTGGAAACATAGTTTGATGAGTAGATTCTGATTATTTACATATTAAAAGATAGATTTTGGACTAACAATACCAACAATATTGAAGATTTTTACCATTTGAAGAACCAACTATTTTTTTTTAAAGTTAGCAAATGTACTAAAGGGGTCAATGTAGTGAAACAAGAATACAAGCGGCTGAAGGTACTAGAGGAAGAGTACCACAAGAAACAGCAGACATATAATGAGCTATCCAGAAGTGTTAATAGGAAATTGAACAATTTAGCCGATATCAGCCATCGGATCTCTCAGAGTGATAACCAAAGGTCACTGGAAGTTACTGAGTTTCTGAATGACAGTATCAAAACATGGCAGAAAAGAACTGTGAATATAGGTAAGGAATTCGAAAATGTTATGCTTGTCAGCTACACCAACACAAATGCCTCTATGAAAATGGTTATTGACCGAACCATTGCTATCACCAACACATCAAAGGATGCGTATCAAAGAATTAATCCTCATGCATACTGTGTGGGACATTTCAATACCATGCACAATGAGGCCTTGCCCTTATCTGCACGTTTAAAAAATGGGAACCAGATTCTACAGAATTTATCGGTCGCTAAATCTATATCACAATATTGTATTCTTATTTTTTCACCTCTTTCTTTAGTAAGTCTCTTTCTTAGTTGTTCTTGTTTGTATGATAGGTCCTTTTTAACATTAAATGTTCCTCTTTAACAGTTTTGTTTGTTAACCCTGTTGTCAGTTCTGTGTTAATTTTGCCAAGATGTTTCTTTTGCCATTCAATTTCTAATTCTAAAGGCATCCCATAGTTCATAGTCTCTTTCAAATTCATTTCCAAATCTCTTTGTAAATAATTTCCCTATTTCTTGAAATGCTCTGATCTCCATGCGCTGTTCTTTCCCAGAAATATTTAGGTTATGCCTTCTCATGTCATCTTCCATACTTTCCATTGTTAAAGAGCAATTCTTATCATCTATGTTTTTATTTCCTCCAGCTGTTTAGTTTAATCTGCAGCTCTGTGTTCTCCCACTTCCTCCATTCTGTTTAAATCTCATTTGCCAAGTCATTATCTTTAGTTATAACTTCTCCTGTGTGTTTTGTGGTTGCCATATCACTTAGCTCCTTTTTCCTCACTTTTGCAGGAGCAACTCGACACATTTGTGTTGTCCTTTGTTGCCAGATTTCTGTTACCGCTTATGTAGTACTACTGCCTAATGAATGTATAGAGTGTCATGGCTGAAAATATTTTCAGAACACATTTTACTGGAAAACAGATGTTTTAGAAGGGAAGGAAAAAGTCCTTTATAGTTGCATGCTACTCTAATTCAACTGACAAGGGAAAAGTATGGGACTTCCATAGACATGTGGAACTTAACACTCCTTCGTCATGGCTAATTTTACTCTATTTTAATAACAAGCTTAAACATTGAGCTCAGATGAAAAAACAGTTAATGTGATTTTTCTTTTTATTTGTTCCATTTATACCCTGCCTTTAACTGCAGTGGTCATATCGGCGTCTGTTCTCCTTTGGAGCATATTGAAGGTATTAACTCATTCGTTGGGTTTTAATCATTACATCATGCACACATTCACACTCTCATTCATACTTCTCGACTGAGGAAATGGGGAATCATCTTGGTTGGAGAAAAATCCCCACCAACAGCTGGGAATCGAACTCGGGACCCCTTGCACGGCAGGCAGGTGCTCTACCAACTGAGCTACGGGGCCAGCTACTGTGATTTTATGGCAAACATTGCAGCATTTTCCTCTGGGCTGTGCTGGCTCCTTTAAGTGTACTATAATGGAAGCTGTGGTAAGGGAGAAAAGAGGAGTGTGAATTATGTGATTGGGTATGGTTCTTATTGATGCCCTGCTGTATATGTCTTTAAGTTGTGTTTGCTGTAGTTGATTATAGCTTGTATAAAACATGGTGACATAACCCCATTTCTAAAAAATAATGCACAGTAGCATGCCCGGTTCATTTAAATAATAAGGGAAGTGAGGGCAAGTGTTCCACTTGCTGTGAGTGTGATAAGTTTACTGTGTTCAATGTGTGATTGCCTCCGAGTTTGATAACATTTCTAGTCTTGCTTCCCCACAACTATCACCAATTTTCCTCATTTATTCTCTGTTATAAATGTGGAGCTTCATGATGTCTTACACAAGCTGTACCTGTACCTAGTCATATTGTTATATGTGTACCATTTTTTTTCAAGTTGTTCCAGAGGTTCCAGAGTACTCATGGAACATAGCTGAATACACCTATACATCCATTTGTAAAGAAATTAGATTGCACAGTACCAATAATTTCCTATTTGCTACTGTGGAGAATTATAGTTTAATACTGCATTCAAGAGTGAAACATACATTTTTATATTAAACATTTAAAATATGAATTTTATCATTCTACATGTGCATTTATATGAGCTGACAAACACAAATTGTGTGTGAAGGTACGAGTTACAAAATAGGCAATATCTGCATAGACACTTATAAATATTGTATGCATTTGCATACAGTTCCAGGTGTTTATCATAAGTCCTCTCCAGAGGCAGAATTCTGACTTAAACAAATTTTTACAAACTGGTGTGCTGGTAGTGTGCGAGTGATAATGGGAATAATATGTGCTAACTTAGCAGTTTGAAAGGTTGTAGAGTAGGTACTGGGGTCCTTACTACTGTGAATTGCTTTTCTTCTAAGGAAGCATGGATCTTATCTCAAGAGTGGTAGATAACTTGAGTGTTGTCTTTAATTGCAATTTTCTCATCAGCTTTCTTTGTGTGCCTAATAAACATGATGACATAAACATCTACACTGGTTGTGTGTTTATCTGGTCATAATGTTTCTGTAGCGCCCACTATGGTGATCTGTCTACACTTGTAAATGCAGCTGTTGTAAGAGCAGTAGTTCATAGTTAGAGGGTGAAGTGACTTCCGTTTTAGCAACTTAGCTTCCAAAATTATTTTTTCCCAACTTAGATTTTGCAGATGCCTACTGTTGTAACATGTGAGCTGTAACTTGTCTACTATTGGCCACTTCTTAAATTTCTGTTTAGAATGAAAGTTTCATACTTGCAAAAGAACATTGAGTTTCATTTTCATATACTATTTTGTTTTGCCGAGTAACAGATCTTTAATTGTCCCCAAGACTTACGCTGTGGTGGACATCGGAAATATCCCTAATAGGATATAGGTCAGTGAATACATGGCACTACATTCACAGGCTCTCTCCGCTGCACAGAAAAATTGATAGTTGCTGGGAAAATGATGCAGGCAGAGATGCGCTAAAATTCTTATCTATGTCAATCAGACAGTATCTCTCTTACGGGATACAATTCTGAAACTTGTTCTGCCAAAGGTAGAACAAAAATTAGTTCACGGAGAGATTTTTGTGCAGGTATTCCATGGAATTGAAGAGTGCACAAATATTGCAGTCAAGAATCATTTTGTAAAGTTTTGAAAACTTTTATACTTCAAGAAAGAGACATAACCAGTTTTCTGTATTGTTTAATTATTCTGTATTCTCTTTTGTTTAATGAAACAATAAGATATGTGCTGCCTGATGAGAGGTAAGCAATTCAGCGAGCTGCCAAACTTTTCCTGGCAACAGTCTTATTATGTGGCACACTGAAGAAAACTGAACTATCTTGACTAAACTGATACAATTATCTATTCATCTGTTGAAAATTGTTGCATTCATAAAATTTGTCTGTTGGTCAAAACACATTTTTAGCCATTTCTCCAGAAATGTTTTGAACGTATGAATGGGTAGTGAGGTATGTTTTGTTCTAGACGTTCTTGGCTGGTTCGAAGGGCAAGAACGTCTAGAACATATACGTCGCCAGGAAAGCTTCAGATCATATTTCGGGTAGTGAGGTAATATAAACTGAAATTTTATTATACTTGTGTAGTCCTAGCAAGTTGCAACTTTTATGTATTTTTGGCAAGCTTGAAAAACGTAATCTAAAGCTGAATTACACTGGTGGAAAAAAAAATTGCAACATCCTTCAGGACTGTGTTCATTGAAACATGGGCATAGTATCTGGATATTGATGGGTTATGAAATGGGTGATTGAAATGTCACGGTCAGCAAACAATACATGGCACTATTCAGGCATGTGTCTCTGATTTCTGTGCCCACTTTCCAGGCAGTCACTCTGGTACCATCACAGTTAGGGCCCAAATGACCTTGTTGTCGACGGGCCCTAAAGCATCACACTCACTCACTCACCATCACAGTTGAATAGCAGTGTCAAAAGACAGTCTAAGGTGAAGCCATGCCACAACGAATTGAACATGCTTCTTGTGCACAGCTACGGCTAGTTGAACAGGGCAAATTGTTGGCCTGCATGAAGCTGGATGGCCCTATCGACAAACTGCTACACATGTTGGGCACAATGTGGTGCATGGGTGTTTTTCAGCAATGATCTTTGGATCATTCTCACTCCTGTAGACTAGGGCAATAAATTATTGGAAACCATCTTTTTGCAGCAGGACTCAAATCATGTGTGCCTCTGGCTAAGGTACTGCACACTAGTCATGCACACCACCTCTGGTGTCGAGAAATGGTTAATGGGACAATAGAATGGCACACTGTTGTTTTCAGTGATGAGAGTAGGTTCTCTCTGTACACTAGTGTTGGTTGGTATGCTATACGACGTAGAGCTGCTGAGCAAACTTGTCCAGAGTGCATTCACCTATGACACAAAGGCTCCTGGCATCATGGTGTGGGATGCCATCCCTTACAACTCACGCTTGCCTTTAATGTTTGTGCAGAGACGTGAAACCAGTGTGAGCTGCATCCAGCAGATAATTAGTCCTGTGTTACTTCCTTTCCTTCAATGGGAATGAATGAATGTATGAAAGTAAATGGGTTGAGCCCTTTTGGTCCCTTGCATGTAGGCCACATATTGGGCCCATTGTGCCCCTCTTACTGGAGTGCTTATTCAAGTCCTGTGGCCTCCCAAAAGGACAGGATGTCTTGGATGAGCACTCCTTATATCATCTGGTCTCAATTTGTCTGAGCCCAGAATAAAGTGCCTAAGTGTAGCAAGTGTTTCACATTCACACAAAATATGTAGAGAAGACTCATCCTCTCCACCGCACTTCCTGCATGTGGAGTCTGCACTAAGCTTCATCACATGCAGGTGTCTCTTTAGGGTGTTGTGCCCTGTCAACAGGCCAACAGCACTTCTAAGTTGTACCTGATTGAAGGCTAGCAGAATACTGATGTTCTTCTTGCTAGGTCCCTCGATCATAGACCAAGCCTGCCTAGCTGTGGTAAGATTACACCATGAAGTGCCATGTTGAAGTGATAACCCAATCAAGGATCTCACATCTGGTCCTTCTTGGGGTAATACCAAGGACAGGTTCTGGACCAATAAATGCGTTGGCCGAGCCCTCCGTGGCTAGCCTATCAGCTAGATCATTTCCTCTGATCCCAGTATGGTCAGGAATCCAGCAGAGCTGTACTCGTCGGCAAGAACAGAGAATATTCAAGGTCTCTTGGCACTCTCGTACCAACCTAGACCTTGTTGTGCTAGCACATAGTGCCTTCAGGGCAGCCTGGCTGTCAAAACAGACTCTAATCCGACCATGCAGCCAAGGCATCCCTAAGATGTGATAAACACAGGCCAAAATAGCATAGAATACTGTAGAATAACCTCCCAGTGAGTACGATAGCCTCGTCTTAGGCCCATAAATGCCAGCTCCGGTCCCAGAGTCGGTCTTGGAGCCGTCTGTGTACCAGACGGACCCCATGACACATGCAGGAACCCGTGGAGCTTGAGTCCATTCCTCTCTGGGCGGAAAACTGACTATATTCAGAGTCAAAATTATAAATAGGCTTCGTATTGTCGTAACCCATTGCTAGGATAGTCCGCGACTTCTGAAGCCTGTACAATATCTCTCTGTGTCCTTTAACTGGATTTTTAAAAATCCAGTAGCCCAAACTCCAGAGACGATAAGTAGTCACCCTGGCCTCTCCTTGGATAAACAAATCCAGAGGAGGCAAACCAAGCAGTGCCTCTAGGGCACTGAGTGGGTTGGTGGGCAGGGCTCCAGTAATCCCCAAACACGCTAAGTGTTGGATCTTATTTAGTTTGTTTTTGATAGCCTGTGTCGTAACATAAGGCCACCACACCACCGCAGCATAAGTGATGGAGGGCCTGATGATGGAGACGAAGAGCCAATAAACCACTCGTGGTTTAAGTCCCCACCTCACCCCAAGGGCCCTTCGACAGGCCCACAAAGTATTGCAGGCCTTGATCACTTTATGTTCAATATGCTCTCTTCATGAAAGTCTAGAATCCAGTATAACTCCCAGATTCCTGACCGACCCGGATCGAAGCAACTTCTTCCCAAAAAATATCTGCTCACACAAACCATCAAGCTGCCTCTTCCTTGTAAAAACAATGAGGTTAGTTTTGTCAGGGTTAGCTGACAATTCTACCTCATGGCACCACCTTTCAACAGCTTCAAGGGCCTTTTGCATAAGACCTGAAACTGTATCTGCAAATTTGCCCCTGACTACGATGCAGATGTCATCTGCATAGCCTTGGGCATATACTCCACTTTCATTGAGCCTGACAAGTAACTCATTTACCACCAGGCACCAAATGAGTGGAGATAAGACACCTCCCTGAGGGCAGCCTCTGGGTATAGTACACATTAACCTACTCTGGTTGAGCAACACTATTATCCGGTGGCCCTCCAGGGATGCCATAATCTATCGAGTTACACTAGGTTAACTCCATGTCTAATCAATCCACTATAGATAGAGCCATACAAAGTAAAATTGAAGGCCCCCTCTATGTCTAAAAATACTGCCATGGCCAGCTCTCGTTGGTCAAGCACTTCTTCAGTCTTGAAAACCAGCTGATGAAGCACCGTTTCCACAGATTTGCCAGCCTGGTAGGCATGTTGTTCAGTACTCAGAGGCCATTCAATAGATATAAGTCCTCTGATATGTCTATCTACTAGCCTTTCCAAAGTCTAATAGAAAAGAAGTCAGTCTAATAGGTCTAAAATCCTTAGGCCCAAGTTAAGAGCTCCTCCCAGGTTTAGGAATGAAAACTAGTCTTGCCTGGAAATGAATTGTTCTTTCACACTGGCCGCGTGTAGGCTAAATTGTGGAAACGTAGAGTCAGACTGAAAAATTCAATGCCATAGCTGGGATTTGAACCACGGAACTTCTGGTCTCTGTCCAGCCGCTCTAACCATTGAGCTACTATGGCCAACGTGCCGATCTCAACTGACTCGTATTTTTCCCGGTAAACCACTTAAGAGTTCTCATAAACACATGAGACAACTACCTTAATGGCAACTTACAACATGTAAGTAAAGCCCGGGCCTAAAAGTACTTACATGTTGTAAGTCGCCATTAAGGTAGTTGTCTCATGTGTTTATGAGAACTCCTAAGTGGTTTACCGGGAAAACATGAGTCAGTTGGAGAATTTAATGTCATATCGGCACGTTGGCCATAGTAGGTCAATAATTAGAGTGGCTGGACAGAGACCAGAAGATCCGTGGTTCAAATCTCGGCTATGGCATTGAATTTTTTAGTCTTGCCTGTCTCCACAATAGGTGTACATAACCCATTGCCAGGCAAGCTCTAAAAATTCTTAACAGGTTTGGAATGAGTAAATCCTGTCCCTGCTGAAGCAGAGCCAGGTAAATCCCATTCATCCCTGGCCTTTTGAAAGGGGCAAAAGATTGGATTGCCCACTTTATACGCTTATGGGTGACAATCTCTTTGGCAGTTTGCCAATCCTGCATAACAGGTTGGCAAGCTTGCCCAGAAACTGCCTCCTCATTAACTACCTGTGATCCAGGGAAATGTGTGTCTACTAATGTCCGTAAAGTGTTCTCTTCCAAGCCAGTAAATGTCCTAGAGGAGGTCCTTAGAGAACCCAAAGTGGCTCTCGAATCCCGCATTAAGATTGTATGCAACCTAGCCATACATGGTAGGTCGTTCATACTCTGACAGAAATCTCTCCAGGCTTCCCTGGAGAATTTTCTTAGTTCTTGCTTATACTTGCGCTATGCATCCCTATGAAGGTCCCAGCTCTTTGTATCTTGTTTATCTTTGGCTCTATTATAGAGCCGATGCATGGAATTCCAAAGTCTGCTCAAAATCGACCTCCATGGGAACTTCCCATTCACTGTCCTAACTACTCTAGGTGGACAGTTATCCTCAAAAGAAGCTTTGAGGGCCGCACTGATCCAATGAATGCAGTCCCCCAAGTTTTCCTTGCTATAAAGATTTTTGGGCATTCTCCCAGCGATTCTGCCCCCCAGGTCTTCCCTATAGGAGTCCCAATTGGTCCTCCCAGGGACCCTGAAGGTTCTCGGATCAAGGGAGCCTGCCAACTGAAATTCTATGTGTCTGTGGTCCGAGAGGGATGGTTCATTGCCAACCCGCTAGCCACTGACCTTTCCCAGGATGCCTATTGATCCTGAAGTTATGTCTATAGCTTCCTGCATTCTGTTACTATAACAGAAGTACGTAGATTTGCCATTATTCAGGATTTCCAAATCCGTTGTACTTAAGCAGTATGCAAGAGCCTCGCCCCTGGCATTAACATTGGTGCTGCCCCAAATCTCATGGTGGGAATTGGAGTCGCACCCAACCACCAGGTCAAGTCCCTCCCGTCTACAGTAACTAGGTCCTCAAACTCCCTAGGGGGAGGAGGATCCTCGGAACCATAAGGAAAATATGCAGAGCACACTACTACTTTCCTCTCTGAACCTTCCTCTTCATATCTCATGAGAGCTGCCACCACATCCTGTGAACAGAACTGTGGTAATGCCCATGCTTTCATATCCTTTGTAAGGATACATACTCTAGGCCTATCTATAGTGCGAGCACTAAAGATAGAAAAACCTGCAACTGTCAGCCCCATGATACGGCCCTCACGAATCCATGGTTCCTGTATCAGAGCGATTTGTATCCTTTCAGTCATTAGCCTTCGCACAAGCACACTAGATGCTACGAAGCTATGGTGTAGGTTAGCCTGCACACAGTGAATTACATTTGCAGTGCTCACCATGTGCATCTATGCTGTCTTCTTGTCCTTCTTGGCTCTAGCCCCCAGCAAAGTGAATGCTGCTAGGCCCGTTCCGCAAAAGAGCTTTCCTTTTCTTCCTTCCAGGATTTCCTTTGCGGCAGCAGAGTCTATGCTGATCACAGGTCAAACCCCTCTGGGTGGCGCTCTAGCACCCTCCACTGCCGTTTCTCAGTATTCAGGTTCTGACGAACCAAACGTCTGAAGATGATGTCCGTCTCTACAGGCTTCAATGGGAAGGCGATGTGCTGTTTTCAACAGGATAACACATTTCTCCATGCATTTGCTGCAGTGCAGCATGCTCTTCATGGTGTATGACAGCTGTCCTCGCTATATGGTCTGCTTACCTCTCTCCCATTGAACATGTATGGGACATGATGGGGAAAGGTACTAACTGGTTCTCCACAGCCAGCTACTAACATGCTGAACTGCTAAGGTTCAGCTTCCCGGTGCTTGAGACAGTGTATCACAGGATGCCATTTGTCACCTATTTTATCATCAGCCTGCACGAATACATACATGTATTCCTGCTTGAGGGGGGGGGGGGGGTATATTAAATATTGATGCAACTGGTGGAACTAAGTTGGAAAAAATGAATAGTTTTACTTTTTTGCATTGCGAGCATTTATGCTAACATTGTTAACATAACAAATGAAAGTTTTCACAACTTCACGTTAATGACTTTTGACCTGGAAAATCAGATTTCAAATACTGCCATTGTTCACTGTAAGCAATGTTAGCTATTTTGGCAGTACTGTACCCAGTCTGCTAAACAGTAACGGAAATCTGATGATTGAAATAGGGGGACTGCAGAGTTGTGTATTGTTTGTTGACTGATGGGATCTGACTTTGTTTTCAGTTGCAGAGCACTCTAGCTACTAATGGTTGTCGTAGGCTGCCACAATATGAACTTGTCTGGCATGAAAAATCTATGTGAATCATGTCTGAAATTATAGAATCTATAATATGGAAATTTGAACATTTTAAAGCCATAGATAGTTGCAACATTTCATGAGGTCTTGAAAAATGTGGAAGGTTATAAACAAATACAAAAATGATGCTCAATTTACATTAGAAGGCAAAATGATCTCAGTGAGTATTTATGGGGTGTTAGTGTTGTCAGTTGTTTATGTAATTTTGACTTATTTCACTGTAAACATTAAAAATATATTACATTAAATGTTCTTGTAAGTTTACTGGCAATTTAACATTAATGTTACTGCTCAGTGCATTAAAAATATTAACTTCTATTTCTTCACATTTTTTACAGGAAAATAAATGTAAATGTACATTTAGGCACATATGACAGTGTACACTGTTACTTTAGTTTGCAGTTAATTTTATTAGTATGTTTTAATTTATGTATGTTTGTCAGAAGGATAATAGCAGAAGTAGAACTCAATATCTGCAGTTTTCTTGCTGGGTGCAAACTCAAATAGCAAATAACTTTTTTGCAGGAAGCCTCTTTACGTGCCTTAAAGGTCTCTGGAGGACGCCTAGAAGCTGCGTTGGATTTCTTGATGAAGCAGCAAACAGAGCCTGTAAATGGAATATCTAAAGCTACCACTTCTGGTAAGCATTTAATTTACTTTATAAGTAGCAAATACAAAATTGCATTCATGAAGAGTAATATGTGTGGATTAATGAGAAAAATTCATAGAATGAATTCTAAATTGTGTCTGTAGAGTAAATTTGCCCATGTGGAGTTCAGTCTATATTCTCTGTTGCTTGTCATGGAGTAATTATGCTGCCTAGCCAGAAATTTTTAAATGCATTTGTATCTGTTATTTGTGTTAAAATTAATTATTTTAATTTCCTCCTACCTAAGAGTTATTTATATCACTAAACTATCTTAATTATTGCTCCTGGTTGCATGAACTATTTGCACATTTGTAGTACAAAGTAATTGAAATAGCGACACAAAATCTTATGATTTTAATTTAATTAAATAGGCAGTGAACTAGACAAATTCAAACACACACATGCACATGCACACGCACATGTGCACGCGCACACACACACACACACACACACACACACACACACACACGTTATTTCAAAGCTACACAATAGCAATGTAAAATATTCAGTTATTTTGGATGTTCTTGTATACTCATTCTGCTTTTAAATAGTCCATTGAGAGCATTACAGTGGAATGTTTTTGTATCGTAAAGCACATAATCCATGCAAAAATGGGCTGGGTTTGTAAAGATTCTTACCTGTAAGTAAAAACCTATTCTTAAGATTTATAGCATCTCTTTGGACAAGGGGTAATGTACTTGTAGTTCCTGAGGTTGTGGGTTCAGTGGCAAACAATGGATATTTTTTGGGCATAAAAATCCTTATCATGGCTTCCTTTAGAAGAGAATTAAAGCCAGTGGTCCTATATCACAGATATATGGCACGTAAAAGAACCTCAAGCTTGATAAAAAGGCCCCTTAGAAAAATTTAGTGGTCTTGCATGCCCAATATAGTATGGGATGCTGATGACCAAAGCAGTTAAAAAGCGTCATAAATAAAAACTCAATTTGAATTTATATTTGTATCTCAAATGACACTGTTTTGATGAAATTTGAACACTTTAGATTTTACGTTTTCTTGCCAGCTTTGGTAATATAGGAAGAGATTGGCTCGGTAATAATTCATTCAATACTTATTGAAAAGCAAATGCCTAAAATGACTATCTCATACTTATTCCTAGCTGTTGCGGATAATTAGGTTATTTTGTGTTCCACACAGTCTTAGTTTTAAGGTAAATTCCAGTATAAGAAGGCTTCTTGCCGAGCTCAAATGATGCAATGTGTGTCAATTATTTGACTAATCTTGTATACAGTAATACTTAAGACATGCCTGATCACTTTTAATACTGTTTTGATAAAATTTGAACACTTAGATTTTACATTTTTTTTTTTTTTTTTTTTTTTTTTTGCATGTATTGGAAAACATTGGCTCCTTAAACTACTCAATAGGTTATTGTAAAGAAATGCCTAAAATGACTATATCATACTTATTGTTAGCTGTTGCAGATAATTGGGTTATTTTGTGCTCCCCACAGTCTTACTGTTAAGAGGCGAAGGTGCTTCAATTTTTGACTTCTTTCTTTTCAAATTGCTGTGTGTCCAGTAATATTTAAGACACGCCTGATCACTTTAAACACTGTTTTGATGAAATTTGAATACTTTAGATTTTATGTTTTCTTGCTAGCTTCAGAAATATTGGAAGAGTTTGGCTCTTTAAGCCTCTAAGTAATAATTGTAAAGCAAATGCCTAAAATGACTATATCATGCTAATTCTTAGCTGTTGCATATAATTGGGATATTCTGTACTCCTCACAGTGTTCGTTTTAAGGCAGTCATAGGCAAATTGCAGCATAAGAAGGCTTCTGCGAAGTTCAAATAATGCAGTGTAAGTCAATTTTTCTACCTTTTTGACTTATTTTGTATCTAGCAATACTTAAGACATGTCTAATTTCTTTAAACACTGGTTTGAAGAAAATTGAACCTTTAGGTTTTACGTTCTCTTGCTCGTTTTGGTAATATTGGAAAACATTGGCTTATTATGCTGCTGAACACTTACTATAAAGCATACACCTAAAATGACTATATCATGCTGATTGCTAGCTGTTGCTGATAATTAGGTTACTTTGTGTTCCCCACAGTCTTAGATTTAAAGGGATCGTGCATTTCAGGATAAGAAAACTTCTTCAGAGATGAAATGTTGCAATTTGTCCCAATTTTTTTTATTTCTTCTTTTGGCTTATTTTGCATCCAGTAATATTTAAGACACATCTGATCACTATAAACACTGTTTTGATGAAATTTGAACTCTTCAGATTTTACGTTTTCTTGCTCGCTTTGGTAATGTTAGAAGAGATTGGCTCGGTAATAAGTCGTTCAATACTGATTGAAATGCAAACGTCTAAAATGACTATATCATGCTTATTCCTAGCTGTTGCAGATAATTGGGTTATTTTGCACTCCTCACAGTCTTAGTTTTAAGAGGTAAAGGTAGGTAAATTGCAGGGACAAGAAAGCTTCTGCAAAACTCAAAATGATGCAATGTGCTTCAGTTTTCAGCTTCTTTCTTTTCAAATTGTTTTGTGTCCAGTAATATTTAAGACACGCCTGATCACTTTAAACACTGTTTTGATGAAGTTTTAAGACTTAAGATTTTACGTTTTCTTGCTCGCTTCAGTAATATTGGAGGAGATTGGCTCTTTAAGCTGCTCAGTACTAATTGTAAAGCAAAAAGCCTAAAATGACTATGTAATGCTTATTCCTAGCTGTTGCAGATAACACTAGGGTACAAACACATTTTTTTTCATATACCCAAAACAAAATAGGTCAATTCTTGTGTAAACTGTTGTGTTGATTCCAGAAATGCCTCTTTAAATGCTGTATCATGAAATTCTTTTTTTTTTTTTTAATTTTTATTTTTTTATGAAAACTTACAAAAATTTGATATTATAACTGATATTTAATTGAAAGTAATAGGCATCTTATTGCCAAATAACATTGAAAATAATGATTATAATTATTAATTATAATTAAAGTAAATAATCAAAAGCTAATGATGAAAACTGTATATCTGAATAATCTCAGAAGTATTTCACTGTTGATTTTTTCTTGTATTGACATGTACACTCCCATTTTAGAAACTAACAATAGTCTCCCAACATGACTGAATCCCAGCGACCCTGGTAACGTCTTTCCATCCCAGTAATATCCTGGTGAAAACTCTCACTTTGCTTATCATTTACAGCTCCTAGGTTTGTAGGTAAACTCAAGGTGAGAGAACAAAAAGTTGATTTTAAGTTTCATTTGGCAACCCATTTCTTAATAGTTCCTTAACAGTTCTGAGACTAAAGTTTCTTCTTTGTTATTGCCCAGGAAGCCTTCACCACTGATTTAAATGATTTTGATGCTTTCAATTCAACAGGTTTAAGCTTAGATTAAAAAACACTGTCTTGAAGAAGCAGTTGAGGACGGACAAATATACCTTCCTTTATTTTCATTAGGTCTTCTGGTGTAGGCTGTGTCACATAAAACTGTTGTTCGGGAAGAAACACACCACATGACCTGCGAAATATTGGTAACCAACAATTATATGACACAGCATAACCGAAAACCTAATGAAAATAATGGTCACTGGCCATGGAAGCCCTCACAAACAAATACCTTGCTTTAATTTAGATTCACTGATTTTGGGAAAGATGCATCTTAAATACTCAAATGCACTTCCACTTTTATCCAAAACTTTAACAACATTTTTTGTGAACCCAAGATTTATGTGAAGTGGTGGAATGACTTTGTTTGGGTCTACTGGAGGCACATACTTAACAGTGCTTGCTCAGGCCTATAGTTTTCCCTTTTCCTCCACTCTTTCACTATAAAATGTTTGCTCTACTATCCGATAAGAACAAAAATCAGCAATATTCTGTGAAACCTCATAGCAGTCCCATTAGCAATGCAACTAACTTGATATCACTACAAATTTCCCAGCTATGGTTTTGATAACTAATGGCATCTAAAATTATGGGCATGGAATTTTGTGTCTCCTTCATCCCTATGGCATGAAATAAAGGTATTGATGGTAGTAAATTGCCATTATGCAGCAACACTGCCATTAAACTGTATTTAGAAGAGTCAATAAATAGGCGCCATTCTTTGACATAATGCTCTATACACCTAATTTCTTCATTAAACCATTAACATTAATGCAGAAACATGTGTTGTCTTATGTTGTGATATACCTATACTGTGAAAACTGTTTATGTTGAGATTGGTAAAAGGTTATTTTAGTCTCTCTTGTGAGGGAATTCTACCCCTGTAGCCTGGAACCCAGTAATTCTGACTCTTTTTTTACCTAGTTTAAAATCACAAATGAGAACACTTAGTTCTTCTTGAGAGGCAAAATATCTTTGTTCACATTGATATGTAGCAACTTGGGATGTTGAGGGTTCACTGTCGCCTACATCATGATTTGAACTTGATCCATCATGTTCTTTAACCCATGCTGTTGGAGCATCAGGCACTGGAAGATCTTCATTACGAGGAACTGGTTTTATTGCTGATGAAACACCAGGATATTTGATACTTGACTTATTTTTCTAGAAACACCTGCAATTGTTGTTACAAAAATAAGACATTTAAATGTTTGGATTGTTCTCTGCACACAGTAGACATTGCAAACGGCAAAGATTTGCATTTGCTATAGCCATTAAGACCAGTTTTGCACCATGTGCAGTTAACATGGGGAACAAAATGATTTCCTAGAGCACAACCAAAGTATAATGAATATGCTGTTTAAAGGTTTTTTTTTTGTTGTTGTTGCTGCAATTTAGGGGTAAATTACCCACACACATAAATGTTATTGGGATCGTTAGTACATTTCCTATGCTTGCTCTTATCCATATCTGTTACCATTCTTTAGCATCACGAATTAACTACATAACACTTTCATGGCTAAATATGAACTGAAAGAAGAATCCAAATTCCAATACAAAACAACACAGATGAAAAACAGACCATCCAGTAGAGTACTCAAGATAAACACATCAGTTTATTTACTCAGTGAAATGAAAAATAGATGGAGAGGAGTGTGATAAAGGAGCATTGGCCATGGAGCTGAGGACAATAAATCGATAAATGTCTAAGATAGAAATCTTTTCCATACTAGAAAACAAAATAAGACACGTAGAAAATGAAGCTAGCAACAGTGTAGCAATAAATATTGCACAAATATAAATATTTGTTACAAAGGCTTCACTTATCTTAAAAAATTGGTGTTAATACTTCATTAGAATGGAGATCGATTTCAAAAACAGATTGTTTTCATCATCAGTCAACTCTGTTGTCAAGGATTCTGGTTACCATGTTTTTCTTATGTTTTTTTAGTATTACCAATATCTGAAAACGAAACAAACTTAAAAATAGAATCAACTACTGGTATTTCAAAATTCATTATGCGATTAAGTTAATTAGGAGTCGATTAATAACACAAAACAACACTCACTTTTAAATTTTCCCGGAACCGGTTTCTGAGGTCTTCCCTCTATCTTCAGCCGGACATCGACGTCGATGTCCGGCTGAAGATAGAGGGAAGACCTCAGAAACCGGTTCCGGGAAAATTTAAAAGTGAGTGTTGTTTTGTGTTATTAATCGACTCCTAATTAACTTAATTTATACAACAACACTGTTTTCAACACTTCCATAAAAGGATTTTTAATCATTATGCGATGTTTATTTTTTGAAATAAATATCTCTTCCCAAACTATTAAATCTATCGGACCATTTAATTGTTTTAATAATCTAACTTCAGGATTTATTTCATGGTTAAATGACCAAAAATGATCTGCTAAAAATTAAAATAGAGAGACTATATTAATAGATCATTAAATTTCATTAAGGTGATGCATCTGTGAAATTTGAAAATTCTACACCTTGCATGCTATCTGACTGAAATTTATATCCATTATTACACACAATAAGGGTAATCATTCTGCAAAGTTTCAAACTTCTAGCTTCTAGAGGGGCGGCTTTTATGGCCATTCAGGCTGGCCTAAATCGGGAGCACTTGTCCGAAGGCTGGGAGTCCGTCTTTCAGTGCAGCCAGGTAGTCGCTCTCTTCGGAGAACTCTAGGCGCACTAGAGGTGAGGGTCCCCTGGGGGTGTGGATGCGCAAGGCCCTCCTTAGCGATGGCCAGTGGTGTCTGGCGGCGTGTAGGATGAACGCATCTGTGAGATGTCTGTGCACTCTCCATATAACTGCGCTGTAGGTAGTGTTGCGGCGCGGGGAGGTAGAGATAGCTCGGGTGCGTTCAGCGGTGAGTTGTCTTCATGTGAAGTCATCGGCGCGGCTTCATCATCATTGCTGGTGCTCGGCATTGGAGGCGGCGAGGTTCTCTCGGCAATTGCGAGAGATTCCGGCGAGCACGGCGGTGGTGTTAAAGGCGAGGCAGGAGCTGCGACGTCTTCTTCAGTTGCCTTTA
The DNA here is from genome assembly GCA_030765055.1 of Mantis religiosa. NCBI lineage: Eukaryota > Metazoa > Arthropoda > Insecta > Mantodea > Mantidae > Mantis > Mantis religiosa. The sequence continues at coordinate 180,927,050 of CM060950.1, forward strand.
CAGACTCTGCTGCGTTTGTAGTCTTCCTTTTCTTCTTCCCTGCCATGTTTACTCTGTGAAGGCTGAGAACGGAATACAGAGCGATTATCCAAAAGGGATCTACGTTGCCTCCCTACCATGCACTAAGCTACACTAAAGTGATGGATAGGAAAAGTGGTAATTGGTGCCCGGTACCGCCGAAGCAACCCGAATGTTAGTGGATGATTACATAAAGGCATCCGCATACAAGAGAGTATGCGACAGAGTGGGGAATTAGGTACTGGCCATGACCGAGGACCTGACCAGAGACCTATAGTTAGTGGAGGTTTTTCATGCTCATGCACAGGAGCTAGGTTTAGGTGCCATGCTATAAGAAATATAAATTGTAGTACCTTACCGTTATTGAGGCTTCAGCTGGAGAGGGAGCTGAGTGTAAAGATCTTCCTCCACGTGCTGCCGTTGTTCCTGAAACAAAGTGGTTGGGGAGGGGAGAGGAATGTACATGGGAATAGTAAATAAATAAATTGAAAAATAATCTCATATACATTTATTTCTCTATTCTTTGTATTTATTATTTTATTCTTTCTTTCCTTTATTTAACTTTATTTATTGCTTTTTTTTAATTTTTATTTTATTTTATTTATGCAACATATTTACATATCAGCTAACTACTGCACATAATCCACTCGAGTCCCTTCAAGTCACCTGGCCATCGTCAGTTGGGGTTTCCGTCGTCCTTGGGCCGCCCAGGGAGGGATCTGACATCCTCCCCAGGTCTTCCAGACAGCTGCTCTATGTGCCGAGTTATGGTGGGACTAGATGATGGAGGTATTCAATAACAATGGCGTTAGTGTCTGTGGCATGTCAGTTTAGTGGTATGCTTCTGTTAAACAGCGATAGTGGTCTCTTATGTTTGTCTATGTCTGTGGTGTATTTGCCTATATTGCTGATGGCTGGGTTGCGATGATTATGTGCCGCTTTGTACATGTTATCCACAAGTTTTTTGATAAATTACTAAATCGAGTACATACTTAGATCGTGTAGTAAGTTCAGTGGGACTCATCGCGGGAACCTTGCAGCTATTCTAAGGCATTCGTTTTGGACTAGTTGCAGTTTCGCTATGTGGGTCTTGGCGCATTGCCCCCATGCTGTGGCTGCATAAGTCATAATTGGCCTAATTAGAGTTTTATAAAGTGTGAGCCCCATTTGCTTGCTTAGTGCACCTTTGAAGTTGAGAATGGGATAAAGCGCTCCTAGCTGTTGTGTTGCCCTACATTTCACTTCAGTGGTGTGTTCTGCAAAGGTGAGCTTAGAATCCAAAATGACTCCGAGGTATTTCGCCTGGTTCCTTCATGTTATTGTCTATCCATGGAGCCTCAACGGTAAGGACCTATTTGTGTGTTTTCTGCGCTTCGTGAATAAGATTACCTGCGTTTTGGGGGTATTTACTTTAATTCTCCATTTGGAAAACCAGGGTTCCAGTTCTGAAAGAGAGGTTTGCAGTCTGCGGCAAACACATCCGGTTTCCATGATTGCACCAATATGGCGGTGTCATCTGTGTAGATTGACAGCTGGGTGTTGGCATTCTTTGGGATATTGTTAATATACAGATTGAAGAGGGTTGGGCCCAGCAGACTTCCTTGTGGGACCCCGACTTCTATTCTGTGCAGCTCTGTACACTTTTCCCTAATGGCAACTGTGAATGACCTTCCAGAGAGGTAGTGGGCAAATAGTGTAAGCATTGTGTTATTGAATTTAAGGTCTTTGAGCTTCCTAAGTAGTCCTGCGTGATAGACTGTGTTGAAGGCCCGCTCTACATCGAGAAATACCATGCCGGTGGACCTTCGGTCATTGAATCCTCTTGTAATATATTCTATAGTTCTTGTTAGCTGTAGTGCTGTGGAGTGCTTCGCACGGAATCCAAATTGTTTGCTTATCAGTATTTGGTGTTTTTTGATATGGGAGACTAGTCTTTTTAGTATGACCTTTTCTGCAAGTTTGCTAATTGTGTTAAGCAGGGCTATGGGTCTATAATTTTTGGGGTCTGCTCGGTCTTTTCCCACTTTGGGAATATCAGCACGTTGGCTTGCTTCCAATATTGGGGGAAGTACTCATTTTCAAGGCAGAAGTGACATATGTGGGTGATGGTTTGAAGCGCTTTGGGGGTGAGATGCTTGAGTATCAAATTTGGTATTTGGTCTGACCTGGGTGCTTTCTGAATGTTTAAGTGGTTGATTATCCACCTTAGCACCCCTGGGTTTGTCCTTCCGTATTTGTCATTTGCTGGTTTTGCGAGTGTACTTCTCATGTCCTGCTCTAAATAATCATAGAAACTCTGGTCCGAGTGGCCAGGGTTAGGTGCGCATACTTTTTGTAAGGTGTCCGCCAGTATCTTTGCCTTGTCAGCATTGCTCTCGGCGTTGTGGCTCCTGTCTTCGTCCATTAGCAGGGGATTATGTTTATCGGTTGATGTTTTAGGGCCCTTACCGTATGCCATACTCTGGCATTGCCCGGTAGTAGTGTTGCAAGTGTTTGGTCCCAGTGTTGTTGGGCCTGAGTGTTTATTTTGGTCTTTATGTTGCTATTTAAGGTTGTCATATTTACTTTGTGTACCAGGTTACGCGTGCACTGCCATCTATGTCTTTCTGATATCTTTTGTGTATGAAGGCGAGTATGTCTGGCAGGTAAGTTAAGACATGCTTTGGTGGGGGTTTTGATTGGCACTGCCGCTTTTATAGCCATCTGAATGGCTTTTTCTAGAAGAACTGCGGCTTGGTCAACTGCTATTTGACTTTCCAATGTCACAGGTTGTGCTAGCTCTTTGTCAAGAGTGTCTGTGAACACGATCCAGTTAACTTGATTATAGTTGAGTCTGATCGGCGGGGGTATGAACTTTGGTGGCACGGAGATGTCAATTTGGACTGCAGGGTGATCGGATGCAAGGGCATCTATTACATTAATATTGTAGTTGAACGTTATATTTTTGATTAGGACGATATTTAGAACATCATTCATCTAGAACATTATTCACAGTTTGCCTAACTACTTCATAATTAAAACCATCCAAATTAGATTTTGTGCATGTTCTTGATCTTTGTTTATCGGGCATAGAGAAGGATGTTGTTGCACCAGAATCAATGGTTTTTCTTTCCTTAATAATTCTAACACTGCTTTCAGGCACACCTGTTGCCTCTGATACCCTTTCCCAGAATTTCATTGCAGACCAAGACTATTGTTCCTTTTTTCATGAATCTATAGATATTGCGCATTACTTCTCATGATTGTGAACGTAACACCTTATTTTCTAATTTGCTGCTAGGAGGCACCATTTATAAATGCTACCTTGGAACCAGGAGATATGTATTAAACTTACTATTTTTGCAGATGACACTAACTTACTCATCACTGGTAATGATAAAGGTCATTTACTTCAAAATTTAAATGAAATTAATGAAACTATTACGCCATGGCTTGATCAAAATAGACTAATTTTAAACAAAGATAAAACAGTAGCAATAGGTTTTCGGCATAAAGTAGAAGTATTACCTTCCCTGACCTTAATTTGGATGACATCAACATTTCATATGTAAAAGATACAACTATTTTAGGTTTGTGGTTAAATCAAAACTTGGATTGGACTGTACATATAGAAGATTTGATTAAAAAGTTAAGTAAGCAGTGCTATGCTGTAAAAACATTAAAAATGATAGCAGACGTAAAGACAGTCCGAATGGCATATTTTGCATATTTTCATTCCCTTATGAATTATGGTATCATCTTTTGGGGTAATTCAAATATGTCAGAAAAGGTTTTTCGAATGCAAAAAAGAGCTATAAGAATAATAGTGAACCAACCTGCACATGTGAGCTGTAGAGTGTATTTTAAGGAACTGAAAATTATAACCCTGCCATGTTTATACATATACAAAGTTCTTTTATATGTAAAAGCTAGTTTAAATTGCTTTAAAACATATGCAGTGACAAACCAGCATGATACAAGAAACAAGTTCAAACCTACTAGCATTTAGTCATAATACCATGTTATACAAACATTCCTTCATTTATAGTGGTACCCAACTGTACAATAAGTTACCTCTTTATTTAAAACAGATTGACAACCAAAAGATTTTTAAATTGAAACTACATAAATTTTTAAGTGATGCATGCTTTTATTCTATTCAAGAGTATTTGGAAAGTTAAGTTATATTATTATATTTTGGCATTTACTCTTATACATGTTTTTTTGTAATTTCTTTATTTAAATTTTGTAATTAAATTTTGTAAATATTTTTGTTTTGACGTGTTCACAATCTTATATGGAGATTTAAAGGATGAATAAATTGAATTGAAACAAATTGTAGTATTACTCAGTAGCTCTTTAGTTCAAAAGTGAATCGAGAAGATATTGACACATTGCTTCACTCACACACTAAACAGTGTGAGTGAAGCAATGTGTCAATATCTTCTCGATTTACTTTTGTACTAATTTGTGTTTCACTGTCCCTACGCTTCTTCCAAGTTTATACTTTGAGCTCTTTAGTTGTTTACTTGGTTGCAACTGACATGCAACTGACCTGCCCTCACCTCTAGTTGTAATCGCTCTGAAATAAACTCATCCAGATATCACTGCATGTTGCTCTCCATCTATCAAAATATACTAATACACCTGTACCTCAATATAACTTCAAACATTGTGGATGACATCAGGAAAATAGAGTTAATTATGAACCATACCAAGTACCGCGGACTGATAATCCTGGCTGACACAAATTCGGGAAGCAAACTATGGTATGATGCAATCAACAGTGAGCATGGCAATAAACTAGAAGAATTCCTCAGTCAGCCCTCTGCATATATTAAATAACATAGATATACCATCAGTCGAGGCACTAAGAGTCAAAAGCTGGATTGACCTCACAATCGTAACCATATCCACTCAGGACACATAACATATTTGAAGATAGGGTAAGAGGAAAGCTGCTTAGTCCATAAATTAATATCTTTCAAAATAGATGAAGGGAGATAACTAAAGAGAATACAGAGCACAGAATAAAATACGTAATGAAAGAAGAAGACTTCAAAAAGTTTGATGACCTGCTACTGACAAATCTCAGGTCAATATTCCAGTGTGAAAAAGATCATGAAGAGCTAGATGAAGAGCTGTCTGAAAAGGCGAGATCATATCAAGACCACAAATGGCTGTGCAACCAGTTTCAACATTGCTTAAATGAAGCTTGCAAAGCCTCTTTTTGGATAAGCAAGGGGAAAAGTAAGAACAGAGGCTAAACTGTTCCATGATGGACAATAGAGCTAACAATTAAATGGAAGAAAGTAAATGCACTTATACAATACAATATATAAAGGTGCCATAGAAGCAGTAAATTACACAACATAAAAATTTCTTGTGTGCCAAAATATACCCAACATATTAAATAATAAAGTAGTAGCCTACGAACACTTTCTAAATGAAATAAAACCAGAGCTAGCTGTTGTGACAGAACATGGGCTGAGTAAAGAGCAACTAAATTTGTGTAAAATAAATGGTTATAAAATTGTTAGTAGTTTTTCTAGAACAAGTTGTAAGGGAGGAGGAGTTTTAATCTTGGCCGCAAATGAAATAGATATCTCCGAGGTAAATGTAGATAAGTATCAATTGGAAAAGCACTTTGAAGTTGCAGCTGCAAGAATAAAATTTAATCAAAAATCTGTATTGTTATTGGGATTATACAGGTCGCCGGGTACTTCTCCAGAGCATTTTGTTGATTGTCTTGAAGAAATTTTAGGTCAGTTGTACAATAAGTATAAACAGTTAATTTTAGCAGTTGACTTTAATATAGATTTAGACCACACAAAAGGGGACTATAATAAGCTTTATGATGTTTTTAACTCTTATGGTTTAATGGATCTTGTACGTGAGCCAACAAGGGTAACAGATTCTTCATCTTCCATAATTGATCATATTGCTACAAACATGAATATTGAAGTTGTAAATATAATGAATATAAACACGCAAATTTCCGATCATTATGCTCAATATATAAAGTTTAAGGGGCTAAACTGTATTAAGCAAAGCAAATACAAAATCAAAACTTTTCGTGATTTGAATCAGGTATGTATCAGCAATCTGGTGGATAGCTTAAAAAACGAAAATTGGGACATAATGTATAATGCAAAAAGTGTAGACGAAAAATGGAACCATTTTTATAATACCTTTAATAATCAATTTAATGCATGCTGTGCCATAAAAACGAGAAAAGTTTATCTAAACAATTCTAGCCGCATTAAACTTAAGTACAATACAACAAAACAAAAATATCTAAATGACTTGGCAGATTTAAAAGCTAATGGTTACAAAGAGAAGTTATGTAAATCAGGGAATGTTAGCAAAACTGCATGGGGTTTTGTAAATATAGCGCGATCTGAAACAAAAGTACATAAAAACTTAGAACTTTGTATCGGTGATGAAATTGTAAATGAACCAATTAGAGTATGTAATTTTGTAAATAATTATTTTCTCAGTATAGCAGAAAAGCTTTCTCCTGGCAAAAACACAACCATTTTTTTGAGAACAACACTGTAAAGCCATCGTTTTTCATCTATCCAGTGTCTGCAAATGAGATTATTACTGAAATAACTAAACTTCCAAAAAAGGTCACAAGTGGGTGGGATGAAATTAGTTCAGTCCTTTTAAAACATTGTAAATACGTATTGGCCAATCCACTTGAACATTTAATAAATTTTGCTATAGTAAATGGAAAATTTCCAGAGTGTTTAAAGAAAAGTGTAGTTCGTCCATTGCATAAACAAGGGAATGTGAATGATATAAACAACTACAGACCCATTACTTAAACATCAGAGATAGGAAAACTCTTTGAAAGACTCCTACTAAATCGACTAGTAGTTTTTCTGGATAAAAATAACATTATGGTAAATTTTCAGTATGGCTTTAGGAAGGGACGATCAACAGTTACAGCAATAAGGGAATTGATACATATAGTCATAGAAAACCTGGAAAAAAATGAAAAAGTTGGATCATTATTCTTCGATCTTTCTAAAGCATTTGATTGCATTGACCACACTATAATGTTAATGAAGCTGGAAGCATACGGGATAAGAGGCTTGGCAAAAGAACTGTTCAGGTCTTATTTGGTAAACAGGAAACAGTCAACATTAATATATAATAGAAGGGGAAAACTGGTAAACAAAGTGCAATCAGAATTCAAGCAGGTCATGTGTGGGGTACCACAAGGGTCGGTCCTGGGACCATTATTGTTTACACTATATGTAAATGACATACCAAACTCCGAAAACACAAATATAATATCGTATGCAGATGATACTACGGCTATATGTAAGGGTGGGAATACAGGCATATTAAAGGATAACTTATTGAAATCTATTGATTTGGTTATAAATTACTTTAAAGAAAACCATCTTTCTTGTAATATGACAAAAACAACCTTAATTCTTTTCTCACAGAGTAACAAAAATACCACAAATCTGTCATTACCTGTAAATCACTGCAACATCGAAGATGTGAGTGAACATAAATTCTTAGGAATATTTCTTGACAGAAAACTAACATGGGCAGGACACATAAATCATATTTGTGATAAAGTAAGTAAACCTGTATATTTGTTATATTACTTCAAAAACGTCTTTGATGAAAAAGGGCTTAAAATTATTTACTATGGAGTCATATATCCACATTTATTATACGGAATTGAAATTTGGGGCTGTGCTGCTGCAACGCATATGGGAAGATTATTTCGATTGCAAAAAAGGGCCATCAGAATTATTTACAATTTGAGTTCCCGAGAATCATGTAGAGAAATATTTAAGGATAAAGGAATATTAACAGTATATTCTCTGTAGGTTTATAAAGTAGTAACTTATGCAGTACAAAAGGAAAATCTTAAAAATAGTAATATTCATAGTCATAACACTAGGCACAAGGACGATTTTTATAGGCAAAGTTTTAATAAGAATATTTCCGACAGGGATCCAAATGTGATGGGCTTATTGCTTCACAAAAAATTGCCAGCACATCTAAGGTCTTGTAAAGGCAAGCACTTCGAGTGTGCTCTGAAGAAGTACTTGTTAACAAAAAGTTTGTATTGTATTAATGAATTATAATCATTGTACCACATGAATTTATTCCTTAATTTGTAGTACATATGACATGCTGTATTTATATGTATAATGTCAGAAACTGCAAAGTCTAATGACATTATTATTATTATTATTATTATTATTATTATTATTATTATTATTATTATTATTATTATTATTATTATTATTATTATTATTATTATTATTATTATTATTATTATTATTATTATTATTATTATTATTATTATTATTATTATTTATTTATTTATTATTAATTATTTATTATTATTATTATTATTATTATTAATTATTTATTATTATTATTATTATTATTATTATTATTATTATTATTATTATTATTATTATTATTATTATTATTATTATTATTATTATTATTATTGTTATTGTTATTGTTATTGTTATTGTTATTGTTATTGTTATTGTTATTGTTATTATTATTATTATTATTATTATTATTATTATTATTATTATTATTATTATTATTATTATTATTATTATTATTATTATTATTATTATTATTATTATTATTATTATTATTATTATTATGTGTAATATATACATCTTGTGAGGTTAAGGTCTGAGAAAACAGTGATTGAAATCTGATTGCCATAACTGCGTACTTGCCTGGCCTGCTGCATCTCAACTGGTTGTAGCTCTTTGTTCTGTATTGGGCCATTCCATGCTAACGGGTGTGACATTTGGGCTTCAGGATCTATCTTTTAAGGTTTTGTTTTAATTACATAACAGCAATATTAGCAGTAAACTTGGTGAAACTACATATATCAGAATTCTGTAAACACCATAAAATGTTTAAATTCAAATATTTTATTAAAATCTCAAGTTCTGTGTAATACAGTATTCCTTACGGGTGTGACTTAAAGTACCTCATGCATTGCACACTACAAAATTATTTAATAATTCTCTGAATTGACATGTGAAAATATAATTTTATTATTTTGTACTAAAAAAATGCAGAGTAATTGAACTATTATTATAAAAACCAGATACAAAAATATTTTTGTTTTAGTTTTACAGACAAATAATTTCTATAAAGGGTGTGACAACATTTCTTACGGGTGTTACAGAGTGTACTAGGTGAAACTGTATAATGTACTTCTTATTTAAAATAATTATTGTAAGAGTTTTTGGAATAGATTATGAACATATTCATTATTTTTATCCTTTAGTAAGAACAATTTCTAATTTTTAATCATTCTAATTAACACTGTATTGTATGTACCTAAAGGGCTTACCCATTTCAATTTCAATATAGATCACTGATACATTGGTTTAAGATCTATCAAAAACATCAATACACTTGGGAAATTCATAAACAAGCCTGTTTCCAGTCATTTTAATAGCTGGTTCAGAAAGTATGCCCACAATTTGCTCAAACTTTGTATATGTCAAACTCATCTGATTTGAACGCTCTTGCATTTGTTTTGGAGCACATTTTCACACATTACTTTAATTTCTCCATCATCTTCTAATTCACCTTGGCAAACACAAACATACCTATAGAGTACACACATCTTTCTACCTGCTCCCATGATCTCAACCAATACATATTTCCCTTGCTTCGGTTGTCTGTTGTAGCAGTTACTGGTATTTCATGCTAAGGCACTGTACTCATACAATCACCATCAGAATCAGAGTATACCTCATTGTACTTCAATTTCTTATCCTTAACATTGGGATATTGAAAAACAACACATACATTCAGATCTGATCTTGTGGTGCATCAGCCTTGAAATTGTTTAGCTTGCAGTCCTGGAATGGCATGAGTTGACTTCCATTTTTCTTCAAGGTGTTCTCTGGCAGCAGAAACTGTTTTAGTTGACACAAACATCATTTGGATCCCATTAATTGTTGCCGACGCAATTCATAAAATTCCTTTGCATTTGTAACCACTGATCTTCTTGTTTACACTTGCTGCCACACCATCCTCTTCATGAGTCCACCAACTCCATCTACAGGTCCCGTGCCATGTGAAGTGGCGAAGAAATTCCACTCTATTTCCTTATTTGTCCAGCAAAGTGAGTGATGATTTGTTCTTAAATTGGCCAGCATAGCCGTCAGAAAATACGACCATATTTTGAAATGGACCAAATTTCTGCCTCAAATTTGTAAATATTTCATTCACGATCACCCACACTGAGTATTTATCATGTGACATATCGTCGCTTACTATAGCATAACTTTGTTTTATTCCATTGCTAAGCCAAGCACAACATGTAAATATGGTAACTTGTCCATGTGACCAATGAGCTGATTGGATTTCATCTTGATATTGGGTTGAAAAACTCTCTGCAAAGTCTACTTGTAAAATGACTTCATTTTTTGAAATGTTGGCCCTTTTTTGGTTGAAATACTTTGCTTGGACACTCTTTACAAGACAATGGACTTTAAAAAATGGAAGTTTCAACTGAATTTCATTTAATGCATCTTCTACTAAGCCTTCGAACCTCTGCAATCTCTGGGCGACCTTCTGCATCTTTCCGTTCTTTCCATGAAATAATTGCATTCATATCACAATCACCTGACAAGAGGTCAGTGACACTATCAGGACAAATATGACACAAAACAGTCATGCACTTTTCATTTTCTATATCACATGTCAACATATTAAGTAGATTTTGAAGGAAATAAATAGGTGTTGCAGTGTATTGAGCCCGGTTCAAGACTTAAACATTTTGTTCGGGACTCTCCATAAAGATTTAGCATCATTACAAAACTTCAAGATGAACCAACAACAGATCTTCCAAAAATAAATGTGCTTTTTGCCCAACTTGGTGGACAGTCCAGTTTCACTCATTCCTGTTTATCCTCTCAAATTACAAAGAACTGGTGAGCTTTTTTGGGGAATTAGCAGAATAGAAAAGGTCTGATGCAGACACCAAAGCCAATTGTTACAGAATGGATTAAAATCACATTTAAGAAAGACCCTTTTATTTTGTTTATGATGAAGCACTCATAATTTTTCCACTAATCAGCAAAACAAAAGTAGTATTATAAATTACAGTATATGTTCCCAACTGTTCTAAAGAGTTACTGGTCCAGTGATTTTCATCTGTCAACATCCTCCCACCTTGCAATTTAAAACATTGAATTTTGAATTGCAACACAACTTTAAATACATGACTAAGATTAATGTGCATTACAATTTCAAACTTTCACAACACAAATTTTTCATTATAGGTCCAAACATTCAGGAACTTCCACCTTTCTACCCAGTCAGGCTGTTTTCACATCCTTGCCACTCACCAAGTTGGGTACTGTTGTTGGTGTGGTGTCGCACTTACTCATTTCCTTTGTTTCTCTGGAGGAAATCTCCAAAGGACCTTTCAAGGGGTCAGACTCATTCTCCGCTGGATGTCTTCACTCGAACCACTCTTAATACTCCATCCGTCTGGGAGTAGGTCCAAAATAATTCCTAGGGGCCAGTTGATACTTTTCGTAGAATCATCTTCAATCAACACAAAATCCCCTATGCTGATCACATGTTCTTTCTGTTGGCCTCTGTGGATCAGCAGAGCTAGGTATTCCCTTTTGAATCTATTTCTTAAACCTTCCCTCAATTTCTGGATACATCTCCACCAGTATTGCAGAACTGAGCTATCAATAGCATCCAGGTCTGGAGTTTCTGAAGGAAAACTGCTGGAGTAGGTGGAATCAGCTCATCTGAATTTCCCAATACATAGGTGAGTGGTCGAGAGTTTATAGTGGCTTCACAATCACATAAAACTGTGTATAATTCTTCATACTACAAGCAAGTTTGACCGAGATTTTAACGCAGTAATTCCTTTACCATTCTGACCATTCTCTCCCACCATCCACTCCACCATGCAGCAGTAGGTGGATTGAACTTCCATGAGATTCTCTTGATAGAGGCATTATTCACAATTTCCTTCCAATCCAGCTCTCGCAGTGCTCGGTTAGTATCAATGAAGTTGGTACCGTTATCTGACCAAATAGTCGAGACTCTTCCTCTGCAAGCTATAAATCTCCTTAGAGCTTGGATGAATGCTCCTGTGGTCATAGACTGAACTAGTTCAAGATGTATTGCATGGTATACTGCACAAATAAATAAGACAATCCATGCCTTTTCTCTTGATTTTAAAAATAATGATCCAGCATAGTCTATTCCAGTGACTTCAAATGGCTTGGAAGGTCCAATTCTCTCCTTTGGTAGTAGTGCAAAGGGTACTTGTAGTGCAGTAATTCTATGTCTGTTGAAGATAACACACACATTCATTAATCACTTGCTTCACCACTTTTCTTGCATGCAAAACTGCTGCTGGGCATTTTATTTTGATTCACAGTATTGCAAGGCTCACCGTTAGAAAAACTAGCACGCACTACCATTAGTCATTCCTCTGCTCAACTTCCTGGCGTAAGAATGTCAACAATGCTTCCAGATTGTCAGAATGTCTCTTTTTTCTTGAGGTTGTAATCTTCCCCATGCCTTTAAAGTTTCATCCGGTAACGGAAACTCAACTAATGGATAGAGCATAGCTGCATGTTTGTTAGCTGTTACCCCTAACGTTTCCAGTGCTCTCATCTGAGTTTTGAGCTTATCATAAAGGCTACGTAGGTTTACCGCAGGCGTTGAAACCTTCTGGTGTACTAATTGTAATAGCTCTCTTACATAAATGTCGATTAAAAGCTTGTCACGTGCTGAATGGCCTTGGGATAGTTTTCTGCTGACGGCAGGTAGCTGTTAACCAGCTCTCTCACAGAAGAACCCTATGTGGTAGCTTGGCACAAATACTGAAACTTATCTTCAGGTTCTATACTTTCATCTTCGTGTATACGTTTAAACTGTGCCCAAAGTGCTATCCAGTTCTTGCCATCAAATTTTTTAAGTTCTAACTTTGGCAATTTTAGGCTCCTCCTAGCACCTACTTTCACATTATTTAGATTAGCATTTTCACTGCTCACCATGTCTGCATCCCTTTTCAACATTTCTTCGTAATTGCTCCTTAGAATCAGCCATCGTTCGCAGTAACTTTCGGTCTCGTCCAAAGCGTGTGTTTCTTCTTCTTCTTCTTCTTCTTCTTCTTCTTCTTCTTCTTCTTCTTCTTCTTCTTCATTTCTCTCAGTCGTACGATATTCCTCTTGCAGTAGCTCATCACTTCTAAAAAGTCATTCAACTTTTATCTTCCAGTATTTTAAAGCTTGCTGCAAGATCATGCGTTGTGGAATTCCTGACCCTTAATTTCTCTTCAAATGCGTTCGCCGCTCGCGTAAACAATAGTCTCATGCTCGATCTTTCTTTCTTTAAATTATCCATCTCGTCCTGTCGCAGTCACCAAATGTTAAGGGATTGATTAAAACCACATTTAAGAAAGACTTATTTTGTTTAGGATGAAGCACTCATAATTTTTACACTAATCAGCAAAACAAAAGAAATACTATAAACTACAGAATGTGTTACCAACTATTGTAAAGAGTTACTAGTCTAGTAATTTGTATCTGTCAACACCAATGACTTATTCATTCAAATTACAATTTTGACTTATTTTTCTTCAACTTTCTAAAGTTTTTGGCCATATGGATACTGTCAACAGTGCTGTTCAAAGAAAGTCACTTCACTTTCATGAAGCTGTAGAAATGATATCTACACTGCTTCTACTTCTAATAGAACTAAGAACACAGTATAAAACTTTCTGGGCCAACAATGATTGGTTGATGCAAAAAAGAAAGAAGTATTTCCATTCAGCACTGCAGAAGGCTTCTACTGCTAAAGCGAAAAAGAAAACTATTTCCATTCAGCACTGCACAAGGCTTATACTGCTAAATTTTCAATGAAGTTATTAATACGGTAATAGAATGCAGTCCTGTCTGACATTATGAAATTCATGGTTAATGCAGAAGAATAAGTCACTAGAGTAACGAGAATCTCAGGAACTCAGTAAACATTTTAAAGAAGATGTTGATAAAGGAAGCCTAATTTGCACCGAGACATGCTTCTAGATGTCTTGAAAACGAGTAATGAGAGCATTAAATGTTATAAACAGAAGCATTATTAACAGTGAAATATTCTTCATTTTTGAGTTTAATTTTGAGTCACTTTGTTTATATAAAACTCTTAAAATCACTTAGTTTGCCAATAGAATTGAATATCAGGGAAAAAATATACATAATAAAAAACAGTAATAAAGCCATAAATTTTGAAATCCCAGCATTAAACAAAGTGTTAAAACTTAGTGCCCCTAACACCAGATGGCAGGAGGATCGGAGCAGCAAAGTAGTGCAGGAAGAAGAAAATATTCATCAGTCACCCAACTGGAGATGAGATCAAATGATCTTAAAAATGTTTCAAACTTACAACAGTGAAAGTGAAGGTGAGTGTAAACAAAGTGACTTAAAAACAAACTCAAAAATGAGAGCATTGATAGTGTGGCACATGTTGTTGAGTTTCTTTAGAAAAATCAACATCTGAACAGCATGCTTCTAGAATCGCTTAAGTTCATCCGACTCATTCTAATGATTTGTGTGTCAATGTCCACGTCAGAAATATGGTTTTCAAACTTTAGGAGGCTAAAAACCTACCTCAGATCAACAATAATTCACAAGTGCCTGAGCCATCTTGCTGTAGTGAATGTTTATTAAGAGGAAAACAATGCCTTAAATACAGATGATATAACTAAGAAATTCAAATCCAGAGTATACGTATGCATAACAACTTTTGCTGTAATGAAATGAACTACTTTTTTTCTCAAACAAACAAAAAAACATTTAGATAAATTTGATATAGGTGAGCAGTTTGTGTTAATGACAAGCAGCAGTGGATATAAATATACACTTGTTTATAATGTATTATTCATTTAATTCTAGTGATAGAGTTTCCTTTTAATAAGGTTATGTGATAAGTGAATGGTTTGTACCTTGCTCCCCCCCCCCCCCCCCCCCCAATATTTAATTGAAGTTGGCACAACTGATTTACTTTAAAAGTGTAGATGGTTTAAATTAATTTGTTCCAAAATAAGCCATGAAAGAGTTTGTAGAAGAATGAAGTTGACCATTGTTACAGATTAAATTGTAATATGAACAGTTACTGGTAGGTAAATAAGAGGTCTGGCAAGCTGTTTTTAGAAGTAGTCAGTATGTAAAAGACATAGTTCATGCATGTAGATTAGGTTGTGTGTTTAAAATCAAACTCCAGTTTTAAAATAAAGGAATGAGTCCATGATCTTTAAGCTTCAATCTCCAGTTGCCAAAATAACAAAACAGCTTCTAAAATTACCTTATGAAATGGAAAAGAAAAAGAAAGTAAATGGTAAAACAGAATTTTCAGATGCATTCTGCAAACTGTTGTAAATTGCAGTGAAGCATCATCTATTAATGTGAAACAAAATCTGTGTTCTGTGTTATGAATAGTTCCAGCAAAATTACTTAATTTGTTAGAGAGAAATACAAGACAGCAATAGCTAATCATACTTTTAAAAGCAAATCTCTAATTGGTGATCCATGGTAATATTTGGTTTCATAAGCATGACATATAGTTTAATCCATTGAATGAGCACCATGTTAGGTCTTTGAAGCTATGAAGATGAGCCATATTTTGTTTTAATCAATAGTCCACAAATTTAACTGAGTGATTTTTGTTGTATGGACTAAATGCAACATATGAAGTGATGAAAATATAAAATACACCAGAAATTGCACACTTGTTATTACTTTAATTTTATATACTAGTTACATAATAATCATTTATACAGAAAGAAAATGCTTAAAATAGAACAGGACCTGTCCTGTATTTCATTCAATATCCATTACGTTACCAGTGGTGCAGCTACAAATTGAGCTAAATTATTTTGTAATAAATATTGCAATACTAAGGTATAGAAGACAAAATCAAGTCATGAAAATCCTTGTAATGAGGAACTCACAATATTTGCTGCTGTTATGACTGATTGAATTCTTATTTCACTTAAAAGGTACACCTTTGGCAAAGCTTACTGCACAATGCGAACATACATTCTTGAAAGATAATGCAAATTTGGGGTTCGGTCTTTGGGAAGCAAGAAAATTACTTTTCATATTGTCAGCACATACATGAAAAGAAAGATTAAATGCTATTCTTTCATATGGGTGTTGTGAATCAGTTACGTTTTGGAATCAAATAATCTAAACCTTACACTAACCAGTTTATACACACTCATCCTTGCAAGGCAGCAAACCAGTGTTGGACCCATAGAAACAACACTTTCCTTTTGATATGTTGAAGTTAGAAACAGAATTACAATGTTCATCTCTCAAAATATAAAATTTACAGTGCTGATAATATCAATAAAGCTTCCAGCTGCACGTATTTTACCTGAATTTTGCTTACCAAAATGTTGAAGTTCTCTCTTGCATAATGATGATTGTGGTGTCAGCACTCTGTATCTCACTACAGCTTTCAAGTACCAGCATTGTGTTGATGGTCCTATTGACCCTAGTTGAATTCAGTAGGAACCATTGTTGTCTCCTTAGAACTGTTTTGTGTCCATGTCTCTTTATGGTAACTTGCTATTTAGAATTAAAGATTCCTAATTATAATTATATTAGCAATCTAGTATTTCAACTATATTTCATTTTCTATAGATATGAGTATAATAACAATATGCATTGTTAATGATTATGAAATGAAAACCTTAATATTCCCTTGATAGTATATTTATGTTGTATTTGTAGAAGTGCACAGTATATTAAAGGATGAGAAGTGTGGATCATATATGTGAATTTTTTTTCTTCTTTTTTTTCTTTTGTTGCCTCCCTTTCTCACCAATGCTGGTGCTAGGAGTTGCTTGGGTTCCCTCAGAGCGAGGGAGCTGAAGCATTTGACCTGAAATACCAGGGTTGAGGGGTCGGCTCAATGCCTGGGATGATGAGATGAATCATGAAGCATTTGGTGGAATGATAGTGGGAGAAACCGGAGGACCCGGAGGAAACGCACCCCAGCGCCATGTTGTCCACAAATCCATATGTGAAATAATAATGATGATGATAGTGATAATGATGATGATGATGGTGATAATGATGATGATAATATAATAATAATAATAATAATAATAATAATAATAATAATAATAATAATAATAATAATAATAATAATAATAATAATAATAATAATAATAATAATAATAATAATAATAATAATAATAATAATAATAATAATAATAATAATAATAATAATAATAATAATAATAATAATAATAAATATTTCTTTTGTGAAGTTAAACTAAATTTATCTTTTTACCCTTCAGACCTACATTGAAGGGTATAAATAGTAACCGTAAAATAGTAACTATGGAGTATGGGAGTGAAAGATTCAAAGCTTCCTCAGTGCTCCCAATAGTGCATAGAAAATATCCTGTAAACCTGTGTGTCCCATTTTGACTGAAATGCTTAAAATGAATTGAAACTAATTTTCATTTTGTTTTGTTCATTGTGACAGGACTATCAGCCTTGGGCACAAAACTCATGCGCAAGCCAAGTTTAGAACGTGAGCTGAATCTGCATCGTGGTAGTCCAGCATTAGATAGTGGTGCAGGAAGTTCACGTTCTGATAGTCCACGTTTGGTAGATTTGGTGTCACATCCTCAACTCAGCCGGCAGTATTCTCCAAGCAGCTTCACAGAGCCTCCACCCCCTCCACCACCTCGTTGTAGCTCTACTCCTCCGCCTCCACCCCCTCCTCATGCGTCATATCCCACAGTGAACACAAACGTTCAGCAGTTACTCAAACGTATGTCTCCAGCTCCTGTCGTACCTTCACGCCCTCCAGCAGCACTACCAGGAAGTACAGGTGCAAACCAAACCTGTTCCACATCTGTACAACGTGGAACAAGTCCAGTGGCATCATCTGCTGCAACTGTAGGAAATACATCAGGAAGACAACCAATGATAGTCCAAAATAGTCCACAAGTTCAGCAGCAGTTATCACAACAAATGCAAGCTCTGAATTTATATCAGAATAATAATGTAGCAAATCCTTCTTCTTCAGAGCCCCCACCACCATATCCATTAGTTCCCTCATCTCCAACAGTACCACCTCCTCCACCCTCATACACTGCATCAATTCAGAGTCGCCAAAGTCCTACACAGTCCCAACAGGATTACAGAAAAAGTCCTTCCTCAGGAATATATTCTGGTCCAACATCTGCAGGTTCACCAAGTCCCATCACAGTATCTGTATCCAGTCCTACTCCTACTTCTGTTGCAAGACCTACACCTTTACAGGCGTGGGGTGTACGTCAAGCAAAAACACAGCCTCCAATAATAATGCAGTCTGTGAAAAGCACTCAGGTTCAGAAACCTGTGTTGCAAACTGCCATTGCACCTACCACACCACAGTCTGTTCCACCACCTGTTACAGCTCCACCACAGACAGCATCTCAACCACCCCCTCCTCCTCCACCATCTTATGCTTCCTCAATCCAGCAAAAACAGCAGGTTCAGGTAACACCATATGGCATTTCTTCACAGAAACCTGCCCCTGCAACTGTCTTGCCACAGCAAAACTCTGTTTCACCAGTGACAACAACAAGCCCAGTAACAGTTCCCACCACAGACCCACCTAGCTATGCAAGTACCATGCAAGCCTTGGCTGCTCAAAGAGCCATAATCACTCCTGTTGTTCATCTCCATCATCCACTGCCTCCACCTCCTTACGGACTTGCAGAAGAAGGAATACCTCAGATGCTAGGAAATGCTCAAGTTGCTACCGTGGAGAGTTCAGTTGCACCCAGACCCTCTCCTATTGTTCAAGTTGCTTCAGCTTCCCATCTTCATCCTCCATTACAGCGCAAGTATTCACCAGTTGTCAATGCAGATGTTGTGACTGCACGATGTGAAAGTCCTGTTTCGACATCCTCAACTGAGGGAAGAACAGCACCTCCAATACAAGCTTCTAGTGTGTATACGTCATCAGAAAACACTGTGGGAGTGCCTCAGCAAACTCCACCTCTTCCTCCCATGGGTTCATCTTCTGTGGCCAATAAAAATAAGAACAATCAAGTTACATCTCAAAATGGTGAAAGAAGATCAACACATCCAGGTCAAGCTACAACATCTTACAAAATCAATCACCAATCTCCAATACCAGAAAGGAAGCGAATGAGTAAGGAAAAGGAAGAAGAAAGAAGAGACTGTAAAGTAAGAAACTATTCACCACAGGCATTCAAGTTTTTTATGGAGCAGCATGTTGAAAATGTTCTGAAATCGCACAAGCAGCGTCTATTCAGAAGAATGCAGTTAGAAACTGAAATGGCAAAAATTGGCCTCAGTCCTGAAGCACAATGCCAGATGCGCAAAATGCTTTCTCAAAAGGAGTCTAATTATATAAGGTTAAAGCGAGCCAAGATGGACAAGTCTATGTTTACCAAAATCAAACCTATTGGTGTAGGTGCTTTTGGGGAAGTAGCGCTAGTGAGGAAAATAGACACAAACCATCTGTATGCAATGAAAACTTTGCGTAAAGCTGATGTGCTCAAGAGAAACCAGGTTGCTCATGTTAAAGCTGAAAGGGACATACTTGCAGAGGCTGATAATGAGTGGGTTGTGAAACTATATTATTCCTTTCAGGACAAAGACAATTTATACTTTGTAATGGATTACATACCAGGAGGAGACCTTATGTCACTTCTCATCAAATTAGGAGTGTTTGAAGAATCACTGGCAAGGTATGTATGCTTAGATTCTTGCATATAATGACTTAGTTTATCATTGTGTCCCAAAAAACTGCAGTGAAATGCAAACATTATTGCTCGAATAGTGCTTAAAACTCGGATCAACATGTGCAACATATTACATAAGTATTTTAATTATGTAGATATATAATGGCTTAAAAAATATGGGATGCACTTCTGTTTTCTACAGTTGTTTTACTTATGTTTGTATGTATACCTCTTTATTTACTGTAGATACATTTTGTCTGTAAAGCCATGAGGTGCACAGTGTATGTCATATATTTTTCAGTGGATGAGAAGGTTAAAGGGAAAGAAGTGAAGAACTTTGAATGTAGTTAAATCTGGCCCAAGAATGGTGTTGTATCAAGTGATTCACATTTGAGTGTGTCCTTCACACATTAGGTTAAGGGGAAGGAACAAGAAGCCAGATATTTTATACCACACTTAATTCTATCTGACAAGATAATTTAGCTCAGGTTCTTCTGAACACATTTTAACAAGTAATATTGTTAGTGTGCTTTTACTAGTAGCACAAATGCGATTTAAGAAACATGTTTAAAGAATTCTTTAAAGAAATAAAGATAATGTTTATATTTATTTATTAATTTATAGATGAGTCGTATTTATTATACATCTGCTTCACTTACGATGTATAATAAATACGACTCATCTACAAATTAATAATTATTTCGCTTCACTGTGGTGTTCCAATACAGTTAAATCTCGATATAATGTTTATAATTTATTTGTCGACTGTATCATCGTCATCACTTTTATTATTTATTATAGTAGCAGAATTGAAAAAGAGGGGGAAAGAATTGGGTGATAGGATGGATATAAGTACAGTATGATCAAGAAGAATAGTCAGGAAGAGGTAAGGGAACAAATGAAACAAATATTTGCTGTCCACCGAAGATCAGTGGAAATAATAAAAATGCAACTGTGAAAGTGGGCAGTGCAGGTTGAATCTAATTAATATGGAGTAAAAAAATATTATGACTTTATGAAATTGTGTCGGAAATTTTGCACAGAAAATTGGAAATAACACTATTAGGATGGGTAATTGTGGACATGTAAGGTTAGGAAAAAAGGGAAGAGGCGTTTGACCAATTCTCATAAAAGTAGCAATGCAAGAGGTGAAAAGGAGAGTTTTAAGTAATATAAAGAAGTTAAAAGGATCCAGATATTTTATCAACAGAGAATACAGTGAAGGAGAACAGAGATATAAGAAACCTTTATTGATGAAAATAAAGGAGGCTAGAGAGGAAGGAAAAAAGGCATATTTGAAAAGACTTAATCTTTTCATGAATAATGAATGCTGGAGCATATATGTATGCAAAGATGAATAGAAACATAGATCTAGTGAACAAAAAGCATTACAGTTGATGAGCAGATCAATGGTCTATCTGCAAGATGGTTTCAGCTATGCTGCCACTATTGAGGTATCAAGAATTGAGACTGCAGTCAGCATGTGTGCCCAAGATGATGTCAGGACAGAGAAAAAGATTGACAGGTGGAGGCTGCTGATGCAGCAAAAGAAACCTTACACTATACGGGGAGTGACATGCAGACGAAAGCTGAAGTAATACCGGTTAAGGATGTAGTGGAGGTGCAAAAGCTTATACAAGAAAGGGGCTTAAGGATTTTGGCAATGGGGGAGGGAAGGAGAGAGGCATTTTGCAGATCATTGATAATGTAGGTGCATCAACAAGTGCAAGTGATAGAGTTCAGGTAACAAGGAAAAAGAAGGTGGGGTTGATGAAGTAAAAAGAAAGTGATAGGTGAAGCGAGAGTAAGGGGCTAACTATTATGGTCTGGAATGTGGAGGGACTAAAACCAAAGCTAGTGGTGAATTATATAATATAATTTAATGAGACAATTTATTAAAATTTAATAGTTTTAATACTATGTATGTATTCAAATGCCAAATTTGATTGGATTCAATCATGTACCACCATATTGAATTGCAATAAATAACTAATGTGATGGAAGAGGTGGATATTGTGGGATTAGGGGAAACATGGTGGGAGGAGAGTAAAGTATAAACTCTTTCTATGTATAAATTCAAGCAAAAGATTTAGTAAATTCAGGAGGTATAATGCTCTTCGTCGGGAATCATAAAGGGTTAAAAGTTGAAGTAGACAGAGTTGTGAGCATGAGCAACCAAGTAGTGTGGATATATATAAATCAAATAAAAGAGGTGAAAGTAATTTAAATTGATGGAAATTAATCATATCTTCACTCTAGCCATATATAGGCTAAGGTTTTTGATAGAGTCAACATGAAAAACACAATACCATGGCCAGGATTTGAACTACAGATATCCTGGTTTCTGTGCAGTCGCCCTTACCCATTGACCTACCATGGCCAATGTGCAAATTGACACACACACACACACGCACACGCATGCGCACGTGCACACACGCGCACAATTTCCCGGTAAACCACGAGGGGCTCTCATATCCGAGATACATTGTTTTTTGGTGACTTACTATCATAAGTACTCGAATCCCAGGCTTCATCATGAAACTCTTATTATTTAAGTTAATTGATAGTCAGCATGAAAAATTCAATGCCATGGCCAGGATTTGAACCACGGATCTCCTGGTTTCCATCCAGTCACTCTTGCCCATTGAGCTACCATGGCGAATGTGCCGTCCTGACATTAAATTCTCCAATTTAATCCGTGAGAGATCCGTGGTTCAAATCCTGGCCATGGTATTGAATTTTTCATGTTGACTCTATCAAAAGCCTTAGCCTTATACGGGTAGTGTAAAGAAATGATTAATTTCCATCAATTAACTTAAATAAGTCGCCAAAAAATGGTGTATCTCGTATACAAGAGCCCCTAGTGGTTTACCAGGAAATATATATATATATATATAAACTGCCATGGTATTGAATTTTTCATGTTGACTCTATCTAGGTGAAAGTACGTTAGGGACTGAGAATGATATATATGTCCCAGAAAGTTCATATTATTATAATAATAGAATTTTTGTAAATTTACAGGAAGATATTGACAAATTTAGAGAACTGTACCCAGAATCAGAAATAATAATTATGGGAGATTTGAATCCGGTGATAGGGGAGGAAAAAGTGAAACCAGTTGATAAGGAAGTGGAAGGTGAAAGGGGCAATGATATTAGGTTAAGGAGAAGCAGGGATAAGGTGTGTAACAAATAGTAGACAAAACCTATTGAGTTTTGTGAGAGTAATCTATTTATATGTAATGGTACGATGGGAACAGATGGAGAAGCTGATTTCATATTTGCTAATACAAATGGTATGAGTGTGATATATTTTACATAATGCAGTAGTGAACTAGAGGAGAAAGTTAAAGAATTTAGGGTTGGAAACAGTCCAGTCATTAGTTGTCATTTCCCTGTTTATTTTAATGTAGTAAGGGAAGAGTGGAATAAAAATAAAAATGAACAGATTAAGGAGGGTTTAGTAAACAGGTTTAGGGTTTATAAATCAAGAGAGGAAGGCAGTGAAGAATTTAAGAGGGAGGTTAATTCCAGAGTAAGTAAAATAATAGAAAGTGGGATAGAAATAGCTTTAGTTGAAGGAGAAGTGGAGCAAGCATTAGAAATGTTACAATTGATTGTGAGAGGACTTGAGATTTTAATGGAAGTAAAACAAGGGAGAAATTTAGGTAATAAGGGCTGGTACAATGAAGAATAAGAAGACAAAAAGAGAAGTAGGAAAATTTATAGAACGATGGCAAATGAAGATAAATGTAACTTCCTGACATATAAATAGGGGTACAAAAATTTAATAGAGAGGAAAAAAAAAGGAAATGGTTAGAAGTAATATAGTGAAGGAAGCCAAGAAACAGAAAGATCTTAAAAGAATATGGGAAGCTATTAAAGAAATAAACAGAAAAGGAAAGGTAAATAGTAAGATACATGGGTCAATCAATAAGTAATGCCTCCTATTTTTTTCCCTCCTTAATTAAGTTAGCAATGTGTAGAATTTGAATTTGGCGCAATTCCTCAAACCTTCTTCTCCAGTCCACTGGAGTAGCAAGCTCCTAAGTTAACAGGTGGCATTACTGCTGCATTTTGCAAGATGGCATACATCGATGTGTATATTAGACAGTGTTCTGTAATTGAATTCATGCATGTGGAAGGGAAACACCCATTTGCATTTATGAAAGGCTGAAAAATGTGTATGGTGATGCTACAATGAATATCAACACTGTAATAAAGTAGAAGGGCAAACACCCTTAGCTGATGAGAAGCGGAGCGGTAGACCAATAACTGCAGTGATTCCATGCAACATTGAATGAGTGGATGAGATCAGTTGTGCTGCCTGTCGGGTAACAAAAGATTAACTGTGTTGAATTTTGTCCTTCAGCAAAGGCAGTGTGATGATAATTATTAAAAAACAGGGGTACTGGCAGATGTTCTTTTGCATGACAATACATAACTGCATGCCAGTCATTACACCACTGAAGCGATTGGAAATGTGATTGGATGGGAAATCTTGCCTCATCCCCTATACAGCCCTGACCTAGCCCCATCAGATATCATCTGTTTGGGCCACTAAAGAAGCTCATCGTGGGATTCACTTTGAAAATTCAGAGGCGTGGAAACATCTGTACGACAATGGCTTCGGAAGCAAGACCATGCATTTTACCACACTGGAATGCATGCCCTTGTTAAAAGCCGGACCAAAACTGTGCAAAAGGACAGGGATTACATTGAAAAGTGACAATTTAATCCTCAATGTTGTGGCTTTCATACTGTGTGATCAAAGTTTGATTTTCTTACAAATTAAGAGAAAAAAATAGGAGGCATTACATTATTACATTGACCTGTGTAGATCCAACTGACTGGGTGAAATATTTTAGAAAATTCGTAGGTCAGGAAGCAAAGATAAATATTTGATAAATACATCATGCCATCTACCGACCATGCATAGAAGGAAGAAAATGCTACAATTTGCACCAGTCGAGACTCAGCTGATCATGGGAGCAACAGCTCTAGGAACATGTTCTGTGATAAACAGTGAGTGAAGCAATGTGTCAATATCTTCTCGATTCTCTTTTATTTTAAGTAAAGATAAGTTTCAACAGATGGCTTGCAGGTGAAGAGGAACTAATGGATGGTAGATTGGACGGAAACATTACAGCAGAGGAAGTATGTTTACAAATACAGAGACTAAAAAGGAACAAGGCAGGGGGAGTTGATGTGATTCCAGATGAGTTTTGGAAGGAATGTAGTAAAACTATTGAAGGTATGACTTGTGATGAGGATTTTAGAGAAAATAAGGATAACGAAAAAATACTTGAAAACTGGAAAGTGGACATTGTTACATCTATATACAAAGGGAAGGAACAGAGAAATAAACCACAAAGTTATAGGAGAATTAGTCTATTAGCCATAATGGGAAAAATGTATACAGAATATGTCCAAGATTACAAGGATGGACAGAGAGTGAAAAAAGGTTGTCAGAATTCCAAACTGGGTTTAGAAAAGGGAAAAGAACAATCAATAATGTATTGATAATTAAAACTGTAGTGGATAATAAGAAAGAAAAGTAGCAGACTACACATGTTGTTTGTGGATTTTGGAAAAGCGTTTGATACAATAGATAGAGAAGCACTCGGTGGAAGTTGCAGTAAAGAGTTAGTAAAAATTCATTGAGGGGATCAAAGAAGTATATGAAAGAGTAAAATTTGGAATTAGGGTAGAAAAGAATGCTATTATGAAATTACTGGAACAAAGACTGGGGTCAAGACAGGGTTGTAAACTCAGTCTTATGTTGTTCAGTTTGTGTATTGATGATAGAATAGAACAAAAAGGCAACAACCATTTCAATTTTCAGTTTATTCATCCCCTATATTTCATACAGATGATACGTCATTTTACATTATAAGAAAAACATAAAAATACACCAAAAGTCTACTATATGCACTGCTTAGAAACTAAAATGTACATTGTTTATTTTCCATTTTTTGCTTTGTACTCTTCCACACTATAAAAAGCTTGTTCTGACAAATACCTTTTTATATTCTTAATATTACACAGTTTAGCATTCTTTATTTTACCTGGCAATCTATTATACATGTATTTTCCGATACTTTCTAATGATCTGTTGTTCAGTGTTCCCCTTAGTGTGGTCCTAAAATAGTCAGCTTTATTCCTTACATTATATGAGTGTACATTACAGTTCTTTTTACGTGTATTCCTTTCTATTACATATTTAATGCTTTCATATACTGCTTATTATAAGGAATAAAGAAATACAGTGATTATTATATGCAATCTGGCAGTCAGATTCATAATAGGTTTGCAAACAGCTATCAGTGATTTAAATAATTACTGTCAGGAATGGAGGATAAGGATTAATGTAGGGAAATAAAAAGTAGTTGTGTTTAAAGAAGTAGATAAGCTAGAGAAAGATGAAGTCTAATATTCAAGTAAACAAAAAAATGAGGTGCTGGCAGAATTTGACTATATAGGAATATGACTATTACAATGGGGGATGGAGAGTGCATGGAAACAAGATAGCCCTGAAAGTTAGCATGGCGATGGTAAGTAAAATGGCTCAAAAGTGTGTATGATTCAATATTGTGACGACCTGATCTTAGTTTGAGAATATTAAGGAACATGTGGTCAGGTCAAACACGGGAGCAAACACTCAGAGCAGAACTACATGCTTTAGCGAGAGGTTGGGATCTTTTCTATAAAGGTTCATTGGTAAAAAGGTAGGGTAAAGCTAATTAAATGTGGAATTCACTTCATAAGAACATTTATTACAACAATCAGATTACAAAGGCGGCCATAACAGCCATTTACCTGTCCAGAAGTAGAGTCTCCTACACATGTTGCTCCATCAGCTGTCAGTTTAAGAGAGAGTGTCTATCACTTAAAGATTATTCATCTAGTCATAAAACAGGGGAGGGAGTGATGTCACACCTACTACTTGAGTCACCAGAGTGTAATTAATACAGCCATTTGTGACATCTCTCCCTCGCTTCCCCAAAGATCAATGGATACATTGATCTTTAAAATACGGGCCCAAATGACCTTGTTGTCGACGGGCCCTAAAACACCACACACTCACTCACTCTTTAAAATAATATTACATTAATGTTGAAATAGTGTTACATTACATTTAGACTGATATAATCTTGTTTCTTCATGTTAAAAAAAAAGTTTGTTTTGTTCACAGATATATACATTTAAAATGTATGTTGTCTCTAAAAGAATATAAAACATCATGCCACCTTCTTGAAAATAAGATTAACATCTCCATTATTTGGATTCATACAAATTTTAAAATGAAAAGAACATGCATAAACAGATGGCGGTAGCTTCCTTATTATTATTTTTTTTTAAATAACACTGTATATAACTGTGGAGTCCCCAGTATACAACTGTTAGTTTGATAGTTTATCCACAAAATAAAAAAAATAAAAAAAAATCACTGTCACAACACAACCCCACTGAATTAGATGCACCACCAAAGTTTTTTTTTTTTCTTTGAAGCACTACTCACTGTAGATGTCTGTTGTAATCAGGGGAACCATTTCCCACACACGATTATAGTACATAAGGTGGTGTCGGCCCTTACTTGGCTAACACTTATAGTATGTGTCCACTGGAACCTGTGGTGAGGGGAAAACACCTCCCCCATCCGATGATTGTGAGTGTGCTGTAGAGAATGACCATACATGGTACACAGGTTGCTAGCAAACCTACCAGGAAGTTGGGGGGTTGTTGTAGTTGCAGTAAATAGTGGCTAGATGTGTTATAGCTGGGGTTCCTAATGATATTCAACTAACGAAACTGGAACAATTTTACAAGAGTATCAGAGACAAAGAAATGTTGCTGGAAGTGACATACAAATTGAGTAGATAACATACAAAACATTCAAAAATAAGCTGTGATTACAAATACAATACATCAAAGTTTTTGAATAAATGAATGTAAAATTACAGTAAAGAACACCAATATGTATGTGCACATATTAACAATATGAAAACTATGAGTGTAGCCACAAATAAACCTAATTAAGGGTACCCTTGAAAAAAAAAAATTAGTGATTTGACTTACAACAATTTAACATTTTAGAAATTACAAGCAGGGTTACTAGTATTCACATTTTTGTTGAAGACAAAAGAATTGACAATTAATACTAAACACTTAATAATAAAGTGTATTGCAAAACACTTTCACATTTGAGGAAAAAAAAATTGATTTGAAATACAGATATTAACACAATATTTTGAAGTAACATATTGAAAAGATTACAACTGTAAGATGAACACTCTATTCTATTGAAAATTACAATCTTTCATGTAATGTACATTTAGTATTCAGTCAGTTTCTCACCCAAACTTATTCCTATGTTTCATTGAATAATAAGAAAATAATTTTCTTAGCCATGGCATAAGTCGACTGTAATAATGACATCATAGTTGTTTCTGCTAGCATAACTAAATAAACATATACATGCCCCCCTTCATGCAACATAATGCAATGAACAGTACATTATCATATACAAATAACACATGCAAACATGGATTTAACATCCCAAACACTGAAATAAATATCCATAATGTAGAAGTAATACCACAAAATATTACTAGATGCCATAACAAACATTGATAAATAGAGAAATAAGAGAACAAAACAGCATACCATAGGAATCATATCCAAAACACAATATATGTGCTGACAACACATAATCAAAGAAATATAATTGCTTTCATGATTACCACATATACTTTTCAGAGCCATTACTAAAAGAAAATAGAGATTAAGTTTGTACAATGTCCACTAACTTCTTCCAAAGCACTTCAGCTGTAAAGAAAAAGCATTCATAACACACTTATTGTTGCAATACTGATCTATTACAAAAAAATTACTACACATCTCTCGACACTGTGAGGGACCACACAGGCCCACCGACACTATACATGATCCATTCTGCAGGCACGTAACAGCACCCCTGCAAAAATTCAGATAAACTTCTTTGCACTATTAAATTAATTGGGAGTCGATTAATGACACAAAACAACACTTACTTTTAAATTTTCCCGGAACTAGTTTCTGAGGCCTTCCCTCTATCTTCAGCCGGACATCGACTGAATTAATTAATTTAAATTAATTTAATTTATACAACAACACTGTTTTCAACACTTCCATGAAAGGATTCTTTGCACTATTTCCTCTATACTACCAGTTCATTCAAGGGTACATAACAGCAAATCCTTGAAGCCAAAATAATTTTCACAGTACACACATAATAATCCTGAGGCACCCTTCCGCAACCATCAGCATACTACACACACACACTTGCAACAATTTAAAAAGAATTAAGGAAAGAAAAATTACAGCATATTTACTCCTAAAAGAAACGTTGAGTGAAACAAAGGACAAGCAAAATCAGAAATTCTGCAAACTTCCAGAATAGTAATTTAGAGATAACCTCCCTTCTAATTCTTTGTTAAACCAAATCCTAACCAAAAGAAAGCAAAATTATTCAAAGATGCCTAACAGAAATTACTACAACTGACATTAGCAAACATATTATAAACCTACTGCACAGAAAATCCCAAGTTATCCAAACACTATGGAACATCTCAAGAAAACCTAACAGTAATATCCCAAATTTACTTCTTTTTAAGTTATTCCCATTATTTGTGACAGTGAAATAAACCTGAATTTACTAAAGAAACTTCTTTAAATAACATTATACCAAAATTTAACTTTCAATTTAAGACAGGAAAAGAAAATACATAACATTACCATCCCCAAATTAAGAAATTATGAAACACCAACACTTATAATGAAACAGAGCTTTACAAGGCAAACCAGGGAAAATAATAATTCTAATTGACCATAAATATAAAACACATGATTCAGAAAAAAGTGTCAATAAGAAACTTTTTGTTTTGTAATATGTTCACAATTTTCAGATAAAACTGCTGCAAGAAAAACATACATTTCACATCAATCATTGCAACACATTCTCCCAAAATATTACCACATCTCAACGCTGTGTCAGGTACATATCAGCTTCCTGACAAGCCACAAATGATCCATATTACAGGCACATCTACCCTGTAAAACTTTACAAATACACACACAAAAAATACTCTCAACTCTTAACATCCTCAAAGCATCCAAGGTTACATTACAGCACTTCCTTGAAGCTACAACATTTCAACTACATCAGACACACATAATAATCTAGGGGCACATCTCAGCACTGACCTAGAAAACACATTCACACTTGCAATGACCAAGACAGATAGAAAAAGAAGAAACAGCAGCATCACATCTGAAAAATCTCAACAACACAAAACAGAAAGAATATCAGAATTCAGACATCATTTTGACAAATCACTGGTAATTTGAACATAACCTCTCTAAAACTTCAGTATTATTCAACATTTAGCAAACCAAAGGATGCAAAATAAACTTTAGAAATACCTGAATAATAAATTACCACTGTAAAGAATTACATTATAACCTTGCTGCAAAGAAAATTATTAGTTAACCAAGATAATTTAACATTGAAAATAAAACTTCAAAATCCTGAGCTAAATTTTGTAATTATTATTCCCAATATGCCTTAAAATGAAGAATGTAAAGAAATTTTTCTAAGAAAGATTATGCTAAAATTTTAAATTTTCAATTTAAGAAAGGAAGAGAAACACTTTTGATTACAACCCTACACTCAAATATTGCAAAAAAGCTTATAACAGGAAACATAACCTGTTAAAAATGAAGCAGCAAAATAATTTTAACTCACAAAAGAAAACTACGTAATATTGAGTAGATAACTTGAATCCAAGGGAGAACACTCAACACATTTTCTGAAATTTTTAACACGTGGTGGTTAGTAATTATGAGTGGGCCAACATTACACAACAAAATATTACTCCTTAAATGAAAGTTAGGGAAAGGTTACTAATACATTAATCAAAATACAGAAAACACTAGCTTTAACTGCAACTGAATGGCTGTAGCACTTTTAAAGCCTTTTGGCACAATTTTGGCAAAATTACTAAAGGGATTGAAAAAAAAAAATTATAAAAAAATAGCAAAAATGAGGCCAGAACTAACAACTGATTCCTTCAAATTGTTAGGGGCATGAGGGGAGGTTGCACCTACTGGAACCAAACAAATAAATTCCTTTAAAAACGTAACATTTACAGGTTAAGTTTTCTACTTACACTGTCACTTGTTTCACACTATAGATTTAGCAATTGAGTAGTTTTGTTGTTACAACATACTCCTTAACTAACAAAATGTTAATTCATAGAACTTTTATTAGTTTTTCCTGTTTAGTTTAACTACTACTTCTATGAATAGGGTAAGAAAAGCATTTTCCACGTGGTCTTACATTATTTTTATACACAATTTCTATATATCACGAAAGATTTTTTTTATTTGAATTTTCACAATAAACCTTTTAAAAAAAGTTATACCCTGCACCTAACACCAATATGTGATGACCTGATCTTAGTTTGTGAATATTAAGGAACACGTGGTCAGGTCGAACACGGGAGCAAACACTCAGAGCAGAACTACATGCTTTAGCGAGAGGTTGGGATCTTTTCTATAAAGGTTCATTGGTAAAAAGGTAGAGTAAAGCTAATTAAATGTGGAATTCACATCATAAGAATATTTATTACAACAAGCAGATTACAAAGGCGGCCATAACGGCCATTTACCTTTCCAGAAGTAGAGTCGCCTACACATGTTGCTCCATCAGCTGTCAGTTTAAGAGAGAGCGTCTATCGCTTAAAGATTATTCATCTAGTCATAAAGGAGGTGAGGGGGTGATGTCACACCTACTACTTGAGTCACCAGAGTGTAATTAATACAGTCATTTGTGACAATATTAGAATCAAAAATTACTTATGGGGTGTAATTATGTGGGGCAAATGTAATAAATAGGTATGTAAAAGATTCATATGAAATGTTTTGTTAAGAGTTATTAGAACTGAATAAATCAGTACTGAAGGGAGTCGCAAAAGTTGAGCTAGGAAGGGCTTGAAGAAGAGGGATACTGACAGAAAGATGTTAAAAATACTAGTACTGTTGTATAAGGAAAGAAGATGATAACATATTAAAAGTGTGTTTAGAATAACAAAAAAGTGTAGCATATAAAGCTAGCTGGTGGGTAGAATTAGGGACACTGGGGAAAATAGGGATGGGAGATATTTGACACGAAGGAGAACAAACTTTGGAAGGATTTTGGTTAATGGTTAAAAACAGAAAAGAGGATATGTGTAGACTAGATGTGTGGGATATTCTTTTAGGCAGGAGATCATTATTTACACATTTAAAAATGAAAAATTGGAGAAGAGAAAATTATGTAGATATGTGATGGACAGGGGAGAGAGGGTTTAACCTGGTTGAGGACTGGGGCTATATTGAGAGGGGGGAAACTAAGAAGTGTGTACTATGTGGAGAGGGAGTAAATGTGGAGCATTGTTTGGTTCAACATGAAGAGTTAGGAAATTGGAGAAAAGGAAAATGGGAAGAAAAATGGGAGAATAAAAGTTTGTACTTATTTTAACAGAGTTTGCTTACAGTAACACATTAAAAAAAGATTAAGGAAATAGGGAAGTTTGCAGAGAGAGTAAAGGAAAAATGGTTACGAAGGGTAACGAAATTAAGAAGGAGAGATAATGAAATAAGAGGTTAATATAGGCTAAAATTTTGGATAAATGGCCATTCAGCCCAGCAAAATAGCTCTTAAGTATGAGGGAGCTGACAATATTTGTACTTAGATTAGGAAGAATTAGAGTGGAATTTTGTAATTGTAACAAATTCTGTATAATCTTTGTGCAAATGATGATGGTGATAAAAATATAGAAATAAGCTAGTCTGCTGACACTGATTAAACAGTTATTAGCCTAAAATATAAATAATATTAATAGTAATAAATAATATATACTGGCGAAAAAAAGAATTGCAGCACCATCAAGGATTGCTTAACTGTAATGGAGAATTACGTGAAAGCTAAGATCATCATGATAGCATCATATGGTAACAAAATCAGTCCAAATGAAGCAGACATGTCACAAGAAGGTATGTCCAAACAATTGCATCCATATTTGGTGTACCCCCTTGAGCTGCAATACAGCTGTATTTTTGCAGGCAACTGTGATACACTGTCCCAAGCATCCTGCACCTGCATCCTGCACCTTTTATTGCATTTCGGTAGTGGCCGGCCATGGAGAACCAGTTAATATCTTTCCCATCATGTCCCACACATGATCATTGGGAAAGAGGTCAGTGGACCATGCTGGATAGGGCAGTTTTCGTACACCATGAAGAGCATGTTGCATTGCAGCAAGTGAATGAGGATGTGTGTTCTCCTGTTGAAATGAACACATAGCCTTCTTATTGAAGAAGTGGTTGTAACTACCTACCTGATGTAGCTTGCACTGGATTCCCTGCACTATCACCAAAAGACAATCGTGAGTTGTAAGTGATGGCACCACACACCATGATGCCAGGAGGCAGGCCTTTTGTGTTGTGGGCAAATGCACTCAGAATGAGTTCACTCTCCAGCTCTATGTTACATGCGTACTGACCATCACTAGTGTACAGACAGAACCTACTCTCATCACTGAAGGTGACAGAGTGCCATTCCATTGTCCAGTTAAGCCTTTCTTGACATCAGAGGAGATGTACATGAAGGTGTTGTGGTGTAAGTGGCACCTTAGGCAGAGGCACACGTGATTTGAATCCTGCTGCAGGAAGACAGTTTCCACTACTCCGTGCTGATACACCAGGTGCTACTTGTGCCCAGATCACTTCCCTGGTTGCCATTTGGACACCCTATGAAGCCTGTAAAATGCATTGATCCAGACATGCGTTTTTACAATTTGGCCGCTCAGAACTTGGTCTATGGGAGTAAGCATGATCCAAAGATCATGCTGAAAACACCAATGGACCACTAATATACATTGTGCCCAGCATATGTAGCAGTTTGTCGATAGGGCCATCCAGGTTCATGCAGGCCAACAATTCAAACCTGTTCAAATGGCTGTAGCTGTGCACAAAAAGCATATTTGCTTTACTGTGACGTGCCTTCACCGTAGCACAGTGACTGTCTGCAAATTTGGCACAGAGATCGGAGAAACACACCTGAGCAGTGCCATCTATTGCCTGCTGACTGTGACACTTCAATCACCAATTCTATAAATCCTTAATATCCACATACTATGCGCATGTTTCAATGCAGTCCTGAAGGGTATTGCAATTTTTTTCCCCACTAGTATTTAAGGATTGTATATACAAATAATGTTTACCAGCTTTTCCCGACAACAGCCATATATTTTAAACTTGAATATAGAAAATTCATCTCTGCTGAATATTAACAATTTGGAAAATTTCCAGTGTGAGTGCATGCCTCTCCATAAATAGCTTAAATGAAATCTCCAAAATAGGCTAAATATAAACATTTTCACCATTTAAACATGCCAGATGCAGATGTATTTAAAATTTTCTGAATTCAAAATATCCATTATATGGAAAAAGTTAAATTATTTCTTATTTTTCCGCAGATGTCTTTAATAGTTTTGATATTAATAGGATATATTTGTTATATTTGCATTAATGCAGCCCTTCAATGTGTTTACATACTTGTTCCTGTCTATTTGTTCCATATTTATCTTACTGTTTTTTTCTTCTATTTTTATTTTATTTTTTTAATGTCCTCCAATGTTAAGTCATATTGGATGATGAATGAAATGGGTGAAATGATGCTCAAATGAGCCCAGGGTCCATATAGCTTAGATTTACCTGACATTCATCTTTCAGGATAACAGAAAAACTATGAGAAAGCCTTATTCAGGTAACTTGCCCTGACCAAAATTTGAACTTGGTACCTCTTGAATGTGATGCAGTCACACTATCACCTATGCTACAGAGGCATAGATGTCTTTCAGTGTCATTCTATATCCTTTAGAGTAGCCATACTTCCATAAATTCCCTGGCAATGGTGGCAGTTCTAGTATGCGAGGTGTACAACCTTCACATGCACATATCTGTATGTGTGGAAGTCAGTGTGTTGTTAGTTACAGACAAGTAAAGTACTCTATGGGACCACGCTCTGTGTGGTTTGCGGGATGTGGGGAAGTCAGGATAAGGGGGAAGGTGGATAAGCTGGTGATGTAAGGCAATGCTTGCATAAACAGAAATTATGACTTGAGATTATTGTTTCTTACACTAGCAAAGCAGTTGATTTGGATATCACAGCTTCCCCAATCCCCTTATAATAGTGCACTGTCACACCTCATACCACTCCCACTGAGCTACATGGGACTCACTTCTAAGCTTAGCTACTTTAAATGCAGGGACTTTATGGAAGTATGGCTACTCTACCTCTTATTTTAACTTTTATTTATGTTCACTTCACTCAGCCATGTTCTTCTTGACTTCGCTTCTCCAAGATTCCTCACTTTTATTTTCCTCCTTCCCTTGCACCTTTTATCAGCCCTTCTTCGTGTTACCTATTATTTTATTTCATTTGCTTGTGTCCTTTCATCTAACTCTAATGATCCCTCGTTATTTTCATTTCTATTTCTGTGATTTACCTAGTTGATTTTTAAGTCCAGTCACATTTGGCCACACATCCCTTCTTGTAAATTTTGTTGCCCAGTTCTGATTTCTTTTTTAATCCCCTGTGTTTCTACACTTATTTCAATGACACTTTCCTCATTACAGTTATGTGTTTTCTCTTTCCTTAAGTTGTGCTTCCTGCATGTTATATATTTCTTTTTTCATATCACTTGCACACATTTCTGAATTTATCTCCTTTCCTCCGCCGTTAGCACCACAGTTTAATATGTTAGTACTAACTTCACCCACACATGTTGCTGATTTTCTCCGTATCTCTGCTCCAGGCGTATTATTGCAGTATTGTTGCTGTGTCCATGTTGTTTCCTGTTGAAATCTGCATTCCTGTCCCTCGCTTCATGTTGTTCAGTTCTATTGTTCCTCTGTCTTATTAATCCAGTTTGAAGCTTCTTGTGAATGCATTGTATCCTTGTTTCCTCATCTTATTTTTTCTTCAGTTAGTCTCTTTCTTTGTTCTCTTTGTTTGTATGATATTTCTTATCAATATGAATGCAGTAAAACCTCTCTAAAACAGAATGCAACTGTTCAGGCATTTATTTTCCGTTTACACAGGTTTCTTTCTTATAGAGGGTTGTGTTTGAATACAACAAAATTACAAAGTAATCTATTATGTATTATATTTTCAACTTATATGTAATAATTGTAGTTTATCGCCTAGTTTTTCTGTCTGTTTTCAATTTTCCGTTTCCAATCTGCAACTGTCTGTGTGTCAACATCATTTGCTTCATCACAACAGTATTCAAAACAATGTTATGGCAATGTTTGAAACTCTCAAGCCATCCATTGGAAGCTTTGAAATTGTCTTTGCCTAATTTTCTTGCTGTCTCTAAAGCTTGACTCTGAAACGGTGGTCCAGAAATGGGAATTCTTTTAGTGTGCACACTACCAAACTACTTGAATAAAGCATGATTTAGCTTGTAGATTTTGTGATTCGTTTCACATGCCCTGCTGCTCCCTTTAGCCACTCGTCTTTGTTATTTCTTTTCAAAATCTCATACATCTGAGTTTTCCCTACTTCAAACAACACAGTTGTTTAGTTGTATGTTTGTTCTTTTCGTGTTCTTCAGTAACCTCAATTTTTTCCTTCAGTGATAATGTCTTATGTTTAGAACTCATTTTACGGAATTTGTGTACACACAAATTAAGTTTTCAAAAATCACCAAAGTTGACAGTTTTCTTCGACTCGTACTTTATCACTTGTAACAATTAAACCGAGAATGAACACACTACATGTACCTTATCATGTGTGTAAGAAGAGAGTTGAGAGAGCTAACAGTTTATTTTCCTTTTGCTTGAAGGATTACAGTTTATGACTTTATGCTTCATAGAACTTCACTACATAACAGTCACTCTGAAAATTATTTCACTTTTTAAAATATGTACATTGTAACCCATTACACTTAAAGAAATCCATTTTTAATCAAGTTATTTAAGCAAACGGTTCCCTAAAATATTTCCGTTTCTGCGTTAGACCGTTTTCCGGCTTAGAATATAATTTTACATGGGAAATAACTCAAATTTATTTTTCATTTTTCCAGGTTT
This sequence comes from Mantis religiosa, assembly GCA_030765055.1. Taxonomy (NCBI): domain Eukaryota; kingdom Metazoa; phylum Arthropoda; class Insecta; order Mantodea; family Mantidae; genus Mantis; species Mantis religiosa. Next base: position 180,964,007 of record CM060950.1, read on the forward strand.
CCGGCATATAAGGGGTCCATTTTAGGCAGTTTTTACTCTATATGTTCCTCTTAACATTTTGCTTAGTTTAGTATTTCTGTCGTCAATTCTGTACTAATGAATTTTGCTAAAATGTTTCTTTTCCCTTTCAGTTTCCAGTGTTATTAGGTTGTATTTTCTCACGTGTCTTTCATACTTTCCATTCGTCTTTCCATTTTTATAATCTTCACTGTTATTTCTTCCAGCTCTTTAGTTTTAATTTGTAGCTTCATGTTTTCCTAGTTCCCCCATTCATGTTTAAATCATGTTGCAAGCCACTGTCTCTGTTATACCTTCTTCTCCTATCTGTTTCATGGCCACCATATCACTTAGTTCCTTTTTCTTCACTTCCACAGGAGCAAATCTGCCCTTTGTCTTTTCTCCACTGTTGCCAGATTAGTATTTCCAATCTAAAGGAGTGTGTTTGAATCACACTCAGAGTTGCCAAATAAGCTTTCTTCCGATGTTTCCTTGCCTTTTGAAAGTTTCTCCATTTGTCAGTCCAATGGACCTGGTTTTATAAATGGTAAGTTAAACACCTTTATATGCATTTGTAAATAGAAACTAAAACTTGCAGTTATAGGAAGATTGTTAAATTATACCATTTGTGCCAAATTAAGTTTTCACTAGCATTTGCAGTTTCCAAAATATTTATTAACATATATTCAAGTGTTCCAGTGCGTAAGATTAGATTGGCTGTCACTGAACATTTTAAGCTACCATGAGTTTGTGGCGAATAAAGGTAACATTTGATATGAGCAGTTGAATGTCATTATAGCATTTTGACTGAAATACAAGAAAACAATATAACTGAACTATTCCTTACTTTGAAGGAATTTATAGCAAAGTATGTGTTTCATTCACGATTAAAGAAAAGGCATGTGATTGCCTCTGTGTTCTGGTAGTTAGTATGCTAGGCTACAAATACAGAGGTCCACGATTCTATTCTTGGCTGGAAGATGAGGTTTTTTTTTTTTTTTTTTTTTTTTTAAGGTCGGGATTATTGCCTTTCTTTCCTAGCATGGAAGTTGAATGAGAGGGGTGTGCGTGCGTGCATGCGTGGGTGGGTGGGTGCGTGTTTTAAATTTATGTTTATGTAAGGATGGACAGCACAAATCCCTGTGATTTTCTTTTAAGTAGTAACACATATTGTAGCGAGCCCCAGAAAGAAGTTCGATACTAGGAGTGTAGCTTTCAGAGGTATGCTACTCAGAGAGGGTAGGTTTTGCTGTTAGTGATTTGGACATTGATGGCGAGTTTTCAGATTTTGAGGGGGTTGTTGAGGATATAGGTAGCAGTGAGGAGGATAATGACATTTCCGACAGGTGTTCGTGAAGAATCAACATTATGGAGGTGTCAAAATAACTCTTAACACAAATACATATACCTTCACGAGCACAACCTCTGGTGTACAACCTCATACTCAGCTAACTTCTGACAGCCAACCAATTGACATTTTCACAAAATTTTTTACTACTGACTTACTGTCTCTCATTGTTTCCGAAACAAATGTATATGCGAGTAGGGTGAAGGAAGACCTGATTGCTAAAGGCAATTTAGGACCTAAGAGTAGAATTCAGAAGTGAACAGAAGTAATAATGAATGAGATTTACAGACTACTTGGTCTAATTATGCTCATGGGTGTTATTCGTAAACCTACGCTAGACATGTACTGGTCTACGAATGACATGCTAGCTACCCCATTTTTTGGGAAATGCATGTCAAACAACAGGTTTACTTCCATTTTGCGCTTCCTTCATTTCACCTGCACAGAAAATGTGAATGATAAACTATACAAAATCAGACCAGTTTTTGATTACATTATTTCAAAAGTCAAAGAAAATTATGTGCCTAGTGGAAAGATCACTGTTGATGAAAGCCTGATGCTTTGGAAGGGCCGTTTAGGTTGGACACAATACATCAAAACAAAGAGGGCCAGATTTGGCATAAAGAGTTTTGATGTATGTGAAAGTAAAACATGATATCTTTACAATAGCTGCATATACACTGGCCAAGGGACTGATAACACCAGAGAAAAAGATTTGGTGTTATCTGGTTCCATAGTAATGCACCTAATGGAATCTGTACTTGATCAGGGTAAGACTGTATATTTAGATAATTGGTACAGTTCCCCTAAATTATTCATGGCCTTACACAAAAGAAAAACAAATGCAATTGGAATAGTACGCTCATATCGCATTGGTTTGCCAAAAGATGTGACTACGAAGGCTCTAAGAAGAGGAGAAATGCAGGTGCATCAGCTCCCACCCTTGACCTATGTTGCTTGGCAAGACAGGAGGGTTGTTACAGCATTATCCAATTGCAGCTCTAAGATTTTGATGATTGATACAGGAAGAATTGATGCCTCTAACAAAATGTCAATTTTCAAGCCCGATATTATCCAGGAATATAATATGCATATGGGGGGAGTGGATCTAGTAGATCAGGTATTACACGCATATCCCTCTTTGCAAAAAACAATCAAATGGTATAAAAAAGTATTTTTACACCAGCTGGATATAACCATATACAATTGTTTAGTAATTTGGAGAGCTCTAAACCCACAGAAGACAATAACGTACCTGGACTTTCGCATATCAGTAGCTCGCAGTCTAATTGAGCAGTATAAAATTCAGAGACCTCTCCATACTGGGGGTAAAAAATCCACCACCCCAGCACCCCTCAGACTTGAAGGAAAACATTTTCCTGAAAGGGTACCACCCACAGTAAAAAAGTCGCGTGCCTTTAGAAAAGGTCTGGTGTGCCGTAAGAAAGGTGTCCAAAAGGAAACTAGTACGATTTGCCGTGAATGTGGAGATGTGCCCTTGTGTGTTTATCCCTGTTTTGAGGTGTACCATTCAAGAAAAAACTTTTAAAGGTAAGCTTTTACTTCTTATAGAATTTATTTAAATTTACTGTAAAACATAAGGTTTAAAAGAATTATCATTAAATACGCATTAAATGCATGTATGCACAGGACGTCTGTACACGTCCATATCGGTTTGGGGCCTTTTAACTTGGACGTCATATGACGTCCATATCGGTGAAAGGGTTAATTGAATAAATGCACAAGGTTTGAGGGCGGCCTTGGCCTAATGGAATACACCCAAACTTACCTTAGAGTTCATAGTGGACTCTCAGAGATGCTGATTCAACCCTTGAGATGGCGATGTATAACAGCTTTGTTAGCTGACCACAGGCGCTTATTAACTCACTATAGACTGCTCATCATCTACACATCAACTGCCCCAATTGTCTTGTTGACCTACATTGGGTCAGCTTATATACTTTACTCTTGAAACGTAAGCGTTCTATTATTCCGAATTCCAGGCTTGAACTACTCTCATAACTTTGTCAAATGTCGTAATCTAGCTGGTGGAGATTCGATTCCTATCATGGCCGTTACATCTCACCCGGGCTCGGAAAAATTCCGACATCGGAATTAATTTTGAAAAGTCCTTAAAATTTGCCTTTTGAAGCACTTGCCGAAAGAGGTGTTGTGGTGTCCTAACTATGGACTGAAACATGTTTAACGAACTTTGAGATGATGTCATTGATGCAAATGGAGCACCCTGTATATTTCATGGCACCTCTTTTCCTTTTGTGTCTGCATAAGAAGTCTCAGGATAATGGGAATGTCTTAAGGTTGGAAATAAATTTTAGGTTTGGGCTTGGTTCATAATGGTCCGGTTTGACTGAAGCATATTTTCTCTGCTGGAAGTCTGCAGTTGTGCAGCGACATCTAAGTAGCCAGCTTGCTTCTTGGTTTACTCTGGTTAGTAGAGTCTGCGCGGTGTTAGCTTCAGGGGTGATTCGTCATAAGGGCGCGAAGGCACGCGCCACCTCCGTAAAAGAAATCTTACAGAAATAAATGAACCATGCCCTTTCGACAAGTAAGGACAGTTTATTTTTAAAATATGAGAAAGCTTCATAAGGTGGTAAAAATGTCTTCATACCTACAGTATATGGCTCGGCGCTTTAAGATTAGCGCCTGCCTGCTGCATTTCCACGTAACTGAAGGCATGCAGCTCTGAATGTGGCAAGGGAGTGGGGGAAGGAATTTGCATGTGCTCATCCGACTCGGTTCTGTTCTTGCCTAGAGCAGTCTGCAGAGTAGTTTTGTATTGCTAAAATGCACAGGTTTCTTATTCTAGTGTTCTTTGTGGAGTTAGGAACATTAACGGAGTGTTACAGGTGGCATTATAAAATCCAGTGACTAAAGAATAATGGATAACTTTGTAAAATCACTAATGGAAGTGCAGTTTTCAAGGTTGATTCTTGAAAAGGTACAGTTGAAATCTTTCAATGCCCTAATTCTTAATGGAAAAAGTAGAAACTAAGAAAAATGAAAACTCTATGTTTAAGGGGCACCTTAGTTCTAAGGTCATGTGTGAAAAATGTGACTGGATCTCTGGCTGCAAAATTCTCAAGTCCTTTTTCTGCTATCTGTGGGTTTTGTTTGTTCCTAAATGTGTCAATTGTTTGTGGACAGTTAAGGGAATGAGTAATATAAAACATTTAACAGAAAAAATAAAAATGAACATGCAATGCACCATATGATTAGCGTGGTACATATGTCACTCCTAGGAAAACAAAACAAAACTTGAAATTTCAGATTACATCGAACTTACCAAATTATGCATAGAACAGAATTTCTTCCAGTTTCAAACAAAATATTTCCATCAAACTTCTGGTTTAGCAATTGACAACCCCTTATCACCCTTCCTGGCCGATCTGTACATGAGTGCACTAGAAATAAGGATCACTAAAGGTTTCCCATGGATGTTCAAACTCTGGCAAAGATATGTAGATGACATATTTGCCATAGTGCCAAAAAAACACATCGGTGATGTACTAAAACTTCTAAATATTCAAGAAAAAAGCATCAAGTTCACTGCAGAAGTTGAAAAAGACGAGTATTTACCATTTTTAGATCTAAAAATAATCAGAAATAAAAATAGAATAAACTTTGGCATTTACAGAAAACCAACACAGACAGACAACTACATAAAAGCTAATGGCTACAATCCAAGATCCCACAAACAGGCAATCATTAATAGTTTAGCACACAGACTGGTCAACATCCCTCTCACAGCAGAAGAATACAAAATAGAATACAACAAAATTATTGAAATAGCACAGAAAAATGACTCCCAAATCACTAGTAGACAAAAAAGTGAACTTAGCAAATAAGAAGAAACTACTAAAGGAAACCACAACCCTCTCATCTACAGAAACTAAAATGATCTTCAAAAAATTCACTTACCATCCATGGGCCTTTGATAAATTCAAAAAAGTCTTCAAAAAACAAAACATTCAACTAGCACCAGTCAACCATTTCTCCTTAAAAAACCTAATTTGCTCAAACATCAAAGATGCCATTCCATCTAACAAAAAAATCTGGTATATATCAAATTGAATGCTGTGACTGTAGTCAAATTTATATTGGAAAAACCAAAAGAAATTTAGAAACAAGAGCAAAGGAACACTTTAGGAACATAAAATACAAACAATTAGAAAAATCAGCTGTTGCCACGCATTTTTGGGAAAAAAACCACAACATAAATCCAGAACCAAAATTACTAAAACATACAACAGGAAAAGAAGAACTGTCCACATGGGAACAAATCTTTATTTCAAAAAATAGGAACAAAGTATTCAATTTTGACATCCCCCAGAAAGATTTGTTCAAGTTCCTCAAACCGCCACCAGAGGAGACCAATGACAAAATATTGCTACACCAATGAGAACCAGTCGATGTCCGGCTGAAGATAGAGGGAAGGCCTCTGAAACTAGTTCCTGGAAAATTTAAAATTATGTGTTGTTTAGTGTCATTAATCGACTCCCAATTAATTTAAAAATAGACATATTTTAAAAAGGCTTATTTCATGTGTGAAGTTTTGCGCTGGTCTTGAACTAACTTTACGAGCACATGGCCAATCTGTTACTTCCAATCCAGGGGTGTACAGGGGCCTCATGAACTATACAGCTGAACTGGATACAGTGATGAAGGAACATTTTGAAACAGCATCAGTATTTAGAGGAACTTTGAAAACAGTGCAGAATGTTCTATTAGACTGCATGTTGAAAGTCTGTAGGGAGGAAATAGAGCAACAGATACAGGCTTCTGAGTTTGTTCCCATTCAGTGTGATGAGACAACTGACGTTTCAAATCACTGTCAGATGGTTTTGGTATTCCGTTACATATATGAGGAATTCGTAAATGAGAGACTTTGGGCTTTTGTGAACCATGAAGGAAGACATGCGGAATCTCTGATAAAGTGCATAAGGAACGAAATCCACCTGCCTCTTGGAAATACCAAAGAAAAGCTCAGTGCTCAAACCTTTGACGCGGCCAGTGTTATGAGTAGAAGGACTGGTGGAGTAAGGCCAAAATAAGGGAAACATATCCACATGCGTACTTTGTCCAGTGATATGCACACCAATTGAATTTAATCATACAAAAGGCAACTAACCCTAATTCCCAGGTATGCATGTTCTTTTCAAATCTGTCTGTATTCCAGCATTCTTTACCAATTCCTTTTTGCGATCTGATATTTTAGAAAAAGTAGTGCAAGCAAGATTGCCCAGAGTTGCTTTAACAAGATGGAATTACATCATTTGTACCATCAATGTTATGTACGAAAACATAGAAAACCTGAAATATTGCTTTGAAATTATTGAAGAGAGTTGCACTAATACAACCACAATGAAAGAAGCCAGTAGCTATAGAAGAGCTCTTGAAGATCCAAATTTTATGTTTTGGTTAAGAGTTTTCCACAAAATCCTACTTCATGTAGACATTTTGTACCAGCAACTTCAAAAGAAGAGCAAAGATAGTGTAATGTTTCAGAATGACATCCTCATATTTAAACAACAAATGGAAAAAGAAAGATTGAATATTTATGAAGTACACAAAAATTTATGTGAAGAATTTCCACAGCCACCAAAGAAAAGAAAAAGTATGGAATGTGCAAGGACTGGAGATGCCCAAGGATGTGTGTCACAGATAGATCTGCTTATAAAAGACTTCTAGTAGCTGCATCTTTGCTGTGTAACAACTTATTTAAGGATTTTTGTGAACGTTTCCCGGAAGAAATCTTCACACGAGTGATGCAATGCTATCCTTTTCTACAGCAAGGAAAACTGCGCACAGAGTTGGAGCTAATTTAAAGACGAAATGACTTTTTAACATTCAAGGAGCATTGAAACTTTTTCATTTCAATACGAAAATAAACTTTCGTCAGTGTTCAGTGAAGTCACAAAGATTTAGAAAATTGTCATAACAATGCAAAGGAGACTGCAGAACCTGAACGTTGCTTTTCCACTCTGAAAAGGATAAAAACGCTTTTAAGAAATACAATAACAAATGACAGACTCAGTGCTTTAGCAATGCTGTCAATAAATAAGGCCCCTATCAGTAACATGCAGGATTTTGATGAAAGACTGATGGAAAATTTCATTAAATTAATGAACATATAAATTGGTCAAAAGTGCAATTCATGAAAAACTGAACAAAATTTCAAATACGAGATTTAATGTGTGCACATTCAGTGATATGCGTATGCATCTGTGAAAAAGAAATTACACTGGTGTAGTGGCAGCTTATATGGATTTGTGTGAGCTTGAATGATGTTTCTAATAACATCCTTTTATATGTTGCATGCATATTAATATGTAGCTTTGGGCAAAGATTGTGTTGGGCTTCTTGTACTTATTTCTGAGGTATATACCACTATTTCCATGGGTTGTAGAGATAGAATTTGAAAAAAAAAAAAAAAAAATGGTTGTTTAAATTTACAAGTGTAATAATTTATTGTTGTCAGTACTTAGCAAGCAAAACCATGTCCACGCCCCCCAAACATTTCGGCCACAAGCTGCCATTGGTTAGCTTCCTTGTTCCTGTTGACTCATATTGTATCTCAGTGGTGGCATGTACTATTTGCTCACCAGACTTGCAACAGTTTGCTGACTCTAATTATTTTAGTTTTTCTTTTTATGCCTTTTCCATTCTTCCTCGCCAACTTCTGCCATGCTTTCCCTTCCCTGATGTTTACTTTCCATCAGTGGTTTCTTCTGACTTTTTCCTGCTCTTGACTGGACCTTGGTGATTCCTTTAAGGTAGGGGAAGGAGTGTTTGATGAGGAAATATTTCTGTTTTGATTAATCAGGATTTGATCCTTAGTTGCAGATGTGTGGGTTGAATTTTGAATAATGTTTGCCCCTGTCGACGCATTGTAGAAATATTAAGTGTTTGGATTACTTTATGAGAATGCTTTCGTTCGTTGCCTAACCAAAGATTTATATATGTCTGGGTGACTCTGGCCGCCTCGCTTTTGTCTGACATACATGTATTGTGGCAGAGCCATTATAATATAACAAAAAAAAAAGGATTCTAATAGTCTTCTTTCTTGTTTTCCTATCTTTTCAAAATGAAAATTTATCTTCAATTATTTTGCCAATCTTCTGTGAGGTAGGGTGTCAAGAATGTTTTCTCTCCTTACTTTGGATCTCCGTGGTTCTTCCTCATTCTGCCATTGTCACCTAGAACATGAAAATTTTGGTATGACTACTAATCCTTTCTTAGGCAGTTAATTCTCTCGGCGGGACTGTTAATTCCATCCTTACTGTGCTTAAAACTACTAGCTCCTATCTATAGCCTAGCACTTTCTCTTCTCCTTTCATTCTTTTCTGAGACCATTTGCTTCACTTAGCATCCATCTTTAGATACTTATATAAGTATTGGTTCCGGCGGTTCAGGGTGATAAGTCCCAAGACCGACACCTTATTCCTATGCAACTTTTGGCACAGGTGGGCTTTAGACTCTCCTTCCTTCCTCATGGAAAGCCACCACAGGGGCACAATTTGGCTGACCTGGGAGTTTTCCATTTTTAGAGAGTTGATGTATTCTACTCTATCGGTCTATTTGCTTCTCTTATGCTTCAGATTCGAGGGATGCATTTTGGCTTATCCCGAATCTTTTTGTTCCTTCCTAAATCCAAAATTTCGCAGGATTTATCTTCCCTTTGGTGTTCTTATACTGGGTTCACACTTATGGGAACACTCTGTACTTCTCACCAATTTTCCTAATTCTATAATCTTATACTGCTTTTATATTTAAAAATACTTTTCTTTCTTTAAAAAACCAACGGTTGTGTTTTTTTTTTTTTTTCCTGCAATGTCTTTACTTTATTAAATTAAAAATTGTTCTCTAGCCTTACGTGCTTTCCCTGGTGTTTTTGCTTTCTGCCTTTTTGTCCCTGTTTTACCTCATTTGCTGTCCTCTCAAATGGGCTGATCGTTGATTTTTTTTTTTCCTGGCTGTCCTACTTCCCTTTATCTGAAAATACTAATTTCTTTTCTTAAGGCCTGGCTTACATGCTAACATTTATATCTATATAAACCTAATGTAAGCTAAGTGTAGGGATTTCTCTCCATACTAATTTTCTCTAGCTTCTATTATATCTTATAGCTAAAGTACACATGTATGTATATATATGTGTGTGTGTGTGTCTGTGTGTGTGTGCGTGCGTGCATGGGTGTACATTAAGGTTTTTTTTTTCAGTTCCTAACCATTAGATTAGATGAGCCGCCTCTGCTCGCGCAGTGTCCTTGCCCGCGTGCTGATTCTGGAGTTTTAAAGTTCATTGTATTTACCTATACTGCTAGCTTCGTTATTCAGCTTACTGCTAGCAATTCCTTGAACAGTCATCAGTGTGCTAATTTCACGCGTGATTTTCTTCTGAACACTGGTATTTCTGAATTATGTGTTTATAGTGTAGTACAAGTGTGAAACCTGGTGCTTCTGTAATTTGTGTGTGCCTAATTATTTCTTTGCGTTATCCTACTAGAAGACAAAGTAGTTTTCCCCTTTCTTTTTATATATTTTTTTTAAATATATTTTTTAGTATGATCTCTCTAATACCTAGCTCAGGTCTTGTGCCTCTGTTGTACCTGTAGGTGTGGCAACTACCAATATCCTGGTATGCCTTGGTTGCCTTTGTTCTGTTTCCTGTAGCTTGTTCTTGAGGAGATTGGGATTTCTGACACCACATTCTAACAATTGTATATACCGTGGCTACTATGATTATGCTGCATAATATTATGAAAAGTATTTCACGAATTTCTAATACTAACTGTTCTCTCAAGAATGATTCTGCTGTGACAGTCAGTACCTTTAGTGAAATCAAAAGTTTGGGTTTTCTTATTATCACAAGTGCCACTAATATTGTTAAGAGTTGTCCATACATACAATATTATTAACGTTGGTGACGTAACCACTAGTTCCGTATGAAATGTGTCCTTAAAAACTGCTGTTGGTGCCTGTGATAAATTCAAATGTGTAATTTCTATCGACCAATTTGTATTTAAAAATTTCATGAGATTTGTGAAAACTAATTGGTTTGATGGTAAAAATGGATGAATTTTAAGTGTGTCTAAGGTAGACCAGCCAGCTGGTATTAAGTGTACCGTTTCCAGAGTAACTTCTAAATTCTTGCGCATGGGAATTTTTCGGGATTACAACTGCATCTCCCATCTCCAAGGTACAGGAACAAGGAAGTGTTATCTTCGTTGCACCTGGTGTCCCAGGAATGGGTAAGTTTACTTCATGTGTTTTTTCTTTGCATACTATTCATAGCGGTTTGGTGGGGTGTGTTATCACATAGACATCTGCTTTTACTTCAGTGATAATTGGTTTTGTTGCTGCATCTTCCTACCAGTGGCAGCTATTTTCCCCAAAACACATGCGTCATACCCTTCTTGGAAAATAAGAAAAATGCCCTTCTGTACGATGTTTTATGCATAATAACATGCCAGTCTGCTAACATGCACGTTTTGTCCTGTTGTAGTATTTTTGACTTTTATCAAATAATCTATTGGACCCAATTTCTGTATTACTTTATATGGCCCTGTGCAGTTCATTAGTAGCTTAGTGGCCTTGCCTACCTTCCATCGAGGGGTGTAGAGTTTTACTAGTTTCCCAACTTTATATTTCACGTGCCTCCTTTTTCTGTCGTACAATCTTTTATTTTTTTCCTGACTGCACCTAATATTATGGGCCGCGGCTGTCCTAGCGGCTAGGAGGGCATTTTTGCTCTGTTGTACGAAAAGATTTTGGGTGGATGCTTGCAGCTGTATGTCGGTTGTAATACTGGCTTTCAAGCGTATAGTAGTTCAAATGAAGTAAATTTAGTACTCTCCTCCATACTTGCATTGATAGCAAACTGAATTTGGTGTAAATTGCTGTCCCAGTTCGTATGTTGCGAATTCACATGTTCTGTGGCTCTATACCCTTTTAGGAGTTAATAAACCTTACATGGAGCTCCCATACCTCTTTTGGGTGGTAAATGTTACAAACTGACAGATGCACATTTATGTTGGGTTAACACCAGGCGCATCCACCACTTTGTGGGGTTAATACTCGGCAACTACACCACGTTGTGGGGTTAATACCCAGCGACGCCACCACTTTGTGGGATTCATAGCCGGCTACTCCAGCACTTTGTGGGATTCATACCCGGCAACTGCACCACTTTGTAGTGAACCCCAGAAAGAAGTTCGATACTAGGAAGTTGTAGCTTTCAGAGGTATGCTACTCAGAGAGGGTAAGGAACATAACTGCCATCTAGGCGAAAAAGGTTTATTAACCCCAAGTTCGTATATAAGCCAGGTGTATTAATTGAATAAATACACAAGGTTCGAGGGCGGCCTTGGCCTAATGGAATACACCCAAACTTACCTTAGAGTTCATAGTAGACTCTCAGAGGTGCTGATTCAACCCTTGAGATGACGATGTATAACGACTTTGTTAGCTGACCACAGACACTTATTAACTCACTATAGACTGCTCATCAGCTACACATCAACTGCCCCAATTGCCTCGTTGAGCTGCATTGGGTCAGCTTAAATACTTTATTCTTGAAACGTAAGCGTTCTATTATTCCGAATTCCAGGCTTGAACTACTCTCATAACTTTGTCAAATGTCACAATCTAGCCAGTGGAGGTTCAATTCCTGCCATGGCTGTTACAATATAATGAATTTGGCAGCAAATAAAATATGTACAGAGTATCTTTAGTGGTGATTTTGAGTAAGCTGCTTGTGAAAATATACTGACTTCTGTATGAAAATCAGTTCATGAAATCTTCCTGACAGGGAGACACATGGGTATAAGAGTGTTGATGAAAAAGTAATTTCCGCATATACACAATGAATTTGATGTATGGCATTTTGCTAATTCTCTCATGAAAATGGTTAATAACGTAATATTCCAAAATTACCGGTTTGTTAATGAATCACAGCTTTCTATTTATAATCATCTACTTTGAATATGTGCTTCTTGTAAAAGTGACAGTGTAGTCCTAAAGGAAAGTTCACATCTGTTTTAAACCACTTACTAATTTCTATAATTGGTAGAATTCGAAAAATTTCATTCATGTGTTCATGATGTACTGAGTGGAGAAATAGCTATAAACACAAATCGGCACTATATAGGAATTACACAAAATATAATGATTTGTGCAGAATCATAAAGAATGCAAAATTTTTAAGTGATATTGCATGTATCAATAATTTTCATCATTCAGGAAGCCTTGAATTCTATCATAATGAACACTTGAATTATGTTCCAAAACAAACATATTTTTAATTTCTGGACAAGTTATGTCATATCGATGACAACTGCAGTAGATCAGAGTTTTTACAAAGGGAAAAAAAGTAGTGATGATTTCATGGGATATTCTAAATCATCTGGAGACTGGTATAAAAAGAAGTATGAGAAAAGAACTTATGAGTAGAGATAAGTGAATGAGTAAATAAATACAAACTTCAATATGAGTATATTAAAGGTACGAGGGGTTACTGACCATATCACATATGTAATATTAGCTCACTCAGTAAAATTAAACCTAATGGGCAGGAAATAGAAGACTGGTATTTCTCTTGGTTAGTGTGAAAGCAATTGAGAAAGAAATAAAATAAAATAAAATATGTACATAATGAAACAGTTCAAATAAGTGTAATTTTAAAACACGGATATTTAGGGCACTATAATGACTACTCCTGTTGAAACTTAATGCTAAGATTGATCAGCTACTCTGATAGGAAACCTAACATTTTAATGTTATCATAGTGCACTGTTTGTGTGTAAATAACCTGCAGATTCTGAACGGCAAGCTAAGCATTGTTCCAGTTCTCACCATTATTATTAACAATCCAAGATTTTGTAGGATATTAAATAAAATATACATGTGAATATTTATTTTAGTTCTCCTCTAAGATGAAATTTGGATACGTTCTTAGAACAATTCAGTTTCCTTTTTTGTAGTCCTAAAAATGCTGGAACTTAATAGTTTTATAATCTCTATTGACTTTTGACTAGAGGTGATTTAAATGCAATTTGTTTATAGTTTATCACATTGAAAATGGGAGTTGTTTCTCTCTGGATCATCATCATCATCATCATCATCATCATCATCATCATCATCATCATATCTGTGTATTATGTTTTGTGCGTTGTCAAATTTGATGTAACTGATAATGAAATGATGAAATAACATGCCAAAGTATGAAAGCCAAAAACCAGTTGCATTGTTTTTATGTGATAGTCTAAATTTTGATCACATTGCTCTCATGCGCTGTTTTAACTTTGTTTCGGAAGAGACTACTTAAAGCATTTGCTGCATTAGTTTCTCTGGGATTGTGGATCTTCCGGTGATAAATTGTATTAATCTGATGAATATAAAAGTATGTGTAAAAATGCAACAGGGTTTATTTATGAATTTTTAAAGCAAAACATATCCTTTGTGAAAAGCAAATGCAGCAAAACTGTCCAATTAGTGGATTATTATTTGTATTTTTTAAAGTTCAGACTCCTGTATTATTTGTGGTTTGGTGGCAGAGTATCCTGTGGTAATAGGTTCTTTTTTTTTTTTTTTTTTTTTTTTTTTTTTTTTTTTTTTTTTTTTTTTTTTTTTTTGCTTAAGAGTTGCAGAATTTAGGAATTTTATCTGTGCATTCTCTTATTCAATATTGAGAAGTACACAGAGAAAAATATGGCGAAGTACACAGCTTGGACCTTGTTGCTGAACAAAGAAGAAATGAGAATTTAATTATGCCACTTCACTATATCACTGTGTGTGTGTGGGTGTGGGGGGGTGTGTGGGGGTGGGTGTGGGTGTGTGGGTGTGTGTGTGCGTGCGTGCGTGATAATAAAATCATTTTTCTTCTTGCTTCCCAGTATTTGGAGACTAGATCTTCTTGATTTTGGGGAGTTTCACATACAGTTAGATGATCGATGTTCATGAAATCGTCTTTACCACATAAACAGCACTGTGGAGAAGTTGTTAATCCAACCTTGAATAAATGTCCATTCAAACAATCGTGGCCTGTGATTAATCTGAACATTGCTACTGAAGATTTTCGAGGTAGATCTGGAATTGTCTTTAGTTTGTTTTGGAGATCTTTCCAATTAAGTTTTTCAGAGGAAACTAGATATATAGTTCTGTGAAGATGTTTTTGATTAATCTTTTAACTATCTCACAGTGTTGAACTACTATAGTTAGAATTTTCAGTTTTGTTGTATGTACACATTTACTGATTATATTTAAGCATTTGAGTCACATTATGAAGTGATAAAAAATTGTTAAACAAAAATTATTTTGTCTATTAATAGTTACATGCCATTTTCTCGTACGAAGTGGAAATTTCCTTTCACCTGACTCATGAAAGAAGTATTTACCACTTTGAAGCAAGCAGAAGTAGATTCAACTAGTGAAACACAGATGTGACGGCATAAACAGTGTTTAATTTGTTGTTAGAGCTCTTCCAAAATGTTCCAAGGTCACCCCAAAAGTGTTTGTAGGTGTAATACTAAGGTTCAGCATGATAACTCCAAGAATGTTCTGAAGCTGTTGTGTTGTTATTAACAGATAGACTGCAGTGTAATGCTATTAAGGCTATTTCAACAGATGCTAGGCTCTATATGAAAAAGCGTGTGCAAATTTTGAGGATTGACATCAAATAATCGTAATACATGGGATGCTGCTCATCTAAATTTGATATAGTGGGAATTTGGTGGAGGAAACTTAATCAATTGAATGAGCATGTTATAAAAACAAAGCAAGCTGTTCTAAAATAAGTTACTGAAAGCATCAATATTTTTGGTTTCCTGCAGCAAAAGATAGTGCTGTGAAGAAAAATTAAGCCTTTCCCCTCACAAAGAATACTTGGTTCATCTGATATCAAGCAGTACTTCAAAACAGTGGAAACTGATGTCAAAAGTGTGAAATATTTTCTCCAATTAACTGGAATAATGTGAGGCATTACTTGTCTGTGAAAATGTGCTTTGGCCCATAAGGTTGTTTCAGTAGTAAATATACTCATTTCAGAATACAAAACTACAGAAATGCTAGTGTTTAAGTCAGAAGCTATAAGTTGTTTAAGATAACTGGCATATGAAAGAAGCAATAGTACAGAAATAAAGTTCATGGCCCTTGCATGTCATTCAAAACTTATTGATATTTAGATAATTTTTCTTGCTTCCAAAATGTTCAGCTACTTCTTTTAGCTGTTTAATCTTCCACTCTTATGAAGTGCAAATCTTGAATTTTCTCTACAGCAAAATCAAAACTATAAATTAGCAGACTGTAAATCTATCAATGCCAATTCAGTTTTCGAGGTGTTAAAAATGAATGTTAGAAAAACATCTCATATCTTAGGAATGTCTTAATCTGTAATTGTTTTTTTAGTAATATTAAAAATTAAATATTTGTATTGCCTTATAGTACTCAGTATGGTGATTAAGAAACACTTCTGACTTACTATTTCATGAATAAATACATAATGAATAAAATACTGTAACTTTGTGGGTTCGTAGAATTAAAAGGCCGAGTTGCAGAAATTAAAAATCTCCTTTATTTCTGTAGGCGCAGATGTTGTGTCACGTCCCGGCGCGTCGGCCTTCAAGTCCTTTAACTTCCTGCCGACGATGTCCTCTACCATGGCGTTCAGGGACTTTGTGTTGCTGTCGGCCTTTCCCTCCAGGTTGTTAACGTGGTTTGCAAGGTCTTCGTTATCTTCCACCATGGCGTTCAGAGACTTGGCGTTACTGTCGACCTTTTCCTCCAGGTCATTGAAGCGGTTCGTCAGGTCTTCAACACGCTCGTCCACTTGGCCCATCTGCTTGCCCAGCTCCGTCACGTCATCCCTCACGCCGGCCAACTGTTCCTCAAATTTGGCAGCGAGAACTTTGTTTGCCACCTTCATTTCCGTGGCCAGACTGTCGTTCGCTGCTGTCATTTCTGTGGTTAATTCAGCCTTCATTGCAGTCAGATTGTGATTTGTCGTCTCCAACTTTGCGGCCAGGTTGTCATTTGCTGCTTTCATTTCTGTCATCTTCTCCAAAATCTTTTCCAATGTATCCTCCATGGTGGTAATATCCTGCTTCCAGACTCCAGTTGTAACTTTGTGGGTTCGTAGAATTAAAAGGCCGAGTTGCAGAAATTAAAAATCTCCTTTATTTCCGTAGCAATACACTGTTCGATTCTCACGTAACAACATCACATACACACAGTCTTCCAAGGTCGATGACAAAAACAAACACTTGCAGCTGATTACATTAGCTCTCGTTACAATAACACTTCCAGATGTCTGGTTTCACAACTACAACTGTCCTGCTAGCATGTCACAGTCCCTTTTATATCTCCATTCATGATTACCAGACTGTTCTGTCAATCACTAGAAGTTTCTGGAAACAAGGCATCTAGTTACATAATTCGAACATTCTATCACCTTCCAGAAACGAAACTTAATCTACCTGGCGAGGCCTTTGACTCAGTTTTCTTGCCTGCCGGCACTATCTGTTTACACATGTTCGTTATCTACGTGAAACCATCCATTTATCTATCTATTTGCGCTGAAACTTCAATGCTTGTTACCGCGACAATACATAACTTAGCTGTGGTTTTCAATGTTGCATTTGGTACAGAATTCAACAGTTTCCTGTTGAATAGAGCAATCTGTTCGGTATTAAGGGGAAACTAATTAGTAAGGTGGTGGATGTTAAAGCAAATGGTATTGACTCAGTAACAGAAACAGTTTTCACTCAAACTAAACCAAACACTCCTGTAGTAAATATAAACGTTGTTAATAGTAAAACAATAAGGTTATTTCATCAAAATGTACAATATATATCCAACAAAATTGAAGAAATAGTATTAAACACATGTAAACCTGATATTGCAGTGTTGACACCAATCTCAGGGAAACTTGGTACTGGATCAGTAGGTGTCCCCAAATTGGGAAATGTTGATAAAACCCTCACTGCGTGTGTACCAAAAATGTCTAATATAAATGAGTTCAATTACTGGTTAATGCATTTAAATTTACAAGGTTCACTCACAAAAATTGATGACCTAAACATACTAATTGATGAAATGGTGGACACGAAAATTGAAATAATTTGCCTTAATGAACACTGGCTGAGTAAAGATTCAATTTGGCTGCTAAATAAATTAAATGGATTTACTGTAGTAGATTTCTATACCAGGAGCCATTCTGATAGGGGTGGTTCCTGCATTCTAGTACGTGATCACCTAATTGAGCATGCAAAATTAAGACATGATCTTAAGACATTAAGTGCAGATAGCTGTTTTGAATTATCTGCCATTGAAATTATTAACTGGAACTTAATTGTGATCTGTATTTATAGGGTACCTTACTATCATACACTCAAAACATTCCTTAATAAATTTGAACACTTACTAACAAAATTACAGAGTGACAAAAAGAAAAAACTAGTAATTACCATGGACTGTAATATTGATCTTTATAAAACTAAATTAAATCTAGGCAGTAACCTAAAAAACATTGTCTGTAAAGAGACAGAAAATGTCAATAAATTGAATAACGAGTTAATAGACATTGTTGATACCCATGGCCTAGCTTTTAGACATACTCTCCCCACGCGAGTCACCAAAGCGTCAACAACCTGCATTGATCACATACTAACAAATAAAATTTATGGCAACAACGAATGTACGGTTTTGGAAACGGGACTATCAGATCACAGAGCTGCCCTCATAAGACTACCAGCAATGTATAAAATTAAAAGAGAACCTAAAAGAATAGCTGTCAGACGCATATTTAGCTTAGGAAACATTTTGACTTTTAAAGAAAAAGCTGGAAACATATCCTGGGTCTGGAACAGCGCGGCATCAGTAGATTCAAACTATAACACTTTTCTTAGGGAGCTTCTAAACTGCTTTAATGAATCCTTTCCAAAAACCACTAGGCCACAAGTAGCTAAAAAAAACATATTACATTGGTGTACTAAGGGCATTAGGGTATCTAGCACATGCAAGAGGCTACTCCACAAAATATATAAGACCACCACAGATACAAATTTTATTCAGTATTACAAAACTTACTGCAAAATCTATAAACGTGTAATTAAGAAGGCTAAACAAATGGCAGTTGAAAAATTCATAAAAAATGCAGATAATAAAAGCAAAGCAACTTGGAAAATAATAAAGGCGGAATTAGGAATAAACAGTACAAACAATTTAGACAATTTAAGTAATATGAGTACTGACACAGCGGAATCATTAAATAATTATTTTGTAAATATTGGTAATCAAATTCGAGATACTCCCCCATCAATGCAAGATGCCATAACTGAATTGTATAATAATAATTGCCTAATGCTAACCCCCCAGTTTCAATTCTCAAATGTTACACCAGGAAAAATTATTGAAATTATCAGTAAACTCAAACCAAAATCCTCCTGTGGCTGGGATGAACTGTCACCATTTCTAATTAAGAAAATAAAACATGAAATTAGCGAACCAATGAGCCAAATAATTAATAATTCCCTAGCTACGGGTATTGTTCCAGAGAGAATGAAATACGCCCTAGTTAAACCCATACACAAAGGAGGGAAGGCCGAATTTAAAAATTTTCGACCTATCTCTATCCTTCCAACTTTCTCCACCATACTTGAAAAGATTGTGCATGCACAACTCATGTCTTATTTTGAACAATTCACCAAGTTAAGTAACTCACATCATGGATTCCGGGAAAAGCACTCAACAATATCAGCCCTAACTACCTTGGTAAATGATGCTTCTAAAATGATAGATAAGAAACAACAAACAGCAGTTCTGATATGTGATAATTCTAAAGCTTTTGATTGCGTCTGCCATGATATATTATTAAAAAAGTTAGAATTCTATGGCATAAGGGGCGTTGCTTTAAATTGGTTTCAAAATTATCTTAATTGTCGTAAACAGAAAACAGTCATTAATAATCTAAAGGGAACTGTTGAATCAAATTGGGAACAAATAAAAACAGGAGTCCCACAAGGAAGTGTCTTGGGACCCCTACTGTATATAATTTACACAAATGACTTACCTAACTCCATAAAGGGGAAAACAATTATGTATGCTGATGACACCTCCATTTTACTCAATGGGCACAACCTAGAGGAGTTAAAAACCAACTTAAGTGAAACTATAACTCGCCTACAGAAGTGGTTCACGAGTAATGGCCTCAAACTTAACACCTCCAAAACATCAGTTATGCAGTTCAGCACTCAAGGAAAGAATTCTGAGAGGTTTATCACAACTGATGCTATAAATCCTACAGAAAACTCAAAAATTTTGGGTATTTTTTTAAATCAACAATTAAAATGGGATGATCACATCCGTTATTTGTCCAAAAGATTAAACAGTGCATCCTTCAATATGAGCTGCATAACTAAATTAACAAACCTCGAAACAAGAAAAATAGTGTACTTCAGTTACTTCCACTCTTTGATGACATACGGAATAATACTATGGGGGAACTCTACGGGATGGGAAACGATCTTTAAAAGTCAAAAAAAGATAATTCGGATAATGACTCAATCAAGACCAAAAGTTTCATGCAGAAACCTGTTCAAAAACCTGAAGATATTAACCTTACCATCCCAATACCTGTATGAAATAAATAAATACATCCATTCAAATTTTGATACAATTTATAATTCACAAATGCAACATAATCATGGAACGAGAAATAAAAATAATCTAAAACCACCCATGCACAGATTAGCACTGTATGAAAAAAGCCCACAATATGCAGGAATAAAAATATATAATAAATTACCTGTAAGAATCCGTGAAATGAAAAACCTCAAATGCTTTAATAAAGCAATAAATAACCTACTAATGGACAAAGCCTACTACTCGATTATTGAATATATGGATGATAAAATTGAATTATAATGAAATTTTTTGTCATTTTGTAATTCTAATATTCTGACAATATTATTCCAAGGGCATGTCATAATTATAACAATATTTGTATATAGTTGTATTGATATTATTAGTAATTATATTATTTGTATTATTAGTATTTATATTATTAGTGTTATTGTTATTTTGTGTAATTATTATTATTATTTTAAATTTTCTACTGTTGACGAGTCACCTGTTTACTGAGTTTTTACTCACTATCTGTAAGCGTATGTGACAATAAAGCATCTTATCTTATCTTATCTTATCTTATACATTGATAAACTTTCTCTGAATTGTATTTAATAAAGCACAGATTTCTAAGCACAATAAAATAGTAACATAAGCTAGCAAATAAGCACAAAAAATGATGAAAATAAGCACCAAATTAAACATAAATGAATATATACAAGTTAATTGATGGAAATTATTCATTTCTTCATAGTAGCTGTATACAGGCTAAGGTATGGGATTGATAGAGTCAACATGAAAAATTCAGTGACACAGCTGGGATTTGAACCACCGATCTACAATATGCAAATTTGTTGATAAATAGTTTCATGGAACTCTTAGCTGTAGGCTGTTACACTACACAAGTAAGCTCATCCTGAGATATTCCTGTGTAGAACTTCTGCATCTGTCAGTGAAAAATGATTTGTAGAGTGAAATGATCTTTCAGTGTTGCATAAGAAAAGTGCCGTTGTTCTTAGGGAATTACTCTTCAGTATGTGTTTCTTCATCAGAAAGATTTTTAGAAGTTTTACAGTGTTTTGTAACCAGAATTTTTCTGTAGCACCTGATTGAGTTTGTGAAATGGAATTTTTGCAAGCCTGTGGGTCCTTGATGATGTTACTAACATTTTGTCAGTCAGGGAAAGCGAATGTTTCAAGGAATTATTTTGAGCTGCCAACCTTCAAAATTTCAGGTATTTTTGAAAAATGACTATAGATGCGCTGTATATTTTCTTGGATGGCATTTTATACATTCTTGTGCTCTGCCAGTACTGAATGCATCTTGTGAATGCAGGGAATTCAAAACATCTTTGATTTTAACTTTAAAGAGAGTCGATTAAAGACACTAGACAACACTTACTTTTAAATTTTTCCGGAACTAGTTTCAGAGGCTTTGCCTCTATCATCGGCCGGCTCTCGACTGGTTCTCATTGGTGTAGCTGACGATACCTTGTCACAGGTCTCCTCTGGTGGCGGCTCAAGGAACTTGCTGAACAAATCCTTCTGGGGGATGTCGAAATTGAATACTTTGTTCCTATTTTTTGAAATGAAGATTTGTTCCCATGTGGATAGTTCTTGTTTTCCTGATGTATGTTTCAGTAGTTTTGGTTCTGGATTTATGTTGTGGTTTTTTTCCCAAAAATGTGTGGCAACTGCTGATTTTTCTAATTGTTTATATTTTATGTTTCTAAAGTGTTCCTTTGCTCTTGTTTCTAAATTTCTTTTTGTTTTTCCAATATAAATTTGACTACAGTCATTGCATTCAATTTGATATATACCAGATTTTTTGTTTGATGGAATGGCATCTTTGATGTTTGAGCAAATTAGGTTTTTTAAGGAGAAATGGTTGACTGGTGCTAGTTGAATATTTTGTTTTTTGAATACTTTTTTGAATTTATCATAGGCCCATGGATGGTAAGTAATTTTTTTGAAAATCATATTAGTTTCTGTAGATGAGAGAGTTGTGGTTTCCTTTAGTAGCTTCTTCTTTTTTGCTAAGCTCACTTTTTTGTCCACTAATGATTTGGGAAAGTTATTTTTTTGTGCTATTTCAATTATTTTGTTGTATTCTGTTTTGTATTCTTCTGCTGTGAGAGGGATGTTTACCAGTCTGTGTGCTAAACTATTGAAGATTGCCTGTTTGTGGGATCTTGGGTTATAGCCATTAGCTTTTATGTAGTTGTCTGTCTGTGTTGGTTTTCTGTAAATGCTTTCTTTCTTTGATTTTACTGATAAGTTCTGCATAGTATGTTACACTATGTAACCACATTCTCCTCTGAATTAAAATACCGCCTGCAGTGCCGTATGTAGTAAAAGCGAGTGTGTGCACGCGCGTGCACACACACACACACACACACACACACACACACACACACACACACACACACACTCACACTGAATTAAAACTGGCTGAGAACATAAAGATAAATTTTAAAGAAGTTCACAGAATTTTGTAATTCTAATTGGTAGCTTTACAAACACTTTCAATGTATACAACAGAATTTTGGAACCCAATAATGCTAAATACAAGTCTTTGGCCGATGCTTCTCTGGAATTTGATTATTCATCAACATTGCTTTTAATCAATTGCTGGTTTAACTTAGATTTATTTTTAAACCTCTCCTTATGCTGCGTGGTATTAATGTGCTGAACAATGTTACATTTTTTTCTTTTTAGAAACACTCTTTTTGCACACCTAACAAAATAAGACGCTATTGACAGTTAACTGAATATATTTTTTTCTAAACTTGTTTACATATTTGCATAGGAATACTGACTGATAGCTTTTTTTTGGCATTCTGTAACTGCAGCATAGATCAATAATGCACATCTTACTTACTGGACTAAAGACCGTTGCACAACACACTGCAGCTTGGCACTCAGGGAATCACCATCCCCATCTGTGGTATCATTGCAACATCTCAGGTGATAACTGACTAATGAGTTGATGCTACCAGTTGCAAGTTTTTTCTTTTTGCAGTATTATTTCACAATACCTGGATATACCCTAGCATTTGTTCCTTACACATTTAGCTGAGAAAATAGTGAATCATGATGGATAACTGTGAAATATGCACTTTTAAGTTTACAGTTTTGGGTAAAATATGCTGCAGTTATTGAACATTGTAAAATAAACAAAAGCATTTTCTTGCAAAATAAGCATAAAAAAAGCACAGACAGACAGACAGTTAAAACTGGTCATCTAGGTGTATCTTATGGAGTATAACCTTTGTGCTTATCCTTGTAAGTTTGGGAAAAGTTAAGCATTTTGCTTAAGAATCCAGGCTTTAGTAATTAACTCTTTTTTTTCCCCTCGTTGCTTTTATCCAGATTTATCATTAATTTTTATACTGATATGAAGGTTTCTTATCCACCTTAAAATATTATTTCTTCCAATGTAATGTTATAATGATTTATGAAATATGAAAATTAAAACTTTTTATGTAGGTACCAGAAAAGTATCCTTTTCAAATTTTGAAAGTTTGATACTACCTGAGAATTGAGAGTACTGAGTTATTCTCAGTACCAAGAACCCATTCCTAATGAAAATATCTTATTATAGTATTAGAATATTTATTTCAAAACAACATAATTTTTATGTTTCAGAATTTATGTTTTATGTTTGAGAATTTTAAAAACATTTGCAGCATTATTACACATGTGGAAGTGACTCTGTGAGTGAGATAAAGATCTTGAGTTATTAAAATAATCATACCTGCCTTCTTAGTAAATGAAGAGTGCCAAATTACAATGTAAGTGAAATTCATGGTCAAAATAGTTTTTGGTACCTCTAAGAGACTGTGTTTATAGAATTTTAGAGGCAAGACTGATGGCATTGTCTGTGTCAAATTCAGTTGCACATTATTCTGTCCATTGTTCTGTAGCAGATATTTTATGTTGTTTAAATTCTTTCAAAATATAAGTTTAAAGTAAAGCAGGCCATGAGAATGGTACACAAAAGTTTAGAATTTGTGTAGCCATGGCAACGTAAGTTTTGCAAGAACCAGGTCTTCTGCAAGGAACATTCGTAGAGGATAGATATAGATGAGTATTACTATGCAAGTGTGCATATAAGGAGTTACAAATGGATGCATTTGTGTGATGCATAATCGACGCATCAATAGCTGATGTGCTATAGATAGAGTCAACATGAAAAATTCACCGTTTGTGGCGACGGTGTATCTTGAATACAAGAGCCCCTACTGGTTTACCGGGAAAATATACAAGTCAAATTGAGAATTTAATGTCTTGACGGCAAGTTGGCCATGGTAGCTCAATGAGTTAGAGCGACTGGATGGAAACCAGTCCGTGGTTCAAATCCCGGCCATGGCACTGAATTTTTCATGTTGACTCTATCAAAAACCTTAGCCTATATACAACTAGTATGAAGAAATGATTAATTTCCATCAGTTAACTAAAAAGCTGATGTGCTCTTAATTTATAATTAGTATTTTGCATCATTAGTAGAAGGAGTTATCAGTAATTTTCAAAATTTTCTAAGAATAAGTATCAAATTGTATATGTGGGATAAAGTATTCTTCTTTGGGAAAGTATGATTGAAAAGTTGATCAATCAGTAGCAGAATTGAATATTTCTCAGCTCCGAGACTACGACCCTGAGTGCAGAGATCATCGCTCGAGAGCAGCCATGGTAATTTTCAAGAAATGTTGCTAGAACTTCACCATAGGTGAGAAATCCATCACCATCACCTTCATCTACAATAAACCGCTACAGTTCTTATGTAATATTTATTTTATGACGGATCTGATGGATCTGTCTGATGGATGCTGAGGAGTTTCAGATGCCTCAAATAGTGGAATAGTTGCAAAACTGAACATTTAAATTGAAGGTTGAAAGAAAGAGGAATAGAAACTCTTGAGTAGTTATATTTAAGGGTGAAAAGTATACAAGTAGACAAAAATTGGAACCAATAGAAGTATGCTTTTTCTTAACCTGTTAGTACCACCATGTGAAATTGAGTGCCGTTGTTCTTAAAACATTTGTAGTTTTCATTTCTGTAAATGAGTAATTCATTGGCATTCCTACTTATGTGTGGCATAATAGGATATGTTTGCTTGTGCGTCAGGCATCTTGCCAAATTTCATTCAGAGCTATTAGCTTAGAACATATTGTTCAGAGAATGTTATGCAAGTTGCAATGTACAGCAAGTATAGTAATGGGGTCTTAAGTACCCTTCTTTAACAACGAGAGGCAACATGGGCAATTACGAAACACATCAGAGAACCTTTAAGTGTCAATCTGCTACGTGAAATACAGGTATGAATTAACATACTTTCTGAAACCATATGGGTTGCCAAAGGAAGATAACATATGAATCAGCACAATTGCATTAGAATATGAGAATTTTGACATACAGATAGTAACTGACTATAAATTGCTGAAGAATGTGGAAAAACACCATTAAGAAATAATTATACCATTTCCATTCTGTTATGAGAAAAACAATATTCAGAAGACAGTAAGGATATATTGGTATGAAGTAGCATTGTGAAATTATTAGAACTATAACACAATCATGCAGAAATTGCTTGACAATGCATTTTGAGTGATAATGCTGATTCAAATCTTCTAACTTCAGCCAGCTGCATACTTCATATGATTTCAGCATAGATGTATGTATCTGCTTTAGTTCACCCAAAAATGCACCATAGCATACCACTAGCATATATGAGATATTCATTTGGGAGAAGGGACATGAACCCAGGGAATGACAGAAGTATTCCAGGTTCTTATTTAATTTTATTACTAATTATCTGTAAAAATGTTTAAAAAATGAAAACTTATGTTACAGTACAAAAACTGTTTTGACTAAAACAGAAACTAAATTTATTTGAGTAGGCTGTATAACCATATATTACAGAGGGAAAATGTGATGAACTTGTAATAAAGTTCCCAAGTGGGCTATTTTGTGATAAAGATTTTGCTTTCTTGTACATCTCCCTCTTATATCAAGACATCTGTTGAATATAATGGGCAGTGAATGTATAAAAAACTGCAATAACATCCTAAGAAATATATTCTTTTATTGAAAGCCAAGGGTTTTTTTTTCAGTGCCAAAATATTGACAAGAGAAGTGACAGTAAACATTAACACAATTGTCACAGGCAAAACCATGGTGCACTTTCAAATGTTAATATTGAATACAAGATTCCATTGTTGCAAGAGGAAGAAGAGGAGAGTGAAGGATATCAAGGCTGCCTTTCCCCACTTAGAAGAGGTTGATAAATCTTTTCACAAACAGTTGGCTTATTATGCACAACTTGTAAGAATTGCATGCAATCTTGAATAATACATATTGTGGCAAATGGACTTCTTATTAAATTCATAACTATGCAAAAAAGGGATTTAGTTTGTTGCAGTATGTTGGGATTTTAGGTAACGTGCCTTGTTCGTACCAGGGTTTGTATAACATTGTGGGAACTGTTTATCTGCAATATGCAAGGAGGGTGAGTCATGCAGTTACTAAAATAACTGTCTAGAACATGAATCAGCAGAGGTGGAGGGGGTAAACTGGTTTAGGCTTGTTGAGGCAACGTGTAGTTAGTGAGTCAGTCAGTCAGTAGCTAATAGTCTGACGGGTTGGTGAAGAGGGTTGTCGTCAGGCTGGACGATACGCAATGGCGGGATGCTTCTAGATGCTATATCTCCCAGACCACGACTGTGTAAGCTAACACACAACCATGTAAAGATATTCCTGTTTTTTTCCAATTAGTAATAAATGTGAACATTAACTATTTTAAATTACTCTTCTTTTATTCTGGGATTAGGTCACTTCCCCCTTATTCACAACTTTCTAGACCTTTTGGTACTCCTGTGAGAGCTATGCATGCCAAGTGAGTCATACAACCCCTAGTCGTAACGGATTGAATTAGGCTTGAATTAACTGGATTAGTGAGTTTCCAAAAGGGTTTATGACAATATAGTTATTGCTTTGCTATCCCTTACACCATATTTGCCAACTTTTAAGGTTTACCTGTGAAATGTATGTAAACAGAGGTCTTCTTATAGGTTTAATGCATTGGCAGCATTTTTAACAGCTCTGTGGACAGATTTGAATGGTTACAGATTTTCACCATGGATGTGACAAAATATTACTCCATTGATAGTATTGTAATTTATCATTACAGTTTAAATGTATTGTGCTAATGGGTATACAGTGCTTTGATTAGGCCAGTTCATTCTTCATTTCCGCCATTCATTATTGTTATGGTCCCTCCCCCCCTACTCACTGGGTTAGAACAAAATGCATATTGGACCTTGTTTTATGTAATTTCAGATTTGATTGTAGTGACCGTAGAGTACCAGTAGAGTAACTTAAGATTACAGCTTAAATTACTGCACAGGTTAGTTTACAGTGCTTTAATTAGGCCAATTCATGTCTTTATGCCAATTACACTGGTCAGCAGCCAAAATGTATTTGAGATAAAATTAGTCATAACTTACTAATTTTGGGTCACTAAACACAAAAATGCCCTTAATTTTTGTAGATTGGTTCTAATTTCTACAATACACAGTTCAGGCTGTTGCATTAGGCTTTGATTTACTTACAGAAATTAGTTTGAGTACACATTTTTAAAACAGTATATAACGGAAGGTGAGGGTTGATTCAAAACTAGCAGGTAAAGTCCAATCCTCAGCTTCCCATTCCGTTAGCAACTGAGTTCATTATTTAGTTTGTAAGTGCGTGAAACAGTGTTTCAACGTCTTCAAAATAAGACATTTCGAGAAAGTTACAAACTGCTGTGTAAGTGTGTTAATAACCCAAATAATTTTTGCTATATATGTAGGGAAATTAATTGCAAGGCATACAATCTTTATTTTGGCTGCAAAGTAGGTGATGAGGACAAACTGTTTGCACCCCATATTTGTTGTTGCAATTGTTCCACAAATCTACGTGAATGGCTAAATGGAAAAGGGTGATCTATGAATTTTGCTATACCAATAATCTGGAGGGGACAAAGCTGTCATGTGAATGACTGCTGCTTCTATATGGTTCCCTCTGTTATTGATATGAATAGTAAGAAGAAACATGCTCTAGCTTACCCAAATATCCCCTCAGTCATCCACCTTGTGCCACATAGCTACAACTTACTGATACCTGTTCCTCCAGCCTCATATACCCTGGAATCTGATAACATGCCACCACCCTCCTCTGAAGAAGCAGTACCGTCAACATCTCAAGATACAGATTTTGTGCATAATATACTATGTTCTGAAACTCATAAAGTCACTCAAACTCAACTAAATGACCTTGTGAGTGACTTAGATCTCCCTAAGAATAAGGCCAGGTTGTTGGCATCATGTCTTACGGAGTGGAATGTCTTGAAGAAAATGTGAAAATAACCAGTTTTTGAGTTCATCAATATTCACTACAACACTTATTTTTTCTAAGTAAGAAAATGTATTTTGTAATGATGTGGATGGACTGATGGTCGCCATGAACATGCAGCATAATGCAGAAGAGTGGCGCCTTTTTATAGACTCCTCTAACTCAGCCTTAAAGTTGTTTTACTCCACAATAGCAATAAATTACCAAGTATTCCTATTGGTCATACAGTTCATATGAAAGAGATATATGATAATATTAAACTACTAATCAACTGTATAAATTATGATATGTAAAGTAGTGCATATATACAGATTTGAAAGTGGTGGCAATCATATTAGGTTACACTAAATACTGCTGTTTTTTATATGAGTGGGATAGTTGTATAAAGTCATGTACACTATGCAACAAAGAAATTGGTTTCTCAGACAAAACTTAGAAACCAGGTACAAAAACATTGTTTGCAGACCGCTTGTTGACAAGAGAAAAATAATATTACCTGCATTGCACATCAAACTGGGACTGATGAAAAACTTTGTAAAAGGTATGAATCAAAATGGAGAAGCCTTTAGGTATCTTTTTCATAAATTTCCACGTTTAAATGAGCCCAAAATTAAAACGGGAATATTCATAGGGCCATTTTCATGGACTGCTAACTGGTAAGGTGAAAGCTGCATGGAAAGCATTCTCCTCAGTTGTGCTTAACTTGATAGTAAAAGAACGCCTAATTATAAAAAGTCAGTGGACGGTATGTTGATGGCTTATAACAGAATGTGGTGCAACATGTTTCTGAATATGCACTTCCTTCACTCACATCTAGACTTCTTTCATGAAAATCTTGCGCAGGTGATGAGCATGGTGAATGTTATCAGGATATCGCTGCTCTTGGACGTTGTTTTCAGGGATATTGTCGCGAATGCATTGTTGCGACGAGGCGGCGCGGCGAGACATTTAAAGAAACGGGCAGTGCACTGCGGAGATAAAAGCTCGCCGAAACGATGGGAGGGGGAGACGGATTTCTCGAGAGTTCGTCTTTGTTCTAGCACCGTCTTGATTGTTTGAGGACATTCCGGATAGTGAGTAGTCTATAAAAAGGGAGCCGCCGCCCGCCAGAGAGTCAGTCGGTAATTGGACGCGTGCACGTGAACAGCTGTAAAAGTGAATTCTTTTGTGGTCGATGACCTTGCAAGTTGTATGTGTATGTGACGTAATTGTGTTTCTACGGAAATAAAGAGCAATTTTTAGTGTTTGTAACCTGGACTTTTGATTTCACGAATCCACAGTAACAATTGGTGTCAGGAGTGAGACATTACGACGATGGAGGCTGCATTGGCACAGATTCTAGAGAAAGTGCAGACGGCAAATAACAACTTGGCCGCGACGATGACCGAATTAACAACGAAGACGGAGGCGGTAAATAGCAAAAGAGCAATTTTTAGTGTTTGTAACCTGGAGTTTTGATTTCACGAACCCACTGTCACAATTGGTGTCAGGAGTGAGACATTACGACGATGGAGGCTGCATTGGCACAGATTCTAGAGAAATTGGAGACGGCAAATAACAACTTGGCCGCGACGATGACCGAATTAACAACGAAGACGGAGGCAGCAAATAGCAACCTGGCTGCAAAGTTGTAGATCACAAATAAAAACCTGATCGCCGAGTTGAAATAAATAAAGCCATTGAATGACACCCTGGCTGCGAATTTGGAGACGACAAATCACAATCGATCTGAAATGAAGGCTGCAAACAAAGCCCTCGCCGCCAAATTTGGGGAGCAGCTGGCGGACGTCAACTTGGTGCCACTCTTGAGGGAAGTGGAGGCAGGGACGAGACCGACCTGGGAGGACATCGCACCCAGAAGCGCTGCGTACAAGTCGTACTGGGCCCAATGGGAGTCTTTGAAGACCAAAGAGGGCGTGCTGCTCCGGGTATGGGAATCACCCGATGGGAAGATGCAGAGGGAGCAGTTAGTACTTCCCCGGAGTAAGGTCGCGGAAGTCTTGGAGGAAGTGCACGCCGATACTTGGAGGACACCTGGGAGCAAACCGAACGATCGACAAACTTCGGCAGCACTACTACTGGCTCAGGCTCCCAGCAGATGCTGGGAGACGGTGCCGTCAATGTCATGTGTGCGCGGCGAGTCTCGGCCTCCAGACTAGGAGCCGGGGTCGCATGCAGCTGTAGAACGTCGGAGCGCCTTTCGAAGGCATCGCTGTCGATATAGCTGGACCATTCCCAGTGTCCGACCGAGGCAACAAGTACCTGCTGGTGGTCGTGGACTACTTCACCAAGTGGCCGGAGGTGTATGCCAGAAGGCGAAAACCATCACAGACTGCCTCGTGGAGCAAGTGTTCTGCCGTTTTGGGGTGCCGTTAGAGCTCCACAGTGATCAGGGCACCAATTTTGAATCTAACCTGAAGAAGGAGGCACTGGAAAAGCTTGGGGTTAACATGACCCGTACAACACCTCTACATCAGCAGTCGGATGGCATGGGGAAGAGGTACATCAAGAGCCTGGAAGAACATCTGGGGAAGGTCGTGGCCAGCCATCAGCGAGACTGGGACGTCAAGGTGCCACTGTTCTTACTGGCCTACCGCTCGTCGACACACGATACCACTGGGATGACGCCAGCCAGCTTAATGTTCGGCCGAGAGTTACGCCTCCCTTGTGACCTGGCATTTGGGAACCTCCCGGAAGTGAAACAGCCAGCAACCGAGTTTGTGGAGAACCTGGTGGACCGTCTCCACGACATGCATGAGATGGCTCGTCAGAACATCCAGAAGGTGAGTGACCGCATGAAGACCCGAAACGACAGGCAAACCAACAGCCAAGGGTTCCAGGAAGGTGACCTGGTCTGGTTGTACCGCCCTACCCGGACCAAGAGGGCGCTGCCCGAAACGCTGCCAGCAACCATGGCGATGACCTTACCGGGTGGTAAAGAGGATTAACGACGTGGTCTACCGCATCCAGAAGGTGCCCCGAGGAAAGATTTTGGTGGTACTACTTGGATCGTCTGGCCCTCTACGATGGTGCTGTTCGGGACGACCAAGCTTGAGGAGGGAGCAGTGTCGCAAATGCATTGTTGCGACGATTCGGCGCGGCGAGGCATTCAAAGAGACGGTCAGTGCAGTGCAGAGATAAAAGTCGAAACGGTGGGGGAAAGGAGACGGATTTCTCGAGAGTTCGTCTTTGTTCTAGCACCGTCTTGATTGTTTGAGAACATTCTGGATAGTGAGTAGTCTATAAAAAGGGAGCCGCCGTACGCCAGAGAGTCAGTCGGTAATTGGACGTGTGCACGTGAACAGCTGTAAAAGTGAATTCTTTTGTGGTCAATGACCTTGCAAGTTGTATGTGTGTGTGATGTAATTGTGTTTCTATGGAAATAAAGAGCAATTTCTAGTGTTTGTAACCTGGACTTTTGATTTCACGAACCCACAAAGTCACAATATCTATGCTTGCTGACTATTGCTGGTCTCTAATAAGAGATGCTCCTAAGTTAAAACATAGCAGACAAACCAGAAGACAACACTTTTAAGATATGTGATTAAAGGTCTAATGCATGAACAATATTGAAACTTGTATTGCATATATCTTTTAAACAATAACTCAGAAATTTTTTTTACTGTAATTTTTGAACTTAGAAGGTCAAATTACATAAGATTTCATTAATTTTGTTTTGAATACAAAAAACTAAAATTTTGTTGACCAATGTTATTGTCGTGGCTGCCTATCCCCTTTCACTGGGCTGCAACAAGAGGCTTACCAGGGTTAATTTTGTGACATTTCAAATTTGTTAACATCATTAGTGACCTCAAGGTACCAGCATTGTTGGGTATAAACATTCAGTAATTGATGACACAAACTACCTTTGCTATTGTGACTTTGTGGGTTCGTGAAATGAAAAGTCCAATTACACAAACTCAACAATTATTATTGTTAACTATCACATGGGAGGGGTGCAAATTCCACAGGTGGACAGCTGCAAATACTTGGGAGTGTACCTGGCAAGTAATGCTGGATGGGACGAACAAGTAAATTCCACAACTAGGAATGCGTGGAAGGCATTACATTTCGTAATGAGAATATTGAAAAAGGGGAGCGCTAGGTCCAGGGAAATTGCCTACAAGGCCTTAGTGCGGCCGGTTATGGAATATGGAGTAGCATGCTGGGACCCGTATAGAGCTAACCAAATCGATCCGTTAGAAAAAATACAGAAGAGGGCAATAAAATTCATAAAAAGAGGCAAGTATTTTGGGCCTATAAAAGGAGATGAGACTAAATGGGAGGAATTAAGAATTAGGCGTAAAAAACATAGGTTGGTAGCGTTATTCAAAGCTAATGCTGGTGTAAAGGCATGGGTGGACGTTAGTGTAAGGTTAGATAATCCGGATTATTATGGACGAAACGATCATAGGTATAAAATTAAGGGTAGAAGATACAGAACCAACGTAGGAAAATTTTCTTTTGTTAATAGAACCATTGAAGAATGGAATGAATTGCCTGTAGCAGTCTTTCAGGGCTGTCCCCTGTCGTTGAAGAAATTTAGAAAAAATCTAGATGGTTTATAGTTTAACTTTTGAATTATAATGGTATATAATATGTAAATAGAGAAGTAATTAGATATGTTTTAAGTGACTAAAGTAAAATAATATCATGTTTGTATTGTTTACTGTATTATTGTTGTAAATCTAGTAAATGTAATTGGATCTGTATTCTTAACTCTGCCACCGGGTAGTACCCAATTGCAGTTAATAAATACATACATACATACATACATACATACATACATTTCCACCGACTTACAGTTTAACACTTGCCAATTACACAGAATTACGTACTGCACACAATTACAATTCACCAGTTCGTCCGTTAAAGTTACACTTGCACTCGCGATTACTTAAACTCCGATGCACATACACAGTCTTCTCGTCCTTACACTAGCACTGAACTCTTACGCTGATTGCCAAGAACTCTGACTGACTCACTCACTCCTCTTGCATGACGTGTTGCTTATATAGGGTCCGCTTGCCGATCTGGAAGGTTCTCCATTAGATGAAATATCCTGCAAGTTCTAGAACACAGGTGGAACAGAAAGAGACGGCACAGTGATGTTTTTTCTCCCAGCCACCTCCTGTCACCACTATAAGACAACGAGGGGGGGGGGGGGCGTGGCTAACACGGACCTCCCCTGCTTCCCGCTCTCAGCTGCTTCTATAGGATGTTCCAACGCTCGGGTGACACTATTTACTATGTGTTTATCTGAGGTAGCAGGAAGAATTTCAACATATGTGACAGAAAGAAGCAATACTCCAAGACTGCTTGAATTTCCTTTTATTTTAAAACCAGATAAGGGTGTAAAATTTGCATTCTGATCACTTAATTGGAAATAGGGGGAATATGTTATGGTTAAGAAGCAGAAGCTTTCAAGAATAAGGAATGAGGTGAGAGAGCACAGAGGGTGCTACAATGGGAACCAATTGCTTCCAGATAGAGCACTCCTAGTGCTGCTTCAATAACCCCTCCATATGGAAAAATAGATAGACAGGAATGGGCATACCACCAATCCTCATACAAGATCTTGCAACCCCTGAAAGGAAATGAAATGAGAGGAATTAAGGAACAGGTAAACCCATGGTGGTGTAAGATGTAGTGCAGTATTCTGTAAGCAGAATGGGGGAAAAGCCAAAAGTTTGGTGGCTGTTGCAACAGGAAATGGAGTTGGAATCACTTAAGTAATTCTGCTCAGAGGGAAGAATGATAAAAGGGAAATATTAGCCTCCATTTGGGAGTCAGAATGTTATAGTAAAAAATATCATAAATTATTTTAGCATTATGTTACTATTCCTCACAGTAATACTGAATGTGAAAGTGTTCTCAGTCTTGTGAGAAAGAAAACAGAATGGACTTTAGGTGGCTGATGTCAAAAGGGATATTGTAATCAGTTTCTCAGTTAAAATACAGCAGCACTAGTGTACACAAAGAACAGATTTTCAATAAATACTTTCTGAAAAGAGTTAAGAAAGCTATAACAGAAAGCCTAGGCTCTGCATGACTTGCAGCAGCCCTAAATGTGACTTCATATGCCATGAAGGAAGATGCTATCAGCAAACAACATGTTCAGATTAATAGTTCAGTTAGTTTTGTAAATAGTGCTGTCTTAAACTTGATGCTCACAGTGTGCATTATGTATATGTACTAGTTATTCTGCTTTAAAAGGTTTAGCAAGTGTGTGTTTTATTTATTTCAGGGTTGTGGCCTTCATTACTATTAGTGTTTTTACATTTCCTGAACATTTCACATATTCTAAATTTCATGTAATTGTAGAATAATTATGCTTTAATGGACAAAGAAAGGTTTTACGACATCAATTTCAGAAGGTTTGTAAATGTACCTTGAGCATAATTCTACAACTTCAAGTAAAAAGTAGAAACATTAATTTTAAACAGTTTATATTTTACAATAACATTTCCTGTATGACTTTCTGTTGGATAATTCAAATCTCATACATGTAATTTAAATTTAACTTACAATATGTTGAGATTAACTTACAATATATATGAGCGTCATAACTTGTAAAATAATGATTTCAAACTGTATAAGCTTGTTAAAAGTCCTGGTAACAAAAAAATGCATGAATATATTTCTTGTTCTTCAAATTTTAATGTGGAATGGTTTTCTTTCTGTGCTGTACAATTTATTTTTGTGGTTCTTTATATAAAACAGTAACACAAAAGATTGCTTAAAAATACAACTTCTAACATATTTCAAAATACTTTAAACCACCTACCCTGCCACTGCCGCCACCATCACCACTACCAGTACCACTAATTAACTGCAACAATATTTTGGATCTCCAGATAACAATTCCATTTATTTTATATCGAGATTTAACTGTAACAAATGCGACTCATCTATAAATTAATAATCCATTGAGAGAACGTAAGCTTTCACGGCCGGAGTCCATAATACAATTGGTTGTTTCCGGGCTGTTTTGCCGTGGTCTGTTGGAGTAAGAACCAAACGTCAGACGCAGCCAAACCCTCTGCAAGAAAGCTTCGACCGCGCCACTGATGATGTCTGCCGTAGTTGTGGACGAAACGTTTGGTTCTTACTCCAACAGACCACGGCAAGACAGCCCGGAAACAACCAATTGTATTAATAATCCATTTATTTTATTTATTTTGATCTCCAAATACCTTTTTGGTGATAAGAATAAATAAAAGAGAAATACCTTTCTTGGAAGTGTTGAAAACAGTGTTGTTATGATAAATTCAAAGGGAGTCGATTAATGACACTAAACAACACTTACTAAGAAACTACTAAGTGTTGTTAGTGTCATTAATCGACTCCCTTTAAATTTAAAAGAGAAATAACTGATCATTGTGTTCATTTGGCAGCATAATCCAATTTCAGTGCTTAAAGTTTGGATTTTTTCTTGGTGTTGATTTATTGTAAATGTTTCAATCATGTACAAGATATGAGCTAAATGAGGGAAGACACTTACTGCTCTTACAGAAAGTGCACAGCATACATAATTATGATGATAATACTTAGTGATCATAATGTAATTTGAGGATTTTCTTAACTAATTATTTGGTTTAATCAGTGTTACAATTTTGCTTTCAGTTCTTGAAAATGGTAAAAGTGATCCTCCCTTCTTTTTAAACAATCAATTATGCTATTCTCAGGCTGTCAAAATCTTCAGGATGGCATGATCATATAAGAATTTAACTACAGCAAAACTAATTGAAATGGTTTAATGTCAATTTTTAATTTTAAGGATTCCTCTACGCTTTACTTTGTAATAGGTCAAATGATAGTACCTAAGCTTAACATTTAGGAGTTTCAGTGTTTGATTCCTATTGGAACAGACTACCATGACCTTCATTTATTTTCATAGTTTCCCAGGTCAGTGGGCAAAAGCTGATGGTGTGGATGTGCATTGAGGAGAAAAGTGTTTTTATTCTGACTGGGATCTTCTATTAAAACCTGTCCCAGAGGGTAGGGGGGACTTCAGATGGGCAGCTTTGATTGTTCAATCTGGAAACATTGAGACACCGTTGCCTTGCAGGTGTTGCCATCACAGATCTAACCATCTTTTATACACTCTCTCTCTCTCTCTCTCTCTCTCTCTCTCTCTCTCTCTCTCTCTCTCTCTCTCTCTCTCTCTCTCTCTCTCTCTCTCTCTCTCTATCTCTCTCTCTATCTCTCTCTCTCTATCTCTCTATCTATCTATCTATCTATCTATCTATCTATCTATCTCTCAGTATCCCTTACTTTCAAAGACACAATAGGCTTACACTTGGCCAATGTATTGGAATCCTCTATTTCAGGCTTAGACTTGACCACTGTGTTGAAATCCTGCATTTCAAATCCCTATCCTCTTTTAAGTTTTAATGGTCAAGTCTTATATTAAAATTGGTGTTTGGTTTTACCTGGCATTTATATGAATATGAGTTATGATCCTTATTTAATATTTAAATGGATATGCATTACTTTAAAACTTTGGTGTTCACCTAATGGAGATACTTGAGAGTAACCTTGTGTGACTTTGAAAACAAGACTAAAAGTGGAATGAGTGTAATATTTAAGCATACTTTGGATATATTACCTAGTTAAATAGTATTGCAGCACAGATATTTATTTTAGCATGAAACAAAATAACCAATGAAGATCTCAATTTTTCAGGTTTTACATTGCTGAATTAACTTGTGCTGTGGAAAGTGTGCATAAAATGGGTTTCATACATCGAGATATCAAACCTGACAATATTTTAATTGATCGGGATGGTCATATTAAACTAACAGACTTCGGTCTCTGCACAGGATTTCGTTGGACGCACAACTCTAAATACTATCAAAGGAATGGTAAGTAGTTGAAGACTGGCTAGTATGTGAGGATTTGAACAGTTATTATATAATAGAAACTTGTAAGTGCCAGAGGGACAGTGAAATTATACAGTGTTGCATGACAATAAATAAATAAATATATGCACCTTTAAATATGAAGCTTTTTCCATTTATCTACTTAAAATATTTTAATTGTTTTATTACAAATTTTCTCTAATGCCACATGACATAGAAGTTTGTGGAAGGGAGATGTTATGCTAGTTAAATCCATTTTGTGACAATGACAGATGGGTCCATCTGAGTGCTGCAGTGTTTCATGGTTGTCATCTGGTATTTGCAAGGAAAGTACTTGGGCTCGAACAAACACATCTGTATAGATGTTAAGTTACAGGACCTCTCAGTGTGCTGGTGGGTGATGTTTTTCTGCAAAACCCTGCAATCATGCTCTAGATATCACTGCAGATGCCATACACAATGCAGATATATTAACTATAAATTTTAAATTGGGACTTTCAATAAAATGTTCATTGCAGTATGAATGACTGCAAAATGCTCAGTGAAGAAAAGCAAGTTGATCACATGTCATATTTGCACATTCTATAATATCAGTATTGAACACCACGTCAGTTACACTTCTGAAGTTGTCCACTGGTTCACCAATATCATAGCCAGCATTCTGCTATGTGTAGCGAAGTGTTGGTATATATACTTCCACAGATAACTGATTGTAAGTGACAAAATGCAAATTCATGAAAAATAATCCGTCATGCAATTTTGGCTGCATATTACTGGAACGTAGTTTAATAAAGTCTGCTATTCTCTTGGCATATATGTATTTTATATTTCCTGAAGAAATCATATTCAGAGGTTGTGCATATTTTGTAGTTTTAGGCGGAATGATTTTTAATTCTACATCTTTTCTGCCAGATGCTGCCAGTAGTACTTGTTCATCCTTATGTCCAGACCAGCAGTCACAAAGTATTAATGACTTTCTCACTAATTTGGATTCAATGCAAACAGGAAAAACCTTTTCAGATGTTGTTTCATCATCTACCCACTTACACTTACAACAATGAAGGCATTTGGAGGGCACCGACTTTCTATTTCCTGTGACACACATCTAAACTTTCCACTAGGTTCTTGGAAGCAAATATAGAGTTTGTCTGCCAATCTTCCTTCCATTTCTATAGCAACTTCGATCATATAACTATGTGTTGCACTGTTAACTGATTGCAACATCGAGACAGTGTTTCTCTTCCCTTTCATGGATAGCGTTCTGTCAGAAGAAAGATCATAGTTGAACTGACTGTGATCAAAGTTCTATACAGAACTAATTTCAATTTTTTTCTGTTGTGATATGCTCATTGACGTCAGCAAAAAATGTTTGAGCCCTCATCATCCTCATATTTTCATGCTTGGAGCATAGAGATATGGTGTGATTTTATTGTAAATTAAATCTAAATTTATAAATAATCTAACAAATCTAAATTAAACTAAATCGTTTTTTAAATTAGTAATAAATCCTAGTGAAGCTGTAAAGTTTGTACACCCGAGATTTCTAGCTATGACCAACATCCAATGTTGTAAATGCCAATAATGAACGGCAGAACTGCATTCTCGCACTTCATCAAATTTCGCCATTACACCTCCTTGATTTTGGACTGCAGTGTAAGATTTATTTTGAAAACTGTATTTTCGTCTTGTTTCTTTGCCATATAGTCCATAATGTTTTTAATATTGCTTTTAGCCTTCAGTTTAGGGTATCTTTTCAGAAGTTTGTTGTATGTGTTGAAAGCTCTTACATGATAATCATTGTAAATTCTCTATAGAGTGTTGTCATCAAACACTGTGATAATACTTGCGACTTTAATCTTCTTATCAGGAGAGGGTTGGAATTCACTGTCGCTGCTTCCATCGCCCCTTCCCACACTTGTGTATCACTACCGCTTGCAATGAATTGTTTGTCATTATCATCACTTGTATCAAAATTATGTGTTAGTGTTACAACAGTATCTGTTTCTAACTTACACTCATATTTCTGCACTATAATAGGTACCAGAAAACATGTGAATGATTCATCTTTTTACCAATACCATCTTCACGAAGAAGAGTTCTTCATAACTTCATCTCAACAAATCGCAATACATTAGCAGGATTGATTACCAATCGCCAACCCATCTGACACTTCACTACACAAATAACTTCACAAAATGCAATTTCAAAGGCACATTGCACTGTCCCTACTGGTCTTGACTGGTGTACTGGCAGGTCAATGTGCAATGAGGCATGGCACACGCAGAGGCTTCTAATGGACTACCAAGTTTTGCATATGAGCGAGTATCACTAGTGCAATAAGGGAACTTTAAATTATCTCTCACACGACTGATGTGTTGTGTTTGTTCAAGCCCAAGTACTTTCGTTGTCAGTTTGTTTCCATATTTCATCATAACATATTTTGTAGAATGCAGTGTGTCCTCTGAATGATGTATGCTTATGCTGGTTCTGATTTTTTTTATTTATTATTTTTTTTTATTATCTTAGATACATATAGTGGGTCTCCCATATAAACCAGGACCACCCAAGCAGCATGTTTACTCTCCAATACAGTTTGCCACAGCAAAGAAAGTCCCAGGGGAATGAGGCACAGGGAGAAAATTATGGTTCCGATACCCTGCCTGATAGTTGTTTGACATTTGGGTCAGTTCAGTTATAGCCCATTCAAAATCATTGACACCTTCCACTTGTGTGACTAATACCCTCTTGGTTTTAATATACTGAGTGAATTCCTTTTGTGTAGGGTGCATGTTTTTTTAATGGTTCTACTTCTGTGTCCTTTCTGTATGCTTAAAGAAGATATGGATGGAAACCAAAATCACCTCCCCTGCTGCCCAACCTTTAGTCAACATACCAACATAACATTAAAATACTGGAGTGCAAGAGAATGAATGGCTTCATTGCCAGCTGCTTAACATTATATCAACCAACCAACTTCTTGTACAGCATGCATTCTCTGTCACACACATTCACTGTCCTTGTCACACTGTTTTGAAAGAGATAAGGTTAGCACATTCCTGTCAGGGACTTTGTTTCCATTGGTGAACTGCATGTAAGCTGCAGTATTGAAGGCTAACACATATTTCTTGACTTGGCAAGCATCAGTCTGCAATCTGCATCTTGGCTGTTAACATGGTGAGATAGTTGATCATTGCAATTCATATTTTTGTTTATAAAAACTATTTTATGTTTGAGTCAGCATGATGGATACATGATATTAATATTAATAATGGTTTATTCACTTATAGACATGAAATACATGTATCAAGTTTTGTCTAAAAAGTTTACATATTACAATATTTAGATACATACATCAAGATTTACAAATTTTACAATGCATATAAAGAGATTAATAATTAATTTAAGTGTCTTTATGGTAAAAAAAGAAACAAGAAACAATCTTCGGTTTTCCCTTTCTTTGAGGAGGGTCTCGCGGTTTTTCCTGTCCATTGGTCATAAGGTGAAGATCTCAGTAATATGAAACAGAAGATGTAATAAACTGTATTAGTATTTTCTTATTTGTTACATACTGAATGAACATAAATAATAATAATAATAATAATAATAATAATAATAATAATAATAATAATAATAATAATAATAATAATAATAATAATTCATAAATATGTACTTATTTACTGATTTCAGAAATATATTTTAAAGATTATACTCACTTGTTGAAATTACAAATCACAATTGCAGATATTCATCTATGTCATAAAAGGCCCTCTCAATTAAGTAATTTTTTAAATATTTATTAAACTTGGAACCAGTTGATTGTTTAACTGTGGTTGGCAGCTTATTGTATAAAGTTCTTCCAATTACAAATGGATTTTTATCAAAAAATTTCTTACTCTTTGCTTCCCTGTACATATTCTCTTTAGTTCTTGTGTCATATTTATGTATATTGCTATTACTCCTTATATTTGTAGTTCTCCTAACTAGTAAAATAACTCTAAAAATATATAATGCAACCACTGTAAGAATTCTTTCTTTTTTAAAAATTTCTCTACATGAATCCCTTGATTTTAATGAACAAACAATCCTTACACACCTCTTCTGTAATCCCAGTAATCGTTTCAAATTCTCTTTAGATGTTGTACGCCATAATTCAATACCATAATTTAAATGAGGATGAATTATTCCATAATAAATCAATTTTAAATTAGGTTTATCCAAATAGTGTGCCACGTAATTTAATAGATAGATACCCTTACTTATTTTATTGCATATATAATTTACATGTTTTGTCCATGATAAGTTTTTGTCAATATTCAATCCTAGAAATAAGTGATCATCTGTTGTATCTATTTCTTCATTTCCAATTTTAATTTTCATATTGCTGTACATGCAATTCCTAATTTTAAAATATATTATGCTTGTCTTGTTTAAATTATTAACTAGGTTGTTATTAGCAAGAAATTTAAGTATTACATCTGTACCTGAGTGTATATTATTAGTTAAGTTGTCTAGATCTTTTCCCCAACAAATTATAGATGTGTCATCAGCATATGATACAGTTTTAAAATTATTAATCACAGGTAAATTGTTAGTGTATAATGTAAATAGTAAAGGCCGAAGCACAGATCCCTCTGGGACTCCATATTAAACGGTTGCTAATGAGGATTCATATTCGATGCATTTGTTCAGCAATTTACTGGTGAAGTGCTACCTTCAAGACCACAGATTCATGTATTTGTAAATAAATTTGGAACTGCTGACTCAGTGCTCAATAGAAAATACATGTCCATGAATAGTTTTAACAAAGGAAAAGCTAGATGACATGGATGCAAATCTTAAATTGTGACCTAATGTCATTCACAGAAGTAGTACAACAAGAAGGGGTTTCAGTTTCCTCTGTGTACAAAGAAAATACGAGTTCTTACACCTCAAACTGTTATGGTTTACATGTACTCATTGTTTAAAACCTGCTGATCCAGCCACAAGAGTGAGAAATTGTGAGTGGA
Organism: Mantis religiosa; assembly: GCA_030765055.1. Taxonomy (NCBI): domain Eukaryota; kingdom Metazoa; phylum Arthropoda; class Insecta; order Mantodea; family Mantidae; genus Mantis; species Mantis religiosa. The sequence goes on from CM060950.1 coordinate 181,006,249, forward strand.
TTCTTGCATCATTGAGCATTTTTTTTAAACCCCACAGATTGTGTTCTTTTTAGATGAGACCTAGTTTCATCTTAGTGGTTATGCAAACAATTCAATTCAATTCACATTGAGAGTACCTACGTCGGACGTCCTCTCTCCATACCTGGGAGCTATCAAAGCTGTCACCAAAAGGGGCTATTCCGGGGCTCTTTCCTTGGGGCAAGACCTATAGACTAACAAGCATCCCCCATTACAGGGTGGAAGTGGATGTGCCACGTAGGCGTGTCAACCCATCTGGGAAGACTATGACTACTTTGGTCGGCCTGCTAGTGGTCTAGTACACTGACTACTAGTTCTGCAGGTTAGCATCCGGGAACTTAAAGGTGTCCCTCAACCCCGTCTGATGACAGAGTCGCACAGACATCCCCGATCTCCCACGTGGATTGGGAACCACTGCCACACCAAAGCCTACCCAAACGAGCATCTCCTCTACAGGAGGGGTCATATGAATAGTCATAACTCCATTATTGGCATGCAAAAAATCCTAATATTGTGTATGATGTTCCTCATTTTCATAGGAAGATCCATGTTTGGTGTGCTGTTATTGCAAAATGAATAGGGCCTATTTTTCTCAAGACGACAGTAACTGTTGCTGCCTGCAATATAAAGCCTTGTTGTTTCTTATAGTCAAGGCAACTAGAGTACTCAGGTAGGCCATTCCGGAGAGTTGCGCTGCCATTGGCTAACGCGGATGACGTCACTGAGAATACAGTTCAACCGCGAGAGTTAAACACTAGTCCCTGAGTATGTGTTATTTAAGTTCTTTTACGTGTAAAATCGGAAGGAATAAACACCCACTTGTGTATTATAATGAAGGTTCTTTCTAGCAGTTAGTATTAAGAGTTTAAAACATGTTACTATTCATATGTACTTAGTGTAGCTCAAGAAGATGACAAAGCAACCCAATGAAGATTTTTGTTTGCTGCAAGTTTCCTGATCATTTCTGCCTTCGCTCTTTTAAGTGCCTAATTCTAATGAAGGTTCTTGTCCTCAAATAAAGAGAGATCACTTTATGATGAATTTCGGGAAACTTGGAACTTATTATAGAAATTAAGTTTTGCATCACTCCATTACACTTCGCAGCACTTTGCCCAAAGAAGCTACAAAATATTACTTCTGTAACTTGTTCTGCCGTTTGAAAACACTGTTTTCTTTCTTCGGGGCTTGCATCTGAGTCTTTAGTCTAATTATTTCCTTTTCAGCAGCAACAGGGTGGTCAGGAGCTACCTCTGTGCTGGTCGATTGGTCAAAATTTGTTTTTTTTGGGAGATGAAGATACTATAGTAGACAGCACTCTCTTTCGCACGGTCCTAACTTTGCACCGGCGATCTCTTGCTGATATTGCCTATTAATAAAAACAGTTTTATTATTATCATAATCATTATTATCATTATATTATCATTATTATTATTATTATTATTATTATTATTATTATTATTATTATTATTATTATTATTATTATTATTATTATTCCACGCATCAAACTTTTCTTATAAAAAAGAGCGAATAAACTCAGTGTACACATAGAAACAAATACATAAATAGAATGTGTATATGATAATTACCTGCAAATTGGTTTTGCTGGTATTTGCTACTACCGCCTCAAATACATCCGCATGCCAATTAGGGATTTTCTGTGACGGTACAGCGTCGCCCTTTAATTTTCTTTTCAGCGGCAACCTTAGCAGCTCGTTTTTTAAATCCCGTTCATAGTCTTCGGGCAGGAAATGATCGGAACAAATCCTTGCCTTATTCACATTAACCGGATCAGCCCTTTTATAGCGTAAAACCCACTTGCGCTGTAGTTCTCGATCTTTAGGCAAACAATGGAAAATCACATCCGTAGTTTTATACGAAGCATGTTTGCATTCAGCAACAGCGCAATGGTTTCTGCTTTTACTCATAATGTTATGACAAAAGACACAGCCAATAACTACAATAGCTCATAAGCAACTGCATCTCGTTTATTTCATCAGAAGGATTGTGGAATTTGCATGCATCAGTGCCTTATCTTATCTTATAATGTGCAATCATAATATTGCATTACGCATATTCACGTGTAAGCGCTCTTGCGTTGTATTCTCAGTGACGTCACACCCCTCAGTCAGCATTGACAGTGTTTTGCGCGGGAAGGCAGGAATGGCCTGCCCTGTCTTATAGTATCTTTTTCCCATGTTCACAGTGAACAACCATGTCTGTGGTAAAAAGTCTGGTTACCTTTGTCTCACAGAGATCCCAGATGTACCAATATTTGCTTTATTTTGCTTTTTTAACGTCTGACTTGAGCATGTTAGTGGTTGCATTTATCCAAGGTCCACATAGTCATTTTCTCACTAATTGTTATATACATGTTTCAGAATTTCTGCTGTGTAGTTTTGAGTAAAGGGATATGATGAACCTTCTAAGATTGTGATAGCATCTATAGCCCTATGATCTGGTTCTTTTAATGTAAGATTAGGCAGGCACTGATAATTGAAAGACTGTCATTTTGATCTCAGTGAAAAACTGCACAACAGCATCTACATCTGACAAGTCTATAGATTTGCATAAATTTATCAAATCTTGCAAATGCTTACCCACATAAAAAGCAGAATTTTTAAAACATCCCTGTCATCACTGGTGATTGATCTTGTTTTATTGGTGTGAAATTAGATTTGCTAAATTTACTTACCACCCGTGGGCCACAAATCTTGCAAATGCTTACCCACATAAAAAGCAGAATTTTTAAAACATCCCTGTCATCACTGGTGATTGATCTTGTTTTATTGGTGTGAAATTAGATTTGCTAAATTTACTTACCACCCGTGGGCCACAAAAAAGTTCCAAAAAATATTCAAGAACTACAATATAACATTGGCACCAAAAAACAATTACAACATTAAAAACCTACTTCACAGTAATAATACTGATAAGATAAAACCAGAGGAAAAGTCAGGCATTTACAAGATTAAGTGTAAAGACTGAAAAAATTTACATAGGGAGTACAAAAAGAAACATAAGCACTAGAAAGAAAGAACACTACAGGCACTTAAGATACAAAAATATTGATAAGTCTGCAATAGCAGCTCATTTCTGGTCTGAAAATCATGAAATTGAAGATAGCACAGAATTACTAAAATACGTACAAAAACATAGTGAACTCGTCATATGGGAGAGAATATACATAGAAAAACATAAAAACCAACTAATGAACTTTGAAATCCCGCCAGAAGAGAATCCCACATTTAAGTTCATCACTAAATCAACAGATGGCAGCAGCAACCCCAGAATTACCCACACCGCTGGATCAAGCTTTAGTCGCATAAGAGCCGAAAATGCAAACGATGATTTGCGAAACATGTCCTCAAAATAGGTACGAAAGTGAAGCAGATGTGTAATAAATACAACTCATCTAAAAATTAATAATTTTTCGCTTCACTGTGGTGTTCCAATACAGTTAAATCTCGAAATGTAAAATTGTTAGGAGGAAGTATCATTGCAGCCACATTTGGAAGCAAACTGGATCCTTGGAATAATCATCATAGTCACCAATGAAGTATGGATGACAATGTGCCTCAATAATTGCAGAGATGCTGCCACCATCTTTGCTTTAATTGCATGTGGAGTTCGACAGCACAATCCATACTGACGGTTGAGATGAATACAATGGCTCAATAGCTCGTGGTTTTGCAGTCCACCTAACTGTCAGTACAGGATGCAAGAGCCCCTAGTGGTCCACTGGGGAAATATACGAGTCAACTGGAGAATTTAATGTCAGGACGGCACGTTGGCCATGGTAGCTCAAAGGTTAAGAGCGACTGGGATGGAAACCAGGAGATCCAGGGTTCAAATCCCGGACAGGGCATTGAATTTTTCATGTTGACTCTATCAACTAGACAATGTCTTACTCAGTTTCATACGTTTAAAGACATTTCAAAGTTAGGAATTCCTTTAATAAATAGATTAGGTGTTTATCCAAGTTGAGGGAATATAAAACACCACTAACTTTTTTAAAAAAGCCACTCTTCTAATTATTTTGTTTTTTCTGAGAGCTAGCTCATGAATCACAGTGTTTCAGAGAACATGAAGATTTTGGACACACATTCTCTGTACAAACTGTTACAGCAATAAGCTCTGACATTGGAAACGGCTTCTCTTGCTGGAAGATAATTAAATTTTATTTTCAAAGTATATTTACAGTTCAATCACAGCAATTTTAAGAGCAGTGACCTATCTCCAAAGTGAGGCAACAGTTTTTGCAAATGTAGTGATAACACAGGACATAGTTCTCAGTATGCTTTAATAGCAATTCAGAAGATCAAAGAAAATCTTTGTTTTAACCATCCGGCACTAACATAATCCCACTTGGATTGTTAGAACATTTTTAATATTGTATTCAACTCATGAACTACTAAATTCATCATTGTTATATTGAATTTTTAGTGATAGTGATCTATGCATACAGCTGTAATTCCTTATTGTTGCCAAATATTTATCTCTCTGTGCATCCTTCATGTTATTGAGCAAAGCATACAAATGTAGTGAGACCTTGTGAATATGGTGGGTGTGGCACAACAGTGAACCCCAGTGATGTCAACTTTGCAATCATAGATTCACTGATGTGGGGCTGTGCATTGTCGTACTGTAGGAGCACTCCTTTTGATCACTTTCCCTGGCACTGTTACTGAATCCTGCATCTAAGTCATGTAAGGATGTTACAATACACCCTGATGTTGATATTTGCTATTTGTGGAAGCTACTCCATTAGCAGTGTAACCCAAGTGTCCCAAAACATGGAAATCACTTGCTGATGTAAAGATGAAGCAGCACAAAATTTCTTGGAACTCCCCAGAATGATTCCATTGCATGGTTTGGACTTTCTTTTCATATGTGTGGTAATGACACAATGGTTTGTCACCATTGACCAGTTTCCCCTAAAAATCTGGACATTCATTCTCAATTTCAATGGTAGACAACACAATTGAACTCTGCTCTTCTGGGTCTGTGTCAAGTTCCATGGAACCCAATGTGCACACACCTCTTTCGTATCCAAATCATCATGAATAATGGCACAGAGGGTTGTGCAGCTGAGGCCTGTCTGATCTTCCAGTTCATCAAATGTTATGCGCCTATTCAATCACAAACACTTCAGGTTTAACCTCAATACTCCTCAGAGACCCAGTACTCACATTCTTGCAAGCAGATTCCTTTCCACCGGCAAACCCAGCGATCCAGTTGTAAACAGTCTTTTGTGCAGGAGCTTCTTGATCACATACCACAGTTAATTGTATATGAATATCTACTGTTTTCGACTCCTTCCTTCTGCAGAAACATGCAGTTCATTGTTGCCTTACATCTTGTCTATTACTTTCTCTTCTCAGCAACAAATAAGCTCTGCCCTTTCACTATACACTCTGTTCACAATTGCCATTTAGCATCTGCATAGTGTACTAGCATCAGCTCTTCATCCTATGAGAGGATGTGCCTGTAGTTTGAGCAATATTTTTAGAACACAATTGTAAATGGAAAGGTGGAGTCAGACTGAAAAAATTCAATGCCATAGCCGGGATTTGAGCACAAATCTCTTGGTTTCCATCCGGTTACTTAGCCGTTGAGCTACCAGAGCCAACTTGCCAGTATGGCATTAAATTATTTGAGGATATAATGCCTTTTACATTGAATGATTTAAGATTTAGTCTGAAATGTTTCTGATCTTGTGATTGAAAATAAATGGTGGTTGGCAGAATACATTCAGGTAAGCAAAGAAAGTTAATAACTTTTGTCTTCCTTCATAGCCTACATAAAAGGTACTGCTTTCATGACAGGAAACTGTAAACCTACCTATTTGCTGGTCATTAGCATGAATTCATTTCATACAAGATGCAAACATTGAATCCATTGATCAACTATTTATTAATGGACGAGGACTAGTTTTATTAGCTGTTATGTTAGATGGTTCAACAATCAGCAGGTAGTTTTTTATAATGTGGATACATGTGTTACATAAAATGTTTTGTTGTTTTACTAATTAAACCATTTAGCAGTTCCAATTTTTTTTCTGTACATCTTTTTCTATGATATTAAGAAGGTGTGTTCCTTTACTCAGAATATGCAGTTGTCTAGTTGTTTAGATGCTTTATTATCATCAGTTTTTTTAATTTGAGAGATTTTTTTTGTATGGAAGCTTTATTTTTCAATTACTCTACAATGGTTGATTTTATATTAGTAGTAACACAAATACTTCAAAACAAAGCAAAATGAAAATTATTTATACTTTAGTTTTATTGGGAAATATTAAGAGGATTTATGAGATTTGAAAATGACTCCTGCACATTAACTTAGAAAAGCTATAGTTCAAGTAAACATAAAGGAACTGAAACAATTCATATTTTTCTCAGAATCTCTTATTGTTTCAAATGTTACAATTTCAGGAAAATTCCAGGCAATAATTCCCACTCCTTTGCATGCCTATCAGAAGATAGATTGGCTGTGCCTTTCTTGAGTAGATCTGCCTTTAATCTTTGCTAGAAAGTATCAGTGAGAAGTGTTTTATCCAATGACAGTATTGTTTGTAATTTAATTAACAATGTAGGCTAGGAATGTCTGCAATCTACTAGAGAACATTCTGTATTAGATGAGCTCCCTTTGATTACATCATTGGCACAAAAATGATGTTCTAAATGTGAAAAGAGATTTCCCTCACAATCAGGGCCTTAAAATTCTGCAAATCTTGTTGAGAAAAAAATTTCCTTATTTTTTTCAGTTCTAAATTGGTGTGGAAAAATTCAGATGCATTTGACCCTTTTGTTTGAAATTCACTGTTTTTAATTTTCTGATTAAGGATGAGATATTTAAAGTAAGTTATATTTATAAAATTAATTATTACTTCCATATGGCATAGTATGAATTTTAGATTAGGTATATTTTTCCAATGCTTTGAATATGAGAGCTAGTCTTGCCAAAATGGTGTGATACTGTTAGATGAGATAGTATGAATGTATTGATACTTAACAGGCATAAGGAATTGAAATGAATGACACATAATGAATAGGAGCAAAACTTAAATAAGCTGGTTGTCTTCATCTCTAACAAAGCCAGCATATATAGTACTGAGCATTTATTTCTGTTTATCTGGGGACACATGGTATTGACAAAACTGTAATGGATACTGTCTTCTAGTATGTCTTTATTTCAAGAGTACCAAATTAGTAGAAATTAAATTTAAAGTATAAGACAGGCAATTTATCATTGATAGATGTATTTAATGGCATTGGCTGGCATAAGTTACTTAGGTTAGCTGAACAAGTTTTTAAATGCGACAGACTTGCTATTTTGTCAGTTCTGTAGCAGTTTGTGTGGAAGAGGAATATTAGATTGGTAACAAGAAAAGGAAAATAGTTCAGATCAATGCTCAATAAGTTATAGAGAAATATTTTTATTTGATATGATTTATTGAGTACTACGTGGGCTGTTCAATAAAGAATGATCACATTTTTTTTTAACAACGTACCTTTACTCATTCTCATAATTTTGATGGTTCTTCTCAAAATAGTCTCCCCTGAATGTGATGCACTTGTCCCAGCATTTCTGCCAGTCTTCAAAGACATGATGGAAACCATTTTTTGAGAGATCCTTCAAAATCGCCTCCGCAGCCTTCACCACTGCTTCTGATGATGGATAATGCCTCCCACGAAGGCATTTCTTCAAGTTAGAGAATAGAAAAAAGTCACATGGGTCTAAATCCGGACTATAGGGAGGGTGAGGGATGCACTTCACGTTGATTTTTGCAAGATATTCAGCAACAACATTGGCAATATACGGCTGCGCATTATCATGGTGCAGCATCCAGCCTGCTTCACGGAAATGTGGTCTTTTGCGCCTGATATGGACTTGCAATGTTTTCAGGACACCCCTATAGTATTGTCCAGTTACTGATGTGTGTACAGGTACAACATACTGATAAATCATTCCATGAATATCAAAGAATGACATGACAATAACTTTCCCAGCAGAAGCAACCACTTTTGCTTTTTTGGGGGTTGGTGATGAAGGAGATTTCCACACTGAGCTTTGCTGTTTGCTCTCAGGATCAAAATGATGTAGCCAAGTTTCATCAGCAGCGATTACGTTTGAAAGAAACTCTGGATCTTCCTCTAACATCAACTTTAACTGCATGCGGACCTGCATACGAATGTCCTTTTGTTCGGGAATCAGCAGTCTTGGAACCCATCGCACACAAACACGTCTCATGTGTAATGTTTCTGTCACCAACGTGTGGGTGGCACCCAATGAAATGTTCAGTATTTCAGAAAGTGATCTTAAGGTAATTCGTCAATGCTCTCTCACAATGGCAGCAGTGTTGATGTTTTCTTCCGTAAGAGCAGTAACTGGAGCACCGGGTCCACCTTCCTTTGAAATAGACAGTCTTCCCTCTTTAAACATTTTAAACCACCTTAGAGCTGTGCTGTAGAGAGCAACAGACTCTCCATAGGCCTCCTGTAACATTGTACAGGCCTCAGCTGAAGATTTGTTGAGATGAAAGCAGAATTTCAAAGCCGCATATTGTTCCTCGCGTGTTACCTCCATTGCAGCGGTAGGCGATACTGAACATGTCTGAACTTGCCTGGTTCACACAGGCAGGAACCAGGAGTACCAACAATGAAACTACTACGGCATGTTTGCTTCACATTAAGCTAACAGAATATAATAAGATTGAATTTTAGTGCAAAAAATTATGATCATTCTTTATTGAACAGCCCTCGTAAAACAAATTTGTCTTGGGCCATCCTTAAGCTGGGCCCTTGCCCCTTTGCTAATAGGGCAACCTTTCACTACATTTACATACTTAAATACGTTTGCCCCCTATAATAATAAATGCTGTCCATTTACTACTCCATTGTGCACTAGTTCTTGCTGTTTGCTGAATTTTTGTCTAGCCCTATTAATTATTGCCACTTGCTTCAGCTTGTTACTATTGTTTCACTGTTTTAGAGTTACTTAACCTCCCTTTTCAATATTTTAACTTCAGTAGCTACTTTTTCAGTCCTTCTTCCAGTTGCCTGTTATTTGATCATGTTTTCTCAAATTTTCTCTACATCTCACAACCTCACTCAAATCTCTTTTCCCTTTCATTAGTTTGTACAAACATATTAATTTGTCACTATTTTCACAATTTTTAACTTTCCCTGACAATTATTTATCTCGTTTCAACTTATACTATCACTTCACTCAGCCTGGGTTTACTTAACCACACATTTTATCTTTGTCTCATATTTGCTCATTTCTTTTTCTCTACCTCTATTCTTTCCTTTCTGCAGTTTACCCATAATCCATATTTATGATATGCCAATATGCCCCTACATCTCAGTCTCCCCTACCTAATTCTTACCCCTTTTCTAATCCCTTGTATCTCCACAGTTTCACACTGCTTTTCCTTGGTCCCTTGTGTCCACACACTTAATTTACCCTGCACTGGCCATGATGTAAATTTGTCTTTCCTTATATTTTGACTTTAAAATCTACTTTACTATACAGGTGCCACAAGATTTTTGCCAACTGCAATGTTGAATAACCTTCAATATTACAGTTACTTGATGTTCCACAAAGTGAAGAAATGTGAATCATTTATTCTCAAAGCTTGTTTATATGTAATAGCTAGAAAAATGTAGTTTGCTAATGTATTGCCATGATTTTTGTGTGGTGATATATAATATGGAGGAAGGAATTTACTAAAATTGTATATAGCTGTGATTGTGTGTTCAGTCTCTCCTACATTTTTATATTAAGGATGATATGTTAGTACTTTTCATAAAATGGAGAGGTGCCACTTTCTTTTTGTTTGAAAAGCTAAATGTCTACTTCAGTAGTTATAAAGTGTATATTACTGACATGGATGGCAGAGGTAGCTTAGGCATAGACTTATAAACAGAAGGCACAAGGGCTGCCTGTCCTGCCAAATTTTATCCAGCTTTTCTATAGGCCTCATAACCGGCAGATGCTCTGAAGGTTCTAAAAACTTGGCCTGGAACATTTTATTTCCAGGTGAAATTTATGCATATTACACATGTTTCTATCATCCTGAGGTACTGTACTAAGAATTTGTGATAAACAGTATTGAGAAGAAAAGGAATTTGTACTATGCTAAATTGCTGTGTTTCCATATAAAGTACAACACTAGTTATTAGGAGAAGCTGAAGTATACTTTTGAAGGAGGATGTACAGAAAGTGAAAATACCATCTGGAGAGGTACTTTCTTTTAGCCATTGTGCATTCCTAAATGGGCATGAACCATTATGAGTAGTGACTCAATATTATGATAAAAAAAACATCTGAAAGGAGAACCGGCCTTTGTGAAAGGAACATAAAATCATCTAAAATTAGCCATAGTTTTTGCATCCATTTCTGATGTGTTAGATTATCATACTAAAACGTGGATCATCACCACCACCGCCAAAAGTCTCTGAATGTTTTCAGGGATTAAGGATTTTCTATTGTCAGACAGAATAAGTTTATATGCTGAAAATGATCGTTCCACATCAACAGATGTGATTGGGCAATACTTATACACTGGTAGTGACTCCTTGGAACATTCATCTGGCAAAGACTTTCTGATTCCATTTAAATACTCATTGATATCTTGAATGTTCTTTTGTTCTGGGTTTGATTCCAACATCACACTGAGTTTATTTTTAATTTTTTCCCTAGTTTCACCAGGAACAACATTTAAAGAAGAAATTGATTGAAAAGACATATGTATGGGTGCACTGCAAGTTTCTAGACCTTTAATAGCCTTTGAAAGAATAATGTGCATGGATAAAATTTGTATCTTGACATGCAGTTTTACATTCAAATACACCCTTTGCCTCAGGAACATATGCAGTGATCAATGCTTGTGATTACAATTTTCACTTGATGGAAGTTCTCTGGCAGAATGATACTGCAGATAACCAAGTTCCCCAACTTGTGAGAAGTGTTCCGGCGGAAGAATCACCTCAGGCAGACTTTCTTTGTACAATTGTATGCAGGTGCTTTTAAAAATATCTTTTTCCCTGTTTGATATTACTTTGTTAACTGATGAAAAGAGAGTGTGTATTTCTTCTGCAATGAGGTGTAGCCTGTGGGCTAAACATGTGAGATGGATAAGATTAGGAAAATTACTCGAAGAGACTGGCCAGCTTTTAACTAATGAAGCTGCATCTTTGACTAAGACACACATCCTGTAACAATTGCTCTCCAATTCAGTAGGCCACAGAAGATGCAAGGAATCGTTTACAAATTGTGCAATTATGCTGTGGTTGGTTTTTTCTAATTTCTTGTATGCAAGTAAAATAGGTTTGCTGGGTTCTTCTGCATGTAAATTTCCCATTATGAAGTTTGCCATCTATCAGCCACACGAATCAGTTGTTTCATCTACCTATATCCAGAAGTTGTTCCCTCCTGTGTCAGACCATATTGAGTCCAGGGCAGAATCATGTTTCAAAGGTAAATAATTTTTCTAAGGGTGGATTCGTCCGTTATCTTTTGTCCAGCACAATATTTCTTTGGAAATGATCGTAGACGAGGATTATTTAATTTACGCAATGGATATTGCTGAATGCAAAAGTTTTACAGTGGTCAGTGTAAAATGCATTACCTTCTCACTGGTTTCACTTGAGCCAAAAGTAGCTGTTGCAAGTTCTTGCCCTTTTCTTTTGATCTGAGATGTGTCGCTGTTTTTCAATGCTGCTAGTTGAAATTTGTTATCCTTCTCTCACACTTGACAAACCACCACATCGCTTTCACTTGAATAGTCACTATTGCCTAAGTCCACTATTTAATTAAGAAGGTTCTGCTGCTCTTATCTTTAGGCATTTTTACAAAATACCACACTTATCAGTAGATGAATAAATGAACAGGCTAGCACACTTGTCCTATTGACACAAAATTTTAGAGGCTACTGCACTGAAAGGAATGTAAGAAATCCTTTTTGCGGAAAGGGTCTGCAGTACCTAACTACCTGCATGTATTGTCAGGCTGAAAGTATGATCCCACTATCTCTTGGCTTAAAAATAGCAATGCTATTGTGGTGCCAAAGGTTGTCCAACATATAGATTCATTAAATTGTTTGGTTTATTAAAAAATATCAGGTAATCAAACTTATATGGTACATAAATAAATGCCAAATAATGGATATATCCTTTAAATATGTACTAAACCCTAAAATATGCATTTACATATGAGCATATGCATTTTCATAGAGTCCATGTCCTAGTTATTACTAGTCATTAGCAAATAAGCAATTATAGAAAAAACATGTGGAATGGTGGTTTTTATACAACCAACATCTATGTTGTATATAACCTAAGCTCTAACATCCATTTTCAAAGTAGTTCAGTGGCTAAATGAATGCTGTATAAAGTGAGCTGAGGATTCAAAGTTCGAACCTGGCATACAGTCATACATTTTATTTCAACTTCTCCACCTTGCATTTCTTGTGCATGCACAGAATATTGCTGGAAGTTCTTTGTGCACTGCATTCAAATCTGTCACTAAGACTTCATCAAAGTACTGTAGTATGCCACATCCACAAGATTTTGTGGAGCTAACTGCAGCTCAAAAGGATAAAATTTTAGGCTTACTACTCATTGTATAAATGCCTTGCCATTCGCCTGAGAATAAGATTGTAACCAAAGAACAGTGAAACAGTGGCTAGACCAGTATCACAAGGAAGAAGTTTAAGGGCCGAAATCTCACAGGCATTCAGGTAGGCCTCTTACCCTACAATGTTTGATCAAGACAAATCCCTAGTAGAACATGTGAGGAACCAACCTTTAAAACACAGGTTCTGTCTTTCTGGATAAAGCAGTTGAGTATGGTTGTTCATATGAGAACATATGCCAGCATTATTGAAGGTTGTCAGTATTGCATAGCATCGTCCTGCCTCAGGGTAAGATTACAATGGGCACAGCACAATTTTGACCTTCCCCAGGATTCTGGAACAGGTAATCTGGAGTGATGGAAAGGTATTTCAATCTGACCAGTTAAGGATCTATATCTGTATAGACCATGGAAAGCTATACAAGCCTCAACATGTCATTCAAGCACAATATTTAGAAAAAATTTCAGCACCTTTCTCCGATATGTAGGGGAGTTAATTCAATTGCCAGAGTGAATGACAAGTGGAGTCTATATGAATAAGAAGGGAACACTTTGCAGCTATTCCTGCATGCTAGGTTCCAATAACAGGAAGAGTATGTATTTGTGCATGACAATGGTGTGCATACCTCAAATGTCACCCAGGATTGGCTAACGAGTCACCCAGAAATAAATCTGAATGGACTGGCTTACAAGGTCTCCTGATTTGAGCTCCATTGAACATATATGGGCCTTTGTGGTAAAGAAATGGGAAGAACATCAGCATTACAAGGTGCGAGAGAGGCTGGTCACGTGATGGCGGTATGGCAGCATTGTCAGCAGAACCCAAACCGGTGATCTGCACTGGTAGCAAACATGCACAAAAGAATAAATGATGTAATCGTAGCTGGGAATAATTACAGTGGGTTCTAAAACATAGGATTTCATTTTTCTTTTCCATTTTTTGTTATGACAAATTGTTTTAGCAGAAATACATTTTCTATAAATCTATGATTTTCTATCATTGACATCTTTATCTTTCATTGGTCTGTTTGCTAAGCATGGTCTATTTGTTATAATTTCAGGTATTTTATATAACTCTTTAATAATAATAATAATATTATTATTATTATTATTATTATTATTATTATTATTATTATTATTATTATTATTATTATTATTATTATTATTATTATTATTATTATTATTTATTATTATTATTATTATTATGGGCGCCGGGGTAGCGCGGTGGTTTCGTTCGCGGCTCCCGTTCTAAGGGTCCCGAGTTCGATTCCCGGCTCTGGGGTTGGCGATTTTAAGTCGGCCCTATCCACGCCTTCACCTCTGTCTAGCACACGTGAAGTATCCCCTATGCCCAACGTGGTTCGGAGTCCACGGTAAAAACTGTAGGTCCTCTCACCTCACCGCCATCTTCACTATCACCCTATCATCGGAGGTAATGGACACCGCCCTCTGGGTGCCTCCACCTGAGAAATGGGTCCGGTCATCGCTTGGTGGGGTGAGGTTACCCCGAAGGCCAAGGTTGCCATGTGGGGAGCGTTAGTAACTAACTAACTAACTATTATTATTATTATTATTATTATTATTATTATTATTATTATTATTATTATTATTATTATTATTATTATTATTATTATTATTATTATTATTATTATTATTATTATTATTATTATTATTATTATTACTTGCAGCCTTTTATGCTTCTGCCAGTTTTTCTGTCCGGTTTATACAGTTTTCCTTAATTTTAACTTCTTTATGCTTGTATTGTAAGCTGGCTCAATATTTTCTTCTTGCAGTTTCATTCTAGTTGTATTTAGCTGTTTAATTAACTCCCAAGATTTATCAGGGATCCTTGCTTTCTTGCCTCTCTTTAATAGCTTGAAACTTTTCCCTCCAATTACATTATTATTATTATTATTATTATTATTATTATTATTATTATTATTATTATTATTATTATTATTATTATTATTATTATTATTATTATTATTATTATTATTATTATTATTATTATTATTATGATTATTATCATTATTATTATTATTATTATTATTATTATTATTATTATTATTATTTGTATTATTAGTATTATTGTTATAGAGAAATGTGCACTTAAGTTTAAGCATTAGGTTAATTTCATATTTCAGTCTTTGTTCTTTTCATGCATGTCATGATGTGTATTTATTTATTTATTTATCTGCTGTAGGAGTCAACCAGACTCATGGCATCGTCAAAAATACAGTTTATGTGCAATAAGTTTCAAAAATATAAATATGAATTACAATATAGTTGAAAATATTACAAATTAATATAAAGTCGAATACAATGTTTACTTATTCATAGGTATTGATGCCAATTTACATTCCCTTCTGTTGATTACTTTAACCTAGTTTGAAATAGGGTTATAAAGCGAAAGGATATACTATGCAATGCATTTATTGTCAATAGACTGCAAAGCAGTTTCTGACATTGTCAATTACAATTTCAATATTTACATATATATAACTTAAAATACAATGCCAATAGAATTACAATTCATCAATCATATGAATTTGATATCTGCTATACTTCTGCCTGCACAATATACACTTGCAGTCTTCGTTTGAATCTTGGAATTTCTTGTTTACACATATCTTGTGGTGAAATCCCTGTTTGAAGAGTCGTGTTGTGATGTGGCGCTGTGTGTTGCACTCTCTAGTCCATCTGTTGTCCATCATTACTAGTGAGGTGTAGAAGTCCAAGTAGAGTTCGCTTTTTTGCCTTTCCCTGTTGTTTACTAGGGCCCTGCTTGCTTCTGTTGATTGTAGATAGAGTTGTGATTGTATATCTTCTATGAAGTACGTCTCCCTCATCATTTCGTATACCATCTGGGATGGCGCTGTTTTTCCAACTCGGGTAATCCTCTTCATGAACATTGCTTTTATTCTTTCTATTCTGATCAGGTCTCCGATCCTCAGCTTTTCCCCACACGATCTCAGTTCCATATGTTATCTCTGGCATTACTGTTGTCTTGAAAAGTCTCATAGTCTTGCAAGTTGATAAGTTTGATGTTTGGAATGTTGTATGAGGCCCTGATTGCTGCTGCTGCTGCTGCTCCTCTTTCTCGAATGTGTATACCAAAGGACACCACAGTTGTCTGTAGTGTTATTCCCAGATATTTATAATTTCCTACTTTTTGAAGTGGCTTCTTGTGTAATGTTATATTGTCTTTGGGCATTGACTTCCTCCCTTTTCTGAAGGTCATTTGTACTGTCTTTTCTTTGTTTATGTGTAGCCTGTTTTCCTCTGCCCAGGTCTCCAGTCTGTGTACTACGCTTTGCACATCCTCCTTCTCTGCCACTCCGATCACCATGTCGTTTGCATATAAGATCAGCTCTGTTTTCAATCCTCCTTCTACTGTGCTGTTCACATTTGCTATGTAAATTTTGAAAAGTGTAGGACTCATGGGATCCCCTTGCATGACTCCATTTGTCTGTACTATGTCTTCAGAGATTTCTACTTTTTGTTTATTCAGATTATGTTCTTCTGTAGACATGCTTCAATTATTCTCGCTAGTGGGTCTCTCTCATCAATTGTCCGTTTCACTTTCTCAATCAGCTTTGGCCTGTTGATTGAGTTGAACGTCTAAGAAAGACTAAGTGGTATTTCCCTCTTTTGTGTCTCAGGGCATCTTCTACTTGATCTGTTAGACATTTCACTGCCTGGACCGTGCTCCTGCCTTTCATAAAACCAAATTGGTTTACTGGGATTTCTCCATTAAAGGCTTCTAGTAATCTTTCATTTAGTATCTTCGTGAAAACTTTAAAGGATGCATTTTCTAGTGCTACTCCTCTAAATGAGTTGAGCAAATGTTCTGCTCCCTTTTCCTTTGTACAGTATCTTTAGGGTCGCTATGTTCCATCCCTCTGATATTTTTCCAATCTGCATATATTTTGTTCATCAGATCTTTCCACAATTCTTCCATCTTGCCGAGTGAGTCTTTTAGGTGCTTGTTCCATATATATTTTTTTCTGACATTGCAGATTTCTTGTTTCTCCCTCCTAATATTGCTTTTCTCCGTTCATTCGTTGTTATTGGTTCCAGAGTGTGTATGGGTTCCGCTGTTTCTATGCCATATGCTCGCTCCAGCCCTTCCTTATTCAGTATGTTCAAGAAAAGGTGTTCCCAGTTCTGTATGTGAATTTCTCCTGTTGCGATTGAGGTCTTCTTTTTCAGTGCTATGAATGGGTCTAATTTTGCTTCCTTTTTTGTTTCTCTTTCTATTCTTTTTTTTTTCTTTTTTATTAGTGCTTTGTATTCTTTTCTTTTTTCTGCATATGTTGTTAAATGTTTTGGATGTTTGTTTAGTTTTGCTATATGCAGGGACTGCAGAGATGCTTTCCTTTGCTTGTAACACTCCTGGTTGAGCAAAGCTTGTGTGTGTCTTCTTTCCTTTATTATTATGGCTTTCGTTATTACTTTGGTGGCTATTTCTAGAGCTTCTTGTAGTCTTTCTTCTTCTATTAGGTTTCTGGCTTCCCCGATGTTTTCCCTGTTTTCTTCTATTTTCTCCTGTTGTACGAGTATTTTCCTGCTACATATACTTGGTCCATCTGCTTACTCCCTCTTTTATGGGATTTCCATGCATAGACGTATCATTATAGGCATGTGTTTCCTTATGGGGGCTGCTGGTGAGTTCCATAGGCCTTCCTGTTTACATAGTTGTAGCTTGTCTCCTTTAAGAAATAGTAGGTCGATGGTGCTATGACCGTTCTGTGTGAAGTAGGTTGGAGTCTCTCTTTTGTTCACTATTCTGAAGCCTTCTTCTTCTAGTGTCTTGAGAAGGATGTGTTTTGGTATTTTCTTTGTCTATCCTGCAGTTAAAGTCTCCAGTGAGTATTACATTCCTATTTTTGTTTTCTTTTGTTCTATGGCTGTAGATATTTTATCTATTTGTTTTCTATGGTGTATTTGGCTGGATATATGTTTCTATTATCATAATTTCTGATGTTTTTACTGTGATCATGTTTTCCTCCTTGATGATTTGCTTAATATCTCCCTGTTTCCCTTTTATGAAGATTGTGAATCCCCCTGCTGGTCTTCCATCAGGATTGCTAGCATGTGTATGACATAATAACCTTGCAGCTCCATAAGTTCCATGAGAAAGGTTCTGTCAGTATCATAACATCCGTGTCGTCTATTGTCTCCTTTGGTATGTGGGGCATTGCATTTCTTATTCCCTCTGTATTCCATAACAGTACATTTATTTCTGTGTTAGGTCGAGGTTCCTTCTTCTTTGGCAGTTCTTCTTTCTTCTTCCACAATTTCATTATAGGTCTTCCTTATTTTCCACCATTCTTATTCAATATTCCAATCTATGTCACTTCTTTAACCTTCTTCTCTAATAATGCAAATAAATTCTTTAATTCTAAGCAAAACTGTGTAAAAATAGCTTTGTATTTCAGCTTATTGACTTCTAATTTGTGATTTATTTCCATATTTCCTTGTAAATTCTAGGAATTCTTGTTCTTATTTTAGTTATCATAAGGTGGTGATCACTTCCACATCTGGACCTCTTTTGTTTCTTATGTGCATGATAGATGATGTAAAACTCCTGCTAATTGCAAAAGTTCCATTCTTTACTGGGCATGAAAGGCCATATAATTTTACTTAAAAGCCTTGCATGATACTGATTTATAAGTGGTAAGACTAAATTACTGAAAAAAAAAATTGTTTTGGAATTTAAGACAATGGTGGATTTAGTTTCCTGCTGCTTCAAAATGTGTTTAAGATGGTTTCAGTGAACTACTCTGTATTTTGATCACTTTCTTCAAAGAACATAGTGATTCATATCCTTAAGTTGCAGATTCACTCTGGTTGGTGAATTTTACATTCTAGGGTTAACTCTTACGACCAGCTCTAGTGACTCTGATGCAAAGATATTTTCAAGAAAACGTGATATATGGGTTAAAGTAAATCTCTGTGATGAGACATCAGCTTGCCACTCCTAAATGTGAAATTCTGTTGTGGTCCAAAACCTGACTATGATAAAAATAATCTCAAGTTGTCAGAAGTCTGAGATAAACAATTTGAGAAATAATTTTAAAAATCACAAAAACATAGAGCTCCTGGCATAGTTTATCACATTACCCTTTATCGAGATCAATATAATTCCCTCTCTACTTCGCTCCCCACAAACCTAGTGTGATGGCTCAGGCGGTTTCGTCTGTGGCCCGCATTCGGGAGACCCGGGTTTGATTCCCTTGGCCGACCTACCTGATCCATGGGGTTTTTCGGGGTTATCCTGGGTCGCCAGGCGAATGCTGGGTAGGATAATTACATCCCCCGAATTTCCTGTCCCTCCATTTCATCTCCATTATCATTTCAGATCATCTCTCATCCGGTGGTCTCTTTCAGGGTAGAAAGTTTCAGTGGGTGTCTCGGCACATTGAGTCGGCTACCCTCTGTGTCCTCTCGCCTCAACCTTCCTCCCGGGGATGTCCCACTTGGGGCTTAGGTACAATAGACCACAGGTTTCTGTGCCGAATCCTCTCTGTAGTAGAAACGTGTTGGTACTGTCAGACTAGGAATTTGAATGACTATTTGTGGTCAAATAAGAATATTCTGTTTTTATGTATGTTGCATTAGAGTCAAATCAATTGAATTCTGCATGTTAGTATGAATTATTTACTAATATGAAAGTGGTAAAAGACTTGAGAAAGAGGCTCACAGATAAATGTTGCATTAATCCTGTTAAAATGTCAGTAAAAAAGTACACAGCCACTACCAACAAGTTGTAGCCAAAACTAAATGCCTCTATCTCACTAAAAAGATACAGTGTTTCAGATTTGTATGATCCTTATTTCTGGATATATTTGTGACTTGTAAATTCAGAACTAAAAACTGCTCATCACATTTTAAGGTTTTGTCTCCTTTTAAATGAGAGTTTAGTATACCGGTGACCACCAGCTGCCAGTTTTAATTTTTGTTTATCTGCTGATTAACATTAGGTTAATTCATGGCACTGTCACATAAGATAAGATGTAAAAGGTAAAATACAGTTTTAATAAAACCAATGCAGTTGATAGACAACTTACATTATTGATGGAAATTAATCATTTCTTCACACTAGCCGTATATAGGCTAAGGTTTTAGATAGTCAACCTGAAAAATTCAATGCCATGGCCGGAATTGGAACCACAGATCTCCTGGTTTCCATCCAGTCTCTCTTACCCATTGAGCTACCATGGCCAATGTTTCATTCTGACATTAAATTCTGCAGTTGACTCATATATATATTTTCCTGGTAAACCACTAGGAGCTCTCGTATCCGAGATATACCGTTATTTACATTATGATAACATTAGATACATTATATTTATTGCTTGACTTCATTCTGCCATGGTTTTAGGGTGTCGCTTTATAACTTTACCATCTCCTACTGTAGACTATGGTAGGGAGTACTTTTCAAAATATGCCTTAAATAATTATTAATGCACTCTCTTGTCTAGATTAAAATTGCAGTTAAATTGAAAAAAGTATTTGAAATCCTTTTTTTTGGAGGGGGGGACTTCGTCACTTACATTTTTATATTATTGAGGGATGAGTTTCAGAAGCCATCACTTCCATCCTCAACCTCTCTCCAACTAACGTCCGTGTCATCTGCTTTCTTCTCTGTGGCAGTGGAGCTATCACCTTCTGTGTCAATTTATCTACTGGTGGAATTTCAAAGTTTATTACTCAGTCCGTATTTTTCCACATGAATATGTTCTCCCATGTTGTCAGTTTATTGTGGTTTATCACTCGTTTTAGTAATTTTGGATTTGGATCAATATCATGATTTTTGTTTCAAAAATGAAATGCTGTTGACTTATCTTCTTGTTTCATTTTGATGTTTTTAAAGTGCTCTTTGACTCTGGTTTTTAGGTTTCTTTTAGTTTGACCAATGTAGCATTTTTCACAATTCTTACAACTTATTTGGTATATTTCGGAACTATTAATTGATAGGATTTCGTCTTTTGTTTTTGAACTTAGAGATTTTAAAACTGAGTATCTAAATTGCTAAATTCAAAAACAAAAGATGAAATCCCATCAATTAACAGATCCAGAATATACCAAATAAGTTGTAAGAACTGTGAAA
Source organism: Mantis religiosa (assembly GCA_030765055.1). NCBI lineage: Eukaryota > Metazoa > Arthropoda > Insecta > Mantodea > Mantidae > Mantis > Mantis religiosa. The sequence continues at coordinate 181,027,019 of CM060950.1, forward strand.
AATGCTACATAGGTCAAGCTAAAAGAAACCTAAAAACCAGAGTCAAAGAGCGATTTAGAAAGACCAAAATGAAACAAGAAGATAAGTCAACAGTAGCATTTCATTTTTGGGATGAAAATCATGACATTGATCCAAATCCAAAATTACTAAAAGGAGTGATAAACCAAAATAAACTGACAACATGAGAGAACATATTCATATGGAAAAATACGGACTGAGGATTGAACTTTGGAATCCCACCAGTAGATAATTTGACAAAGAAGTTCTTAGTTCCACCACCTGAGAGAAGAGAGCAGACAACATGGACGCTAGTTGGAGAGAGGTTGAGGATGGAAGTGATGGCTTCCGAAACTAGTCCCTCAATAATATAAAAATGTAAGTGACAAATAAAAAAAAAAAAAAACTACAAATACTTTCTCAATTAATTTTGATGTCTCTGTTACTAAATTCCTCCAATCACGCATAATGCAGTTAAATTGTTTACATGAATTAAGTTTACTCACCGTTGATTTTTACTACTCTTTGACAGCATATCTCTGCAACTGGTAACTGTTACAGAATTTGCATATTATATCATTAGGTACATCTTGCAGGGGAACATGGTCGCCAAGATTCCATGGATCCTACAGATGACTGGAGTAATGAATGCAGGTGCCATCAACTGAAACCCTTAGAACGAAGGCGAAGGAGGGAACATCAGAGATGCCTGGCACATTCACTTGTTGGTACACCTAATTATATAGCTCCTGAAGTTTTACTCCGTACTGGATATACACAGTTATGTGATTGGTGGAGTGTAGGGGTAATTCTCTATGAAATGCTTGTGGGATCACCGCCTTTTCTGGCTAGCACACCAGCTGAAACTCAGTACAAAGTAAGTATGCTTTTCAGTACTTTTCATTATGACAGTAAAAGAAAGTAATAAATTTCTGCATTGTATATTGTCATTGAAATAAAAAAACTGAAAATGTGCCGTTGGAGTACACATGATTGTAAAATTGGTCTCTCATTGTAATTCAATGATTTACAGAGTTTTAATGGTTAAATGGTAGCATGGAAATAAGTGGAGCATTTGTTCTGTCTTCATATATTGTCTGTTCTATCATTTTTCTATCTATGTGCTGTTGGTAGCTGTAGTGGCATTTTATTCTAAACAGGGATTGCTTTGTTTTCTAGGGAATTTTTTCACTGTATGAGATACTAACAAAATTAGAGAGTGTGGATTAACAAAGAATAAAAATTATAAGATTATTTTCTTTTAGAAAATTAATTTCCTACATCATGAAAACTTCTCAAGAATACAAAGTAAACCATAGTTTGAGCTACATAAAGAAGTATTTCTCTTGTTGTTGGTGATATATACTGAATATTTAATTAATTAAAATAGATTATGCAAATTTATGCTGTATAGTTTCAGATAGGGAATGATATAAATGGACATTCTTAGCATTCATTGTCAGATGTGATTTTACTGACCATATTACATATGAGAAAGGTGACCTGAATTGTGTTTACAACATTATGTTAATTCTCCCCCCCTCCCCACAAACATACACTTAGTTATTGTATGTTCTCTCATTTGGTGCTTCCAGAGGAAAACAAAAGAATAGAAGGGGGACAACTCCTTCTGGTTTTTATTCATTTCAGTTGTCAAAATCAGTGAAAAAGAGTTTAATAATAATGCCATTTTACAGGCTGCAGTGATGGAAAATTAAATTGCAGTTCCAAGCGTAAAGCAAATGAATATCAGAATCCACAGTATTATATACAAATATAATAATTTGTAACTTAAAAAACTTCACTTATCTTATAAGAAATGATGACTGTATTTCTTACAAATTGACTAGGATTGCGATTTCGTGAATAAATCATTCACATCATCAGCCATGGTTTGAGGTGATGATGTGAATGATTTATTCACGAAATCACGATCCTAGTCAATTTATAACAAATACGGTCATCATTTCTTATAAGTGAAGTTTTTAAGTTACAAATTATTATATTTGTATATATTTGTTTGTCTCACGTTAATAGTTTCATATTTGACGTGTCCACAGTATTATTTTGGGGAATATTTTGTGTGAAATGCATGGAATGTTCAATACAGATTCAGTACATCCAGATGGTAAACCTTTGAGCGATATTTTAAACTATTCTCTTCTTCTCTTGGTATAGGTCACAGTGCTGTTCATTTATGGTCCTCTACTCCTTATGTTGTTTTAGGCATTGGGTGAGGGAACCAAAATTATGGATCAGAGAGAGAAATCCAGAGATGGCTGATCAGCCCAGTCCCTGGAATGAGAGTGTGGGAAGTAGATGAAGTGAATGAGGGCAAAGTGCATGAAATTTGAGAATATGTGCTTTAAAAATTGTAGAGAATAAAAAATGTAAAAGGGAGTACAGTTTGAAGTTGTTTATCTGGACCAAGAGGGACCGTAAGTCTTCTGGATTAACCCAAAAGTGGGTGTGCTGGGGTATTAAGTACCCCAATCTTACAATTTTGCAACATTGTTAATGATTCCATCAGTCTATTACGCTTGCTATTCATTAATTGTTCTTTTGAACATGTGTTGATACATTAACACCCTGTTTTGCAAGTGAGAAGGATTATTTATAGTTGTGTTTGTTCAGCACAGATCAGCTGGGGTATGAAGTTCCCCATGTACCTGTGCACATAAATAATTTCATTTACTGACTTGCTGATAATTTCATTTACTGACTTGCTGTCAGCATAGTTCAGCATAGTTAAGCTGGGGTATAAAGTTTCCCATGCACCTGCCCATATAAATAATTTCATTTTACTGACTTGCTGTCATAATTACGAACATGTGTGTGTGTGTGTGTGTGTGTGTGTGTGTGTGTGTGTGTGTGTGTGTGTGTGTGTGTGTGTGTGTGTGTGTGCGTGCGTGCGTGCGTGCGTGCGTGCGTGCGTGCGTGCGTGCGTGCGTGCGCATGCGACAAACTGCCAGAAGACCTAATAGACAGCAGTGAAACAAGAAGAAAGAAAGAAGTAGTAATTGAACAAAGTAACCAAAACTCTGATTCTGAACAAAGTGATATTGAGGAATCTATATTATCTTACTGTTTTTCTGGAAACATAATTGTTGCAAAATGAGAATTGTGGATTTTTCGAAGGGTGGTAAAATAAAGAGGAGAAACGTAGTAAAACATTTTCCTGGGCCAAAAAGTTCAGCAAGAATTCCTAGGAATGAACTCTCACCTTTTCATGCCATTGTCAATTTTGGCATTGATGTCCTAATAATGTGACATGCTGCTGCTTTCCATTAGAAACCATTACCAAGTATTTTTATATCTATCTGCATATCTGTTTGCATATGTTTGCATGTCATTAAACTATTATTCATGCATTCTGTTTATACAACACTGTAACCTTTTTTGTCAGATTGAATTCAAATGCAGTGTGTGGAAATGGTTCATAACATTGGTTCCAAAATTTAACTACATGCTAATAAAGGAAATAGGCCTGAAATATTAGTATCTTTACATTTTAAAGTGTATCAATATGATTAAAATATTAAGAAATGAATGTGGGGTATAGAGTACCCCGCACGCCTGCTCCTATTAAGAAAGTTAGTGCTCGCACTCTAGGGTTAACAGCAAGCTGGATAGTCCAGAAATAAAGGAGAACAATTGAATACACATTACAGGCTATACTGTACTGCACGACCCTTCTTAGGCTATATTTATTACCATCAAAATACATTATTAAACACTCTATACTGTATACTTAAATGTTGTTAGCTTTAGTAAAGTAATTAAGTTTTTTTGCATCAATTTCAAATAACGGTTACATGCAGCTTAATCATGCAGGCGTTTCACATCTATGAGTTCAGTTGCTATTATTTCACTTTGGTGTTCTAAATAAGCTGAAATGTTGTCCAGCTGGATTGTTGCCTTAGTATGAGACATATCCTCTTCTAGTTTGTTTGGCTAGCTATAAAATTAAGATCTCTGTTAGATAGCTCTTGTTTAAACTTAGCACTTTTTCTTGTAAAATTGGACCTGAAATCATAATGCTGTGTTCTCTCTCTCCACACTAAATCATAAGAATAAAGTGTCATCTAGGCATTCACCTTTTGCTTTTTTTATTGTTACTCAGCTCTCTAAACTATCTTTTGTTATTTTAAAACAAAATTGTTAAATTTCCTTATGGTTTTTCTTCTAGTCAGACATGGTTGAAGTCCCAACTTCAAATTATGCAGCAGAGCTTTTTAATGATTCACATTTGTCTATTCTATTTAGTGCATTCAACTTTTTGTCCACAGAAAGAACCACTTTCTTCCACTTTGTAGCCATTTCACAAACAAAAGCTTGCAAATAAAAGAGCATGATGTAGCTTGAATAGTGAATGACTGAAACTGTGTGGGGCAGTGGCAAGGGTTGTTAGACACAAATACCTACTCAAGTGGCTTGTGACAACCTAACAAAACCTTTAACACTCGCACAATGAATGGTGGAGGACAGTAATCCGACAGTCTGAATTATAGTCTAAGACAAAAAAAAATAGCAATCCCAATAAACCAGAGATCTGGATTAATGAGGGCCAGATAATGAGGTTCTACTGTACCTTGCTTGAAGGTGTCTTGTTTTGAAACGAGTCAAACTGGGTACCTCTGAACGTTTCCTTAGTATCTCTTCCAACAGGTAGCATACCCCAAGTACTATTATAGGCTTTGGCAACCACATTCTCAATTTTTTTTTTTTTTTTTTTTTTTTTAATTGTTATGCATTTCTGACTTAAATGACTCCAGTACAAAGAATGAGGATCCAAATCAATAGGGAGAGCTAGAGAGAGATGCATAAGCCATTACTCCTAAAATTCTGCTTTGGATTATGGAAACCAATAACTTACTTTGTGTGCTGAATTTTGCTTAGTTTGATCTATGAAAACAGAAAGTATGTCCGTATGTCTTCACATATGTCAGGTACTAGTAGTTGTTTTTGCAGCTTATCTTGTTAACATTCTGTGATTTTTAAAATATTTTTGTATTTAATTATTTTTGTTTCATTTTGTTTGGTAATAATGACAATTGCCGACATCATATCAATGCTGGTAGAATTTTATTTTACAGGAGTCCTTTTTTCATGCCAAAAAATTGTACTGACATAGGTCTGTCAGTTTTAAGTAAACTTAAAATCCATTGGTCTGGATCAAGTTTGAACCTGTGATGGTAGGATCAGTAGGCAGTGCCTAGCCAACTGATCCACCCAGACCAATACCAGAATTTTGAGATTATGATATTGTAATGCAGAAGAGTTAGTTTATATCAGTAGTTTGCTTTTCAGAAAAGAAACATTGTTTTTACACAAAAAGTTCAGCGTTGGAATTTCACCACAAATACACATTTTAAGATCCACTGAAAGACATTGTTTGTAAAAAACGTACCTAAGATTTAAAAAAAAATCAGATAAATATTAAATTTTGGCTCAAATAACATTGTTTTTACACAGAAAGTTCAGTGTTGGAATTTCACCACAAATACACATGTTAAGATCCATTGAAAGACATTGTTTGTATAAAACGTACCTAAGATTTAAAAAAAAGTCAGATAAATATTAAATTTTGGCTCAAGTTCCTCTTGTAAAAGCATGTGAAGACTTCAAAGAAAATTCCTACTACAAATTACGATTTACATGAAAAACTAGTCTTTTTCTTTGAATTTATAAAAGTATAAAATTGTATTAATATGACAGAAAAATTTGGAAATCTTTTTTTTTTTTTTTTTTTTTGTTAAATTTACATCCTCCAGGAAATAGAACCTATTTTAACTAAAATGTGGAGTTCAGGTATAATTTTTGTAAATCTGTTTATATTTATAAGTATACCATGTTGATTATTTGCGCTTTTTCAAATGTAGTTACATCATCAGACTAACATCCTTACAGGTTTGAAGTTATTCTGTTTTCCCTCTGTTACAAGAGGTGGTTAGATGAACAGTACCCTTTGGTTCATTTTCTACAAATTAGACTATTTCTTGATCAACCTGGTGGAAGTAAGGCATAATAATTAACTGTTGTACTATTTGCATTTCCCTTTTGATTGATATGCATTTACAATGAAGGGTGATAGAGAAGGTAAAAGATAGATCTTTATTGATTTAAACTACTTTACAAGCAAGGTACATACTTTGTCATCTTGAAAAAGAATTAATTTGTAGAACAATTTACTGATTGATTTGTTTTATAGCTTCAAGGTAATCTTCAATTGAATACAGAGCCTTATCTTTAAGCTATTTATATATTAGTGAAAGTGAACTGGTGCATATTGGCAATTTGTGTTTAAGTTGTATAGTTGATGTCTTTCAGAAAGTCTGGATTATGCTACATCAAGGATTAGTTTGCATATGTATTGTAGCAATAAATGGTATCCCTTATTGTATATTGCTTAAAATGTTCTTTGATAAAAATGAAAATAATAAATATACCATATTTACTTGAAAGTAAAACCCCCTGATTATAAGTCCTGCCAAGTTCTGCGAGCAAATTATAGAAAAAAATTATGTATGCAAACGTTAGACGTTAAAGAAACAAGGATTTCTTGATCTCAAAAACTATTTGTAGTTGGTTTATTGATACTCGTCACTTACTTGTATAGAAGGTTTCTGCATTTGTCCACCTTATATGCGCAGCATTTCATTTTTGGAATGAAAATCATGACATTGATCCAAATCCAAAATTATCAAAAGGAGTGATAAACCAAAATAAATTGACAACATGGGAGAACATATTCATATGGAAAAATAAGGATCGCGTAATGTACTTTGAAATCCCACCAGTAGATAATTTGACAGAAAAGTTCATAGTTCCACCACCAGAGAGAGAGCAGACAACAGATGCCACTTGGAAAGAGATTGAGAATGGAGGCGAATGCCTTTGAAACTAGTCTCTCATTAAAATTAACAAGTAAGTGACGAGTATCAATAAACCAACTACAAATAGTTTTTGAGATTAATTTTGACGTCACTATTACTAAATTCCTCCAAACACCTATAAGGATTTCTTGGTTTAGATAGGTAGCTTCTGTGGCCACCTTGAAGATTCTGTGAAGGATCAAATCAGTGCTATACACACAGAGGTTGTAGTAATTACGGTAGGCCTCACTTCTGTGCTGCAGCCCTGTATGTAAGCATAAACAAACCAAATGGATGGCCGATATTGATCACACCTTCACCAAGAGTGGAAAAATGCAGAAACCTTCTATAGAACTTTCCTCCAGTTGGATTGCCAAGCTTGGGAGAAAATTACTCCGAAAAAGATAACCAAGTGTTTAAAAAAGACTGACATCTCCTGCACATTGGATGGAATGATAGATAATGATATATATGAGGATTTTGATGATGCAGCTGAGGGTGAGACTGACTTTGATGACGGTGAAGACGATGATGATGAAAGTATCAATGACTCTGAGTAAACAACTGTGTTTCAACTATGTAAAATCCAATAGAATGCTTTTTTAATTGCTTATAACATAACAACAATTTCAGAAACTATTTGTAGTTGGTTTATTAATACTCGTCACTTACTTGTTTATATTTATGAGATATAAACAAGTAAGTGACGAGTATTAATAAACCAACTACAAATAGTTTCTGAAATTATTTTTGACGTCAGTGTTACTAAATTCCTCCAAACACATATAACGACAATTGTTTCGAGCTATAAATTCGTAAATCATTCATACCCATTTTCAGATATACCGGTATGTCTGAACTTGAAAAGAAGCCACACAGCTGATGTCAAATACCAGGCATCCTTAAATAATAAGATTGCTCTGTCTGTATAACTTAGAATAGTCAATGCTTAGTAAAAAATAAATTATACTTCAGTAATACAATTTTTATTTTTTTCCAAAGTATGCAATTGTAAGACCCTTCCGATTTTTCAGCTATAATTTGGTTAAAAAAAGAGGTTCTTATTTTCAAGTAAATATAGTATATAATCCAAGAACTGTCATGTTTCTTATTCATTTAAAATGTTCCTTGAGGATTCTGTTTTATGTAGTCCCAATATGTTTCTGAGTGGCTTTTTTGCCATTTAAAAATTGCTTTTGCTCTTATGGAGTTTCCCCATAAAGGAATGCCATATGATAAAAGTGCATATTAGTGTTGGCAAGCTTTACTATCTCAGTTTACTTATTTATTTATTGTTATCTGAAAAGGTTTCCTGAGCCGTAGCTCATGTTAGGGAACAGTTCACAAATATATAAAATGATGGTAAACAGCTCTTAACAATATTTATGTTACATTTTTGTAGTAGGAATGAATTACCATACAAAACTAACATATCTAAAACAGATACAAACATTCACTCTAACTCAAGAAATAATAGTAGCAAAGAACATTAAAGAGAGAAAAAAAAGAACTATATATTCTACGAGACATTAAATACATATTAAATTTTTTACCAGTTCAGCTAATGAAACCAGATATATATGTGTGACACTTTATCAGCTATAAAAATATGTCTTCAGTAAATTTTCAGCAACTTTCCTTTTAAAACCTTTTATCTTCCTGCAGCCTTTCAACGTGCCATGTTGACTCTATCTATAAAAAAAATTAGCCTATATACTGCTAGTGTGAAGAAATGATTAATTTCCATGAATTAACTAAAATAATAAGAGTTAAATGATGAAGCCTGGGACTCAACTACTTGGGATAGTAAGTCACCACAAATGGTGTGTCTCTGATGCGAGAGCCCCTAGTGGTTTACCGGGGAAATAAACAAGTCAAATGGAGAATTTAATGTCAGGACGGCATGTTGGCCATGGTAGCTCAATGGGTTAGAGCGACTGGACGGAAACTAGGAGATCCGTGGTTCAAATCCCGGCCATGGCATTGAATTTTTCTTGTTGACTATCAAAAACCTTATCTATATAGGGCTAATGTGAAGAAATGATTAATTTCCATCAATTAACTAAGACGTGCCTTGTTATCTAATACTGGTACGTATGATCTTTTATGGAACAACATATATTTTGTTTTAGAGACATTTAATGTTAACTTATTAAACTTGAACCAGTTATTCAATGCATTCAGGTCTTGCTGTATATCATATAACAGCTAGGGCTCAGAGTTATCTATATATAACAAACATACATCATCATATCGAGATTTAACTGTATTGGAACACCACAGTGAAGCGAAATAATTATTAATTTTTAGATGAGTCGTATTTATTACACATCTGCTTCACTTTTGTACCTATTTTCGTACCTCAAAATAGGTACGAAAGTGAAGCAGATGTGTAATAAATACGACTCATCTAAAAATTAATAATAAATACATCATCATCATCGAACATGGTTAATTTACCTTTTAGTCTTAAACATCCTATGTCATTTATAAAAATTAGGAATAATATAGGACTTAATACAGAACTTTGTGGAACACCATGATGAATTGTTGATAGAGAACTGGAAATGTTGTTTATATTTACAAATTGTTTCCTATTACTGAGATAATTCTGAAACCAGTTGAGAGAAAGTCCTCTTACACTGGCATACTCAAGTTTCTTTAGTAATATAGTATGATCTACAGTGTCAAAAGCCTTTTTTAGGTCAATAAATAAACCAGCAGCTAAACTATTTCTATCCAGAGCTCTTTGAATTGGTACAATAATATCTATGATGGCAGCAAGAGTACTAGAATTGTTAATAAATCCATACTGATGATTGTGAAAAAAGCTGTGGTTTTCTAGATGCGGTAATAACCTAACTTTTACTACTTTTTCCAGAATTTTCACAAATACAGGAATAATACTTATTGGTCTATAATTATCCATAATTACTCTATCACCTGCCTTATAAATTGGGACAACTCCTGTGATTTTACAACCATCGGGTACTGAACCTGAAGTAAGTGATAAATTAATAAAGATTACAATATGTGGAACCAAATGTACTTGCACTTTGTTAACAATTCATTTGATAAAATATTATATGTTTTATTACCTTTATTTTTTATTGTTGCTATCATTTTTAGAACCTCATTATCTATTGGATATAGAAAAAGATATTTGGTACTGAACTATAAGGAGGTGGAGTATATTGTGTATTTCTACATTTCTGCACTAACTCATCAGCTATATTTACAAAGTATTGGTTAAAACACTTACACATTTCTAACTGATTTACTATTCTTTGATTATCTACCATTATTTTTTCTATTTGATTGCACTGTACCAGGGTTTTATTTCTTAAGATTCCATTTATTGTCATCCATACCTTTTTTGGATCATAGGTGTTATTCAGTTTATTTGAGTAATATGCTTCTTGAAGTTTCCTTTTCATTTTAGCTCATTTGCACACTTTTTGTACAGTTCAATTGCTATCGGAGAGGGAAAGTTGCATTTTGTTTTGCTATACAGTAAGTTTTTCTTACTGTTCGTGGTCTACAGCATCCAGAAGGTGCCCCGAAGCAAAATGTTGGTGGTACACCTGATTCGTCTGGCCCAATACGATGGTGCTATTCGGGAAGACCAGCCTTGAGGAAGGAGCAGTGTCGCAAACGCATTGTTGATTCGAGACGGCGCGGGCACGAGATCAAAGTGACGGGCGGTGCAGTGCGGAGATAAAAGCTCACCGAAACGGCTGGGGGAAGGAGGCGGATTTCTAGAGAGTTCGTCTTTCTTTGAGCGCTGTCTTGATTGTTTGATAACATTTTGGATATTGAGTAATCTATAAAAAGGGAGCCGTCGTCCGCCACTAGCAGTTAGTCGGTAATTGGACGCATGCGCGTGAACAGCTGTGTAAGCTGTGTTTGTGGTCAATGACCTTGCAAGTTGTATTGTGTATGTGACGTAATTCTGGACTATCAGATTGATTTCTACGGAAATAAAGAGCAATTTTAGTGTTTGTAACCTGGACTTTTAATATCACGAACCCACAAAGTCCCAATATATAAATTGAAGTAAGTGGTGCTCGATACTTCTCCTTGTAGAAGGTCTACTCTGGTTTTTTTGTAGGGTGGGTGTTGATTTATATACTTTCTTGAAATCCACCATTGTGAAAGAAATGTTTATACTTCACTATTTGTGTAAATTAAATACCATTCTGTACGACTTAACTGTCCAATCGTACCTGCAAACTTCTTCATATCACTTTTTACCCTTCTCTAATTTGGTCCTGTTTACTGTCTTTCTTTCAGATATCTAAGTTTTCTTCTTTCTCCATATTTCTCATTTTCCTCAACCATCTAGTTCTAAGAATACCTAAATATTTTCCTATTTCTATTAAAGTTTCCTTTGTTTTGGTACTCAACATATTCTACCTATAATATCATTTGGTAAACTAGACCACTTCTTTTGTAATTTTTCTCTCATATTCTTTGTTCCTTCACATTCTGAACTTAAGTGCCAATAATTATTAAATGACCTACTACACAATTTGCCTTTTTCTTAGTTTTCTCTTTCCCCTAAACCGTTTAACATCACCACCATTGATCGGCCCCATTCAGATCCTTTTCTTACCATTCTGTCACAGATATCTACATACTTTTCTCTTTTTCACCTCTTTTTTTATCTCTCTATGAATACACAATGAAGTTTTGGAATTAAAACTAACAAAAATCGCGCCTCTCTATATCTTCTATTCTTAATTTAACTCGGAGAACCCTCTCTGCTCAACCCTGCATGTATCTCCACAACCTATTTCATCTAAATCCCCTACCATGCCCTTATACCAAGTATCTTCTTTATTAATCTTTTGCTGCTTCTCAAGGTTCTGCTTTAAAATACTGCTATTTTCTAATTTCTTAATTGTAAACCAGTACCTCAATAATCTTACCAAAATTTTAACTTTGTTATGAAATCTCCCTAACTCCATCTATGCAACACCATTGGGTGTGGCCCTTGGTAGACCTAAAATTAACTCACAAAAGCCCCTGTGTACCTTATTTATATTTTCCCACCCTCCCTCAAGAACCCAAATCTCCGCTCCATAGAGCATTTTTGCCTCAACTACTGAAACATATACTCTTTCCAACCATTTTATTTGTATCCCTGATATTTTATCTGGACAGTCTTTAATACCTCTCATTGCCAGTTTTCCCTTGGCCAAAACCATTTCCTTTTGCTCACCCCATCTACCATTACTGCTTAATCTTACTCCTAGATAATCAGATTTCCTGACGACTTCTATTTCTTTCTCTTGCCGTCTCCATTTTTCATCCTTTCTTAACTTTTTGCCCTTTTTAAATACCATTATTTTTGTTTTATTTATATTAATTCTAGGACTTCACTTACTACAAGGTTCTCTGTTGCTCCATTTGCCTTGTTTAATCCAACATTAGTTATTGATCCTGCAACCAGATCATCAGCAAATAATAAACTTGGCACCTCCCTATTACCATTTAATGGTGCCTGTCTGTTTTCCAACTTGATTGCCTCTAAGATATCAATTAACAAGTCAAATAATGTAGGGCTTAACTTACATCCTTGTCTTAATCCTATATTATTTGCAACCTCCTTTGTCATTACATTATTTGCAAACCATATACAAGAGTCAATATTTTCATGTATCCTTTGTATGGTTTTTATAAACCTACTATTCATCCCTTTCTTACTCCGTTTAGACCATAACACTTCCCTATTGATAGCATCAAAAGCTTTTTCAAAAACCACAAATAACATGTGCAATCTTTCTGTTTTATTTGCAAGATACTTAATAATCATTGTACTTATTACAAAAATATTATCTATTATTCTCTTGTTTTTCCTAAATCCTGCTTGGAAATCCGATATCTTGCCCTCCTCCTCTGCCAATTTTGCACCCAGTATAAACTTCACCGAATACTGATAGCAGTCTAATCCCCCTATAATTTGCTGGGTTATTTACATACCCTTTGTTCTTAAATATTGGCACCACTATTGCTGTTTTCCAACTCCTTGACACTTGCACCCTTCAAAAAGTGAATTTAGTATCCTAAAACAATCTTAATTTACTCTCATTTAAACTCCATGCTTTCCAAAACTCTCCCAGTATTCCATTGATAACACATGCTTTGTTTCTTTTTAATCTTTTAATTTGTTTTTTTACTTACCTTATTTCTATCTGCATATCTAATTACTCAATAAAGTTATTTTTCATTACCCAAATAGTATGCCCCTCCTAAAAGGTTTTTTCAAATAACTAAGCCATTCCTCTGCACTTATATTGTTTTCTCTAGCTCTAACCTTGTACATTCTCTTAACTAAGACCCATATTGTCTTGCTATCATTAATTACTGCTGCCTCATACAATCTTTTACTCATTATTTCCCCCCATTCTTTTCTCTTTGCTTCCAACAGACATTTGTATCCCCACCTTTCAGTCATAAACTCCTCCCTTTCTTTTTGGCCTTCTGTTAGCCTCCATCTTCTTAACTCTCTTAGCACCCTTCATTTTGCCATTGTACATTCTTCATCAAACCATCCCTTATGTCTACTACCCATATAATCGTTCATCTTCATCCCTGCACCTGCATATTTTACTAGCATTTCTAAATTTAAAATTGTTTCCTACGTTCTGTTCCTTCTCAACACCTTTACCACCGCTGCCACCTTTCTTACCCCTCTGTCTGATCCTATTTTAAAAAAGCTTCTGACTCCACCTCCCTCCATTTATATTTTTCAATGTTGATTCCCCTTTTTAGCTCTCTTTTTAATTCTCTTTTTTTCATGCTCACGAAGGCTACCCTTAATGGAAAATAACTAGTACTGACTATATACAAATCTACTGAATATAACATGTAGCCCAACACATTGTGATAATTTTTGTTTATAAAGTTAAATTCCCACATATCGTCTCACCATTTTTGTTTACAAAGGTGAATTTCCCCATATCATCTTTCTCCTTAACCCCCTTACATCCCTATATTAAGCTCCTCACAAAATTCTACCAACTTCTTCCTTTCACAGTTCACAACTTTGTCCTTGCCCATTCTTCTTACCATATCCTTTTCTCCCCCCTTAGCTCACAATCTAGTGAGTATTAGTATTATTGTTATTTTGTGTAATTATTATTATTTTAAATTTTCTGCTGTTGACGAGTCACCTGTTTAATGAGTTTTTACTCACTATTTGTAAGCTTATGTGACAATAAAGCATCTTACATCTTAATCCAGATCGATTAAGGCTTTCGCCTACCCTTGCATTAAAGTCACGCATCATAATAAAATCAGTGTTAAGGTGTCTGTTTGATAATTCCTCAATATCTTGCCTAATCAATTTAAACAAATTTTGGTTATAAAATTCCAAGGCACTTGGCGGGTTATATGCCACTGCAACACGTTTCCCATCCTTTCCTCCTATTCAACTGGGTTATTTACATCCCCTTTGTTCTTAAATATTGACACCACTATTACTGTTTTCCAACTCCTTGACACATTACCCCCTTCAAAAATTGAATTTAGTATCCTAAAGCAATCTTAATTTCTTCACACACCACAGTATCAAGTTCTCTCCTAAATCTTTACAAACTTTCACTGTAATTTGCAAATTCTTCCTGACAAATGACCCTAATATGCCTGATATTCTGCCTCTTTCTTTTTTCTTTACTACGACTTTCCCATAAAAATCAAATTCACTAATTTCAACCGTCATGTCTTTTACCAACCCAGTCTCTACCCCTATCACATCTCCTAATTTTAAAATCTCCATTATTTCCCCATTCTTTAGCTTTTCAAACAACCCTTGTACATTCCAAGATATAATCGTCAATGCCTTTCTCTATATTGATTCTTTCCTCTCGAATCCATAATCCTGTAATTTAGTATTGCTCCTTGTCACTCTTATTTTGTCCACAGGTAATCTACTCAGTCTGATCCCCACTCCATCTTCCACCTGTAGGATACTTCCCCCTGGTGAAAAAATTATATTGAGCCCCTTCTCCTCTCTCCCGGCTTCTTCCACAGCTGTTCCCAAGGTCATTTTGCATGTACTCTCCTCCTCCTGCATTGTTCCGCTGCTGCTTCTAGGGTCGTTCTACATGTGTCATCTCTCAGCTGATTTCCCGGTGATATCTGCCTATCTGGTGACATCATCTGCTCTTCTCTCCTTTCATCTCCCCCGCCAGCATTCCTGTCTCTCTTTTTTCATTCTCGCAGTTCATTGGCTTGCCATCTATCATGTAAGCCATATATTAGGCACATCTCAAATTCAGCTGACAAATTATCCTGTTTCCTGTCTTTAATCCAAAGATCTAATCCTCGTATATAAGCCTTGTCGCTTCTCGCTCTTGCATTTTTCATCTCTCACAATAATATACTTCTTAGTTCTCTCTCTTTTTTTTCCCCATAGTCTCGCTCCATAAATAAACGAGTTCCTTTTAACTTTTTTGGCACTACTTAAAATCGCCATTATTGTATGAACTTTAAAGTTTGTGCAATTTATTAATAAACTGTAAGCAATCCCATTATTGTAACAAAGAGTATTCTTAAGAAAAGTTTACAACAAAATCCTTTCATTTTCTGAACTGTGCATCTGTCCCTTATTTTAATTTCACATATCTGGCAACCCCTGAACTAAGCACTTACAGAATGAAATGTCATGCTAATATGTTGCCACAATACCTTGGTTGGTTAGAGCAGCAGATGGCAAGTGATGTTTGGTGGTTCAAATCCAGGCTACAGCTTAGAAATTTTTGTCTTATTCTACCTTTAACTTTGGTTTACACATGGCTTATGTGAAAGAATGGCCTACCAACTTTGGTTGATCTAATGTGGGTAATCTATAAAGTCTGGACTTAAAATGCTTAAGAGATTTTAAGTCACCAATGGGATAGGTTATCACAACTTGTAGTTTGCCAGAGAAATGTTGAGTCACTTGCTGAGTTTAGTGTCGTACTAGCGTGTTGATTGATTGCTCAGTTGGTAAGAACAGTGACACGGTAAGCAAAAGATCTGCTTTTGAATCTTAGGTATGGTATTGAATTTTTCAGTTGATTCCACTTTTTAACTCCAACCTATAAATGGTGTGTGTGTGTGTGTGTGTGTGTGTGTGTGTGTGTGTGTGTGTGTGTGTGGGTGTGGGTGTGGGTGTGGGTGTGGGTGTGGGTGTGGGTGTGGGTGTGGGTGTGGGTGTGGGTGTGGGTGTGGGTGTGGGTGTGGGTGTGGGTGTGGGTGTGGGTGTGGGTGTGGGTGTGGGTGTGGGTGTGGGTGTGGGTGTGTGTGTGTGTGTGTGGGGGTGGGTGGGGGTGGGTGTAACCATTTAATTAGGTATTTAATGCTTCATTGAAAATAATTCTAAGATGAAAGTCTTTAGCATTAATGACATAAAATGAATAGAAGAATCACATAAAATGAGTAGAAGAATTACATTTTATGTGTATACTTTAATATATTATGGATATATATGCATTTTCCTTAGCTATAAAAGATGATGTGAATATATGGCATCAGATTAAAACAATGGTTTGGAATAGTGTAGAGATTTTCTGAAGGAGACCAGATACTTCTAATCCATCGCATTCCTTATTGATTGCCAGAAGAAATTACTTGCTCACTCAGTCATCATAAGCAATAATAACAGCAAGAGGCAATGGTAATAGGTAATATGTAATATGTGTGAAAGATTACCTTGATGCAGTGTTTGTGTTCTTTATAAGATTTCTGCCTTAGTATTCAAGCATTGGATATAGATACTAGATACTTTCTAAAATGTTTGCATTCTTTAAACTCTACAAAGAAGCATTAACAACTAGAAATATTCACATGAATGCATGACAATTTTTAAGTACCAGAAGTGGCAAATAACATACCATTTTCAACCTTTGACAGGATGAAGCTGAGCTGTTTCAAAGTTATAGAAAACCAATAGTCAAAATAAAGCAGAGAATTTGGAAACTTAAGTTTTTAGTTTAATGAATAAATGAATGAATTTATTAAATACATTTACATACATTACATTTTCCTTTAATTGGAGTACTTTACATTTATTACAGGGTCCCATACAAATGCACACCATTTTTATATTGTGTATGGTGACCCTGTCTCCTCTCTAATTCCCATTTGGACGAGTTTATTTCCTACTTTTTTTGTAACCTATCCTGCTCTGATTCATACATGTTTTCCCCTTTTAATAGTCATTCTTTCCATATACTTTTCTATCTTGCACTAAGTTTTCCTATTTGGCAAATTTGTTCTAACTGTATAAATAATAATTACCACTTGTTTCACTTCATATTACTACGTAGCAGCTTTTTTTCAGTCCTTCTTCTAGTTAATCTAGCACTTCATCACACTTTCTCAAAATTTCTCCTCATAATCCTGTTCCAATCTCTCTTCCTAGTCTGCAATTTGTACTTCCATATCACATTTGCTGGTATTTTTTCCTCTACCTCTCACATAACCATTCAGTTCCTTCCTTTCCACAATTTATCTGTTCACTTCTGGATATCCCCTGCTTAAAGCTAACCCTTTTTCTAATCTCTTGATTTCTCACACTTTTTTCACACTGCTTTTCTCTAATCCCTTGTATCCCATTCTTGTTTCACTGTTCTTTACCCTGATCCCTAGTATCCCCTAATTGTAAGTTTTTATTTATGAGTGCTCTTTAACTGCTGTGATTCTCAGTATCCCATTCTACATTCAGGCATGAAAGACTGTTTAATTTTACTGAGAGGCCCCTTTATCAGGCTTGAGGTTCTTTTAGGTGCTGCAAATCTGTGACACAGGCCCACCTACTTAAGGACCTCTATGCCCAAAAAAAATGCATTGCCCACTGCTGGACTTGAATTCACAATCTCGAGAGCCAGAGGTTAGCATATTACCTCTAGACCAGTGCTGTCCAATTTTCTCATCTGCTTGGACAAATTTTAACTCGTACATAATGAGATGTGAGTGCCACCATCTCCATAACCCACCTCCATCTCAATCTTCATCGGCCCAGAAAGCTATTACGATAAATCTGTACCAGATTCCAAATTAAAATATCATATCATGTGGGAAAACATCTAAGGATCTATATTATTAGATAAACTGGAATTATGGTAAAAAGGTCTGTATTAGAAAATGAAAAGAAATATAAAAACAAGAGAAAGGAAACACAATAAGAGCATAAATTTCAACAGGAAGAAAACGGAATAGTGGGCACTGTCATTATAAATATAACAACAGAAATCCAAAACTCCTCAAAAACAGTACAGACAGAAACATTGCTTTCAGCATGTGAAAATCTCCATATTTGGAAAATGAATGACTGAATTTTAATTTTGAAATCCTACCTAGAAATACGTCCATGGTGTATGCACCATGGCATAGTGGGCTAAGGCATCCTGCTTTGGTTCCCTACCACGGAATGTGCCTGGGATTGATCTCACCCCTGGAGGGTGCAGATTTTAAGTCCCGGGTATAGGATCGGTGCCCACTCAGCATCGTAAAGAAATTGAGGAGCTACAGTAGGTAGCAAACCCTGGTCCAGAAAGCCATCGGGTGCCGATTGCTGACCATATTTCCTCCCCATATCAGTTGGATGATCGCCCACCTCTACTTTGTGTATGTGAGCGTGAAGCCCGCAGTCCTTGTACCTGTAGGGGCTGTTGCACCATGGGTTAACATTTTAACCTAGAAATACACTGATACAGAAGTTCAACACCTGCTGCCACAATGAACTGATACTGAAGTCGGGAGCAATGAAAACATGCAAACATATTTTTCATAGATTGCAAACAAGAGATGTAAGTGCTGGAAAACTTGACCTAATTTCTAAGCTATCATTCCCAGAAGTTTAGATAATCCACAATTTCACATGATGGTGAACCAGAGAGCAGCAAATTAAATATTTGAGAAAGGTTTAGAAGCAGTTAAGTCCAAACACATGTGAAGACCTTCTTGTAACAATACTTCCAACTGCAAGCTTTCTTTATTCTAAAATGCAGACATTTGTTATCAGAAGATCCTATATAGTTAATTTTTATACACTTTCATTGATGCATGCAATGTAGAGTAAAGCATTTAAAGGGCACAATTTTCCTTCCTTCCTTCCTTCCTTCCTTCCTTCCTTCCTTCCTTCCTTCCTTCCTTCCTTCCTGCCTTCCTCTCTTCCTCCCTTCTTTATTTCACATTTTTAAATAAATGGCCATGAGTATTGACCAACGAAAAGCTTGACCAACTCCAGATTTTAACTATGTAATTTTTTCATTATTAAAACATCCCTTTTATATGTAAGCGAGCTTAGAATTAAGCTTGATAGGAAACACTTTTGAAAATTAAAGATCATGCTTGCAAAGGAAACTGAACTTTTGACCCTTGCTGTCTCTGTTACTAAACAGAGCCATGGCTCAAGGATAGGAATAGGTTACATTAATTCAACAATAACAGGAGCAACAGCGACAGAAAGTAACTAAAGCAGAAGTAGAATTTAAAGACTTATGAGCAGCCATTGTGTTCCTGGTGTAATGTTGCATCTTGGAGGCAATTAACCAGAGAGGGAAGAGAGATCAAACTCTACTGTACCGATTTTTACCCAGCATACCTATAATTATTTTAATATGAGAGGTAATCAGATGTAACTGAAATACAAACATAAATTGAAGGCATTAGGTTAAGAAAAGCAGTGTTATAGCGGGGCACAAAAATTAAGGACCATATGAAACATGAAATTGTGGTACAAATCTGTCCCATAAATTTGGGTGTCTAGCTTTGCATTATCAGTGTCATCTGTGAGGGGCAGAAATTATAAGACAGCAGCAAGTTTAACAGTGACTTGGAGCATGCAGCTCAAACTTAGCAATAATAGTGATAAATCTGCCAATGCATTCCTACAGGCAGTATTAAACAAAATCACATTAGTGGCAGAAAATGTGCAAATGAAGCAAACATGAAGGATCAGTCCAATGCAGAGAAACAATCTATTAAATGATATGCATTGGATCCAGAGAGGAGTAGCATGTGTGAGAAAGAAATGGCATTGTTGCTTCACACAATCATTGCCATTCCAAACAAAGACTTAAGAGTTGCAAAAAAAGAAGTAAAAGCCATGTTTTGAAAATGAAACACAGTACAAGAATGTCAAATGATACTAGCACCCTGAAAAGGGAAATTCAAGATATGGTGAAAAAAAAAAAAAAAACGACTCAGAATTTAGGGGGGCAAATGCAGTCTTCCAAACAGATAAAAACTATAGGTCATACTTAGATAATATACAATCACAATGAGATGCTACTCAAAGAAACAGTTGAATGCAACATTTGAGTGGCAGTTACAAAATAGAAGTGAAGTATGGATTTAATTTTCTGGTATTTATTTATGTATTTATTTATTTATTTATGTATTTATGTATTTACTTATTTGGGCTCAGTGAGTTCACTAGTAGCCACAAAGGCCTGTGAACATTGAACATGTTAAATATACAGTTTTGTAGCATATATGTTACACCGATCCCTGTCAGAGGGTGGGCTGCAGAATTTTTACAAGTAAATCAGGATAACTGGAAGGCAACGAGGCGCAGATGGATCAAATGGGAAAAGATATATGGCAACTCTTATCACAAGGTGAAGATGTGTCACTTTCTGCATAAGCTGTACCAGAAATATTGGTGGATGTGACTTTCATATGTATTTTGTTTCACCCCTTAATTATATACAAGTTGATATTCACTGATTGCTACTGTCCCTTGCTATCTACCGAATTAAAAAAATCTATATATCACACATAATGATTATTTTGCTTTGATTCCTTCCTTTGAGCGAAGTTAGCCTTAAGTAAGAAAATAAGTTATAACAGTTTCTGTCTCTCTCTCCTTTTTTTTACAAGCACAAGGCACCAGGCCAGAAACTAAAGGTCACTTCTTAGAGAGATACAAAATCGGAGATAACATATATGCCACTTACCACATTACCAGCTGTCCAACCACTTACACTGACTGACGTTCAGGGCTAAGAACTTCTGCTGAGCAAAGCTTGGCTCACGGGTACAGTGCTGCCTTACATCTAAAGACAGCAGCAACTCCAGGCTACACAATCCGGCCGATAATGCAGTGAGCAGTCAGCTCAGTGTATACTTGAATATTGAACATAGAAGACACATTATATACAAGAATATGAAAAACAAGGCAGGAATAATTATATTTAGATACAACATCAAATACTTGCCTGCAGTTAGAAGACTAGCAGGGTTTAAGTACAAATACAATTTGGCAGTTTCATAGTTTAAACTTTCACTTGACTTTTGCCATTTTGTCTGAACTTCTTGTTATATTAGATTTTCATTGGATAGCATCTATTGTCAGTTCTTCAACATAAATACATTTACATATCTTTTGAACGGGCAGTAATGGTAAATTGGCAATGATTTATCATTAGAACAGCTTGATTCTACTTACAGAGCTATGTAAGCATCATCAGGATAAGTTGTCATTCAGAATATAATCATGTACAGAATAAAATGAATATCAAAAAAGGAAAAGCAATGAGCACAGAAAACTCTGCAATCCCGAGGCTTGACATAGAAAAAAGCAAGTACTGGACATCATACTTAGTACTAGATGATTCAGTGATAAAATTTTCAAGACAACTTTGCAAAATCCAAGGATACAATGTGAGGTACTTCCCAGATATTAAGCTAAGTGAACTAAAGAACCAAGGTGAAAACTTACTCTAAAAGAACATAATCTCTGCCTTATCTTCGTGCATGGTGGATCCCACAACATAAGTATAGGTGAAGAAATCATGAGAGATACTATGAACCTTATGACCTTATTAACTGTATAAGATTTGAGTTGCTTGATGCAAAGATTGTTATCAGTGGCATCCTTAGATGATGTGATACCACAAAAAAAAGTTATGTGTATAAGCCAAAAATATTTGTATTCTACTAGAAAGTGCACTTTTTAGATGAGAATTCTTGGGTAGTGGATCGCAAGTTTGGTAGAGATGGTGTTCACTTCAACCATAGGGGATCCTAAAAATTTGGAAGGCTGCTGTGTGATGTAATTAATTCAGTATGTGAGGGAAATAATAAACTCCCGGGAGGGTGACATTGCGGTATCCAAAACTCTTGATCAAATTGTACATGAACTTCAGAAAAGATACAGAAGACCGATACTCTAACAGGAACCAATCTTAGAAGAGTGAATCTTTCTAAGGATCAGTGCACTGCAGAACAGAACCAGGATAACCAGAAAAGAGGAGAAGGTATTTGATTACTTAACTGTGCCTAGAAAACAAATCTTATTCATCAATCAGAATATGCACTCGCTAGTCAACAAAATTAATTACCTATATAACCTTCTCTCAACACAAAAGAAGCTAACACTCTGTGCTTAGTGAACATTGGCTAAGGGAGGATTGTCTAAGATCAAAGTAATCTAGTCTACATTAGCTGAGGATGTTAGGGAGGTCCTAATGAAACACATTCTAGGTAAACACTAGCAATATATGGAGCATTGAGTGCTAGTTCAACTCAAAATTACATTAATTTAATCTCGATTCAATTTTGTACTAATTTAATCTCTCTTTACATTTGCAGCATTTTCATGTAGATCCAGTTGTAGAGAAGAGGGAATTTGTATCTTTGTAAAGAATGGCATAGAAATCAAGAGCCTCAATAACCTGCAAAATATCATAAAACAAAAGGAATTTGAATGTTCAGGCATCCAACCAATCACAGTCATAAGTAAATATAGAACCCCTAACAGTGGTATCAAGGCCGTCCTAAACACATTGTTAAAGCAAAGTATAATGCTATACAATGAACCATTACAAATAGTAGGCAAGTATAAATACCTGGAAATTACATTACAAACAACAGCAACATCTTTTGGTATACATATCTAAGAAAGGGTAGCAGCAGTCATCAAAGCATCATTCAATATTCCAAACATAACTAATCTGTCAACAAACACAGCGATGACACTATTCAAAGTAGTAGTGGCACCAGTCATAACATATGGAATAGAGATCATATGGGAAAAGCTTAAAATCGGCGACCTAACACAAAAAGAAAAAGTTAAGACAATGTTCATGAAACGGATCCTAGGAGTGGGAAAAATAGTGCCATCTCGACTGATGTATGAAATGTTGAGAGACTTATTTCATAGAAGACATTAGACTACAACATTGCCTACCATCAACAGGACCATACTAGGAACTGATCAACATCATGGACTGAAAGAAGGAGATAGACCAGGATTTCTACAACACACCAGCCATGATGGATGACAGCTGGACCAGAGAATACAGAAATCAGAGACATGTGACAACAAAACTTTCAGTACACGATTATCACCATAAGATATGTATTATCAAAAACATTCACGAACCGAATGTGGATTGTAAATGTGTGTTAAGTGGTCAACAATGTAAAAAAGATGTGATAGAATGTAAACAAAGAACAAAATCTATAACAGACTATAGCAAGGACTAAAATATTTGTATATCAATGCTTATATATTAATGCTCAATCTGAGCGCACTTTTCTCATCATTATTAAAGCAAAGTATTAGCAACAGTACAAAATCAATACCTCGTGGCAATTTCAGTATAGATATGAATAGCAAATCACTAATAAACCTTTTAGCAACCTACAATTTAAAGCAAACTATATTCCTGGTTACATAAATCGTACAATGCTCCTTATCTGTGATAGACTAGAATTCAGTGACCGTAATGTGCAAACACTAATGTTACCATTATAGGTAGTCTGAATCAAGCCCCAGAGGTCATAAAGGAAAGGATAATAATTATTCAAAATATTCAGTATTTATGCATGTACTTAGTAAAGACTCTTGGGAAATTTGTGATGGCAATATGTGAAGAAAACTTGGAGTCTTACAAACATTTAAAAAAAAAAAGTAAGTGTTGTTTAGTGTCATTAATCGACTCCCTTTAAATTTAATTAAACATTTAAGTTCTATGTAAGCAGAGCCTCCCATTAAGAAACATCCTGGTATTAATAGCAAACTCTGGGTTACTTCTGAAATAAAAAAAATAATGCAAAAATAAACAATGCTATCTCACTCTAGTCCCACATAAAATTATTACAAACATATAAAACATAATCCAAATGGCAGGTCAATGACAAAGTAATGAAAGCAGCAAGCAATAAATCAAAACCGATATGGAATGAAATTAAATAAGGAACTACAGATAGCAAATCTCAGGTCAGTAACATTACCTTAAAGGAGAACTTGAAATATATCTCATACCCTGTCAAAGTAGCTAGACCTTTCAGCACTTGCTATATAATACAGTAAACAAACAACAGATACTTGCCTGACAGCTATTGAAACCAGAGCTCTCATTAATGCCTCAATCTACCTTGTCCCAACAACTGTATCAGAACCTTTGCAAATAATAGAGGACCTAAAATTGAAATACTTAGTAGGAATAAATGACACACCAGATTTCTTAAATGCACACAATTGGCCAACCATTAATGCACATGTGTAATAAATCTTTTAGTAGTGGCATTTTTTGCTGCCTGTCTCAAACGGTTGTTGCCATTGTACAAATAGAGGAAAAAAGTTGCATGTCAAAAATCAACCCATTGCAATACTATCAGTGTTCTCTAAAATTTTAGAAAAACTTTTTTACAGGTGATTTTGAGCTTCTTAGAAAGGAACCACCTGCTTTGTAGAGACCAGCATGACTTTAGAAGCAACTGCTCCACCAAATCAGCAATATTCTCCTTCGTGTGCAAGCCATTTAGAATCATCAATTATGTTATTTCTTATCTATATTTCTAGATTTATCAAAAACTTTCAATATAAATGATCACTAAAAGCTGTTAGTAAAGCTAGTTAAGCATGGAATTAGGGTGCTACATACAGCACAAGTGGATTAATACACATCTGAGAAGCAGGAAACAATTTGTTGAAATTAAACACAAAGAAAATCTAGAGCTGAAGGGGTATATATCAAATTCTTTAGCAATTAATTATGGAGTACCTCAAGGTTCCATACTGGGCCCTATTCATTCTTAGCACATCAGTGACTGTAATCTAGATGATCCTCATTTTAAGTTGCTCTTCCTTGCTATGATTCAAATGTTCTCATGAGGGCAATCGATAAGGAAAAGCTCTTAAACTCAGTTCACCAAATATCGGATCAAAAGGCAGTTGCTCTGAACATACATACAAAAGGTAATAAAAGTTATCTGGCTCCCAAATTCAATTCTTCAATCAGACAATTACGAAGCTAGCAACTACCAAATTTATTGGTGTTTAGTTTCAGAGCAGTTTAAAATTGGAAGCTCAAAACTATATAAACAAAAATTTAGGTATAGACTGCGACATGATAAAGGTATCAGCAGAGTGTACAATGATACTAGAGCAAAGAACAATCTGTTCATCAATTCACATAGAACCAAATTGTATAAAAGTAGCTTCACATATGCTGGTCTACATTTATTCAATAAACTACCACAGAGTATAAAGAATATTGAGTTCAAACCAAAATTCAAAAAGGCTCTATTTAATTTCTTAATGGAGAGAAACTTTTATAGTATAGAGGAGTTCCTAAATCATGAAATGGAGTAAACTCCACATTTGTGAATAATTACTTTTATATAGCATTTCTCTATGGTCTTTATATATTTTGTTTTTATTTCCTTTTCTACTTTAGACTTTTGTTGGATCCTATATCCGTTACAGTTTTTAATCTTATGTAACTTTTTATATTTGTCTTTGTATTTTGAACTGACGTATCCTATAACATATATATTATGTTCCAAAGGATGAAAAAAATACAATACAGTACAATTAGAATGGCTTATATGTGTGAAGGAATTTAGTAACAGTGGCGTCAAAATTAATCGCAAGAACTATTTGTAGTTGGTTTATTGATACTCGTCACTTTTTTATATTATTGAGAGACTAGTTTCAAAGGCAATCACCTCCATTTTCAACCTCTTTCCAGCTGAAAATAGAGGCGATTGCCTTTGAAACTAGTCTCTCAATAATATAAAAAAGTAAGTGACGAGTATCAATAAACCAACTACAAATAGTTTTTGCAATTAGAATGGCTTAGTTTGCATATGTCCAATCCTTGCTAATATATGGCATAATATTCTGGGAAGGCAGCCACAAGTAAGGCGTGCTTTATAGTGGAAAAGAAAAGAGCCCAAGCCATAGTAGGAGCATGTCCAATAATATCATGCAAACCCTTATTTAAAAAATTAAACAATCTTCCCGTCTCTTCTATTTATATATCTGAAATAATAATGTTTTTCTGTTAAACCAATAACAATCTAGGTTCACCCTTCATTAAGAATGAATCAGTTCATTAGCGTAATACAAGTCATACCACAAATCTACATACTCACCAACATGTGCCAAAACAACATATTAAACTCCAGTATAAATATAAATTCTTGAAGGAAATACAGGAGGAAAATAAATTCAGACTATCCCTAAACACACACCTGAATAACCACTGCTTTTACTGAATTCAATATTTCCTAGCTAATGACTGTTTACGATTTCTGTTACTATTTCAGTCAAGATTTCTATAATATGTGCTTTACTATGCACATATTCTTAAGTTCATATATTATTTCATGAAAATCTATATGTTCTATTATGGAGTGCTTAGTCAGTCGCGGAGGCAAGCGGACGTGTGTAACTGGAGCTCCGCGGAAGCAAGCATGGCAGTAGAAATTCAAATATACAGATTGAGAATTGGATACAATGCTTTTAGGAATTGGAAATGTGGTAAAACGAGAAAAGAAGTGGCAAAAATGGGGAAGCAATCTTGGTTAGCACTGATAATACTGGTGCTACTAATAATCGGTGGTATCGAGTTGAATCCAGGGCCTGCGGATTTGGAGCAAATAATGGATATGTTAAAAGGAGTAACCGATGAGATGAAGGAACTAAGAAAAATGGAGAATAAATTAGGTGCGAAGATGGGCTGCAATACAGAACAATGGAAAAAAAAAGCAATAACACCGTTAAAAGAAGAGGTGGATAAAGAAATGCGAGAATGCAGATGCCAATTTGAAAATGTCAAAAAGAAATGTGAAAATGGGCAGCAGAAAAATAATGCTGTTATTTTCGGATTAGACGAAGATAAGAATAGAAGGTTATATGACGTCATATTGGAGATTATACAGAAAAGTTTGGAGATAACGCTGTATGGATGGGAAATAGTGGATGTTTTCCGACTAGGGAGAAAGGCAAGTAAGTCCAAGCGAATAGTTGTTAAAATAACGACAATGGAGAAGAAATGGCAAATACTGCAAAACACTAAGAAATTGAAGGGTACAAAGATATATATTGAGCATGATTATGCGAAGAAGAACTTAGGATAAGAAGAGATTTTATTCATAAAATGAAGGAGACAAGAGATGCAGGCAAAAGGGCTTATCTGAAAGGCACCCAGCTTTATGTTGAAGGGGAAAGATTGAACATGAGCATAAGAAGCAATGCACGAGGACAGGAACCGGACGTGGTTAGCACGAAGCAAGGGGAATGACACATACAAGGACAGGAAAGACAGCTGAGTCAACAGCAAGCACAGAATTTGGAACAGCAGAGTCAGAAGGGGAAACGGAGAAGTTTGGACATGTGGCCAGGAGAGGAAGGATGAATGGAAGGGGAAGCGAAAGGAGGGAGTGACACGCAAACGACAGAAGGAGAACAGATTGTAGCTCCAACAGGGCCACAAGAGGGCAGCAATCAACAAGGTGACAGTGATGGTAGGAAAATAGCTGGAGGAGACGTACAAAAATGATCAGCTGAGAATGTCACGCAGTTGGCGCCGGGAGAATGCAGCCGTGTGATTCTCGTAAAAGATATGGCGGAAGCGGAAAAAGTGTTAAGACAAAGAGGGCTGGAAATTGTGTCAACACAGGGTGGCAGTATTTTGCAGGTTAAAGAGCAGAGTGTGTCAGAAGAAAGTGTGAGTGATAGGCTGCTAAGGTTTAGGAGGAAGAAATAGGGAACAGGGTGAAAAGTAATGTGTTGGAATGTGGAAGGGTTGAAAAATAAGGTAATTTAGTGGAGAAGTACAAAGACTGGTGAAATCAGTGGATATAGTGGGCATGGTGGAAAGAAGGTGTGAAGATGATGAGTGTGTGGAGCTTAATGGTTTTGACTGTGTGATGAGGAAAGCTAGCAGAAAGTTCAAAAAGGGTAGAACATCTGGGGGGTTATGTTTATATATAGAAAAAGAGAAGATGATTCATATAGAAGAGAAATTTGTAGTGAACCAAGTTATCTGGATGAGGGTTAAGCAAATAGAGAGGGAGCAGGTAAACTTTGGGGTAGGAGTGGTGTATAATCCACCAGAAGGATCGAAGTCTCATGATAGCAATTTGTTTAATAAACTGGAACAACATATAGAGGAGCTGAGGAGCAGATACCCAAGCATAGAAATTATAGTAATGGGAGACCTAAACGCCAGAATTGGAGAGGAGAGTGTTAGACTAGGAGGAGAAGAATTTCAAGGAAAATGGGAGAGGGAAGAAAGGTGGTCAAGGAAAAGCAGAGATAAGACTGTAAATAAAGAAGGGTTAAAGTTGTTAGAGTGCTGTGAACAAAATAATTTAGTAATATGTAATGGAGTTAAAGGGAGTGATACGGAGGGTGAATTTACATTTGTAAGTGCAATGGGGCAGTCAGTGATTATGTTATGTGATTGGGAAATGGAGGAAAGTGTAGTGAACTTTAAAGTAGCGAATGAGGTGCTTAGTAGCAATCATTTCCCAATAATGATGGAATTAATAACTAATAATAGCTGGGGGGAAGAAAGATAATGGCATTATAAGTTAAAATGTTTTAAAAGTTACAAATGGAGAGAGGAAATGAGGGAAGCCTTTTGGCAAGACCGGAATTCGAGGGTTGGGGCAATTGTGAAATGTGGCATTGAAAAAGCAATATGCGAGGGAGAAGCAGAGAAAGCAGTAGAGCTATTAGGGCTGCTAGTGACCAAGGCAGGAGCACAAATGGAGAGGAAAGTCAGGGATAACAGATCCTATAGTGGATGGTATGATAGTGAATGTGTCAGTGCAAAACGACATGTAATGCAAAAGATAATTAGATGGAGAAGGTCAGAGGATGATGGTGATAGACAAAATCTTTTAGTATACAAAATGTCTACTAGAAGCTAAGAAGAAAGAATGGGAAAATAACAGAGGGCGAGAGATAAAATCAGCAATAGAAAATCAAGATTTGGGGAGAGGTGAAGAAACTTTACAAGAAGCATTAAGGAGTAGGCAATATTGCACCAGACAAGTGGATGGAACATTTTAGAAATTTATTGGGGGAAGGGCTGATGAGCAGTAAGGTGATAGAGGGGAGGTGGAATCTGAGTATAGAGAATGCAGATATGGATGGAGAAATCTCAAGGGCAGAGGTTAGCCAACAAATAGGGAAACTGAAAAGAGGCAAAGCAGTGGGTATGGATGGGATACCAGGTGAGTTCTGGAAACGGCTAAGTAAAGCAGAAGATGGGCTAAAGATCATTACAGGAGTTTTAAACAAAATTAGAGAAAGTAAGGTAATACCAGAGGTATGGGAAATGAGCGTCATAGTACCTATTTATAAAGGGAAAGAGGGACTGAATCTGCCAGGGAATAGAGGAATTAATTGTTTGTCAATATTAAGTACAATATATTCAGGAGTAATGGCAGAAAGACTGCAAAATTGGGCAGAAACAGAGGGAAAGCTGTCTAATTTTCAGGCATGTTTTAGGAAGGGGAAGCTAACAAAAGATTAAATTTTGGTAATTAAAACTATAATAGACAAATATTTAGGTAATAAAAGAGTAAAGGTGTATATGCTTTTTGCAGATTTTGAAAATTCGTTTGATACTGTTAATAGAGATGCATTAGTATGGAAATTACATAAGAAAGGGGTGAGCAATAGGTTCATTAAAGAAGTTAAAAAAATGTATGAAGGCATAAGATTTTGTGTAAGGTGTGAACAGAATGGGATAACAGAGGCTGTTGAGCAAAAGGTGGGATTGAGACAGGGATGTAAGATGAGCCCTATCTCATTTTATTTATTCATAGATGACATAATAGAGAGGTTGGGGAAAAGTAATGAGCATTATCCAGTGATTGGCAATATGGAGATACTGGGCCTACTATATGCTGATGATTTAATGGTGGGAGCATTTATCATTATAGGCCTACAAAAGGCGATTGATGAAGTAAGCAACTTTTGTGCGGAATGGGGGATACGAGTAAATATAAGTAAATCCAAGGTAATGGTGTGCAAGAAGGCTAACCAACTAGCAAGAGAAGAGGGATGGAACATAAAATGGCAAAAGTTAGAGGTAGTAAAAGAGTTTGATTACTTAGGGATACGACTGAGCGGTAATGGAAGATGGGAAGCACATAAGGAAAAGATAGTGGATAGAGGAAAGGCAGCTATGGCAGGAATAAGAATATTGTCACCTAATTATCGGAAGGCACGACCAACTGGGTGGCGGAATGGAAAGCATTCAGACCACGCCTACCCATTTATCTTGTTGCGCTCACTGAGAGGATGGTTAGAAAAAGATCACGAGCCACTGTACCGTCTCTTTCCCCTCCCCCTGACTTCTGGAACAATCGGGATGATTGTTCCAAGCCGCGAAGCTTCGAGATGCAGCGATCTGCCTACATAAGTGATACAGTGGAGGAGTCAGGCAGTTCTTAGTCGGATCGAGAGAAAGAGTTGCACTGCAAGGCGCTGAGTAGCGACGGTGGATTGTAGTTGTGAGAGTTGCGTAATTGTGAGTGTTACATAATTGTCTGTGCTATGCGATTTGTAAGTGTAACAACTGTAATTCGGTGGAAATAAAGAACTATTTGTATTTCTGCAACTTGGACTTTTAATTCTACGAACCCACCAAAGTCATAACTGGTGTCAGGAAGCGAGATTCTACAGAAAATGGAAGAAATGAAGACGGCTAACGACATCATCACCGAAAAGATGGAAGAAATGAAGGCCGAATTAACAGCGAAGACGGAGACGGCAAATAGCGACCTGGCCGCAAAGTTGGAGACTGCAAATCACAATCTGACTGCAAATATGGCCGAACTGACCACGGAAATGAAGGCTGCGAACGAGGCCCTCGCCGAAAAATTTGAAGAGCAATTGACCGGCCTGAGGAATGACGTCACGGAACTGGGCAAGCGGATGGGTCAAGTGGACGAGCGCATTAACGACCTAGAAGGAAAGGCCGACAATAGCATCAAATCCCTCGAACACCTGGCAAACCGCGTTAACGAGCTGGAAGGAAAGGCCGCTAGCAGCGTCAAGTCCCTGAACGCCATGGTGGAGGACGTCGTCGGCAGGAGGTTGAAGGATCTGAAGGCCAATGCGCCGGGACGTGACACAACATCGACGCGCGTCAAACCTCCAAAATACGACGGCGCGTCAACGTTCGAGGTCTTCCGCCGCCAGTTCGACACGGTGGCCAGGCATAACAAGTGGTCACCGGAGGAAGAGACCGCACAGCTAATAGCTAGCCTCCAGGGACGGGCCGCGGAAGTCCTAAACGCGGTCCAGACAGCGGTGGCTCCCAAGGATATCTAGGAGGCCCTGGAGAACAGTTTCGGGAACCATCGCCTAGCCGCAGCCTACCGCAGTCAGCTGAAGACAAGGTTGCAACAGCCACGGTAGACGCTGCAGGAGTTCGCCCTGGCGATTGAGCAGCTGGCTAGCAAGGCCTTGGTTGACCTTCCGCCGGAGTTCGTATCCCGGGAAGCCGCCTACGCCTTTGTCGATGCGGTACGAGACACCGAGATACGTCAGCACCTAATGATCGGCGACTACACAACCATCCACGAGGCGCTGACGGCAGCATTGAGGATGGAGGCGGTCAAGGTGATGGCTACCCCGACGTCGAGAACGAGGAGTGTCCGCTACACCGGAGACAAGACCAGCCGAGGGACGCCGGCGAAGACCTAGTGGCCTGTGGGAGGGGATCCGTCCCCTTCAGCTGCCGTGGTGCGGGCGCTGCGGACCCTTAGCACTCGTTGTACCTCTGACGTTACTAGAGGAACCTCGGGCCGAACATCTGAGCCCCTCCTTCGGGGTTGTTCGGATTGGGATGGTCTCGAGGGGGCAGTGGTTCCCGATACCCGTGGGAATCGGGTACGTCTAAGGACGGGGTTGAGGGAAGCCATTAATTCTCCCGAGTACTAGCCTGCAAAGCTAGTAGAAGGTGTGCTAGATCGCCAGGTGGCCCCACCGAGGTCATATCGGTAGCCTTCACCTTTGGTGTTGGCGCGCGTAAGTGGCGTATCCACTTCCATCCCGTCTTGTGTCCTTGGACCAGATGGGGGAGCTTGTTTGTAATCCAGTTCTTGTCCTATGGAGAGCCCCACGGAGGACGCCGAGCGCCCTTTGGGACAGCTCGGATACTCCCTGGTTGAAAGAGGCCCGGGTCTTGTTCCTACGGGTCAAGACTAATGGGAGTAGAACCTCTGGACTCAACTGTTTGGGATGTGGACAGCCGGGATACCAGGAGAGAGACTGCCCACACCAGGGAGAGCAGCCGGGAAACGAGTAAGTAACGTGCTGAGGGGCACGTCGGCGCCATCACCACCATCCGCTCGAGTGACTCTGCACGCCGTCAGCCGGCGGATGCATGACAGCCTCATCGCGGATGGTTGGGTGAGAGGGAAGCCATGCCGCGTGCTGGTGGACACCGGGGCAGCCGTGACCGTCATCAGACCAAACATAGCCAAGGGTTTACCATCCAGGAAGCCGAGCTGACCGTACTAGCTGATGACGGCATCGGGCAACACCTTTCCTGTGGAGGAGGAGGTCCTGCTGAAGCTGACCTTGGGACGGAGTGCCGTGCGTCTGTGGGTATTCGTCGTGAAGGTGGCTGAGGAGGTGATTCTGGGACTGGATGCCCCCAGGAGCCACGAGGTGACCGTCGACGTCGGCAGAAAGGTCCTGCGGCTCAACGCAGGTTATACTCCGTCAACCCGAAGAGCGCCTCGGAATCTGCAGGGTCGTCTTGAACGAAGACGTGGTTGTCCCCGCGAGGACCGAGGTAGTGGTGACGGCGCGACGGGAAGGCCAGAGAACCAGGAACATGATGCTGGACCAGAAGACGCCTGTACACGGACTATGTGTAGACGGGGCATTGTTGCCGTACCGAGAGGAGGTACCAGTGAGACTCCTAAATCGAACGGACACCGATCACGACGTCCAGGCCGGGACGGATTTGGGAACGTGCGAGCCCGTGGTAAGCGTAACAGCAATCGACAAGACAGGAGCCGGTGTCGACGCAACACCTGTGGCCGCGGCTAGAAGGCTTACTGGAGAGGGCGGCCGACCACCTGACCGCAGAGCAGCTGTAGAAAGTTCAATAGCTGCTGAGGCGATACCAGCGCGTCTTCAGCCAAGGCGACAGTTACTATGGCCGCACGGACAAAGTGCTTCACCGCATCGACACCGGGGATGCCCGGCCTATTCGGCAGCCACCTAGACGTGTTCCGCTGCCGAAACAAGGGGCGGTACGAGACATGCTGGAGGACATGAGATCCAGAGTAGTGATTGAAGAGTCTGACAGCCCTTGGTGTTCCCCTGTAGTCTTGGTGACGAAGAACGCGAGCTACGCTTCTGCATGGACTACAGGAAGCTGAATGCTGTCACTCGGAAGGACTGTTTCCCCTTACCCCGGATTGACGACACCCTGGATATGCTAGCTGGAACACAGTGGTTCTCGACCCTGGACCTGAAGTCGGGGTACTGGCAGGTAGCTCTAGACCCGAGAGACAAAGAGAAGGCCACGTTCTCGACAGGCCAAGGCCTCTGGCAGTTCAGTTATGCCCTTTGGGCTCTGCAACACACCAGCTACCTTCCAACGCCTTATGGAGTCAGTGATGGAGAGGACTGACGTATGACGCCTTCCTGCTTTACCTGGACGACATCATCATTGTCGGTAAGACTTTCGAAGACCATCTGGAGAACCTGAGCAAGGTGCTACAGCGACTGTAGGCGACCAACCTGAAGCTGAACGCGAAGAAGTGCCAGCTCTTCTGCAAGGAAGTGAACTACTTGAACCACATAGTCTCAGCAACCAGAGTGGCCACAGACCCGGAGAAGACACAGGCTGAGAGAGATTGGCCTCGCCCAAAGGATAAGAAAGAGTTGCGCAGTTTCTTGGGGCTGTGCAGTTATTACCGACGCTTCATAAAAGGGTTCTCCAACATCGCCAATCCCCTCACCCGCCTGACAGAAGAACACCGACCTTATGTGTGGACGGAGGACGCCGAAGACGCTTTCCAGCGCCTGAAGAAGACACTGTACAGTGCTCCTATTCTGGGATTTCCACAACCAGGTGGCGCCTTCATTGTGGACACTGACGCCAGCGACCACTGTATTGAAGGCGTCCTATCCCAAGTCCAGGACGGCCACGAGCGGGTGATAGCCTACTACAGCAAGACGCTATCCAAGGCAGAGAAGAACTACTGCGTCACCCGGTGAGAATTATTGGAGGTAGTAAAGACCTTGGAGAACTTCCACAATTACCTGTACGGTCAGCCATTCCACCTGAGGAGTGACTATTCTGCCCTAACCTGGCTATTGAGCTTTAAGAACCTGGAAGGCCAGACAGCACGTTGGGTCCAGAGGCTGCAGGAGTACGACTTCACCTCGGAACATCGCAGAGGGAAGAGCCACGGTAACGCAGATGCTATGTCCCGAAGACCCTGTCCAGATGAGTGCGGCCAGTGCACAAGTGTGGAAGAGAAGGAGCGTGCCGCAGCAGTCCGAGGAGTTGTAGCAGTGCCTGCGGACGGCTGGGATAGCGCAGGCCTGAGGAGGGAGCAGCTGGAGGACGCAGACTTGGGGCCACTCTTGAGGGAAGTGGAGGCAGGGACAAGACCAACCTGGGAGGACATCGCACCGAGGAGCGCCACATACAAGTTGTACTGGGCCCAATGCGACTCGTTGAAGATCAGAGAGGGTGTGCTGTTCCGGGTATGGGAATCACCCGATGGGAAGACGTAGATAGGACAGTTGGTACTTCCCCGGTGTAAGGTCCCAGAAGTCTTGGAGGAAGTGCACGCCGGTACTTCAGGAGGACAACTGGGAGCGAACCGAACGGTTGACAAACTACGGCAGTGCTACTGGTGCCGTCAATTTCATGTGTGCGCGGCGAGTCGAGGCCCCAGACTAGGAGCCGGGGTTGCATGCAGCAGTACAACGTCGGAGCGCCATTCGAACGGATCGTCGTTGACATAATTGGACCATTCCCGATGTCCGACCGAGGCATCAAGTACCTGATGGTGGTCGTGGACTACTTCACCAAGTGGCCGAAGGTGTATGCCATCCCAAACCAAAAGGCAAAGACCATCACAGAAGGCCTCGTGGAGCAAGTGTTCTGCCGATTTGGGAGCTCCACAGCGACCAGGGCGCCAAATTTGAGTCCAACCTGATGAAGGAAGCACTAGAAAGGCTTGGGGTTAACAAGACCCGCACAACACCCCTACATCCCCAGTCAGATGGCATGGTCTAGTGGTACATAGAGACCTTAGATGAGCATCTGAGGAAGGTCGTGGCCTGCCATCAGCGAGACTGGGACGTCAAGGTGCCACTATTCTTGCTGGCCTACCGCTCATCAACACACGACACCACGGGGATGACGCCAGCCAGCTTAATGTTCGGCCGAGAGTTACGCCTCCCTCGTGACCTGGCTTTTGGAAGCCCTCCGGAAGCGAAACAGCCAGCGACCGAGTATGTGGAGAATCTGGTGGACCACCTCCACGACATGCATGAGATGGCTCGCCAGAACATCCAAAAGGCGATCGACCTCATGAAGACCCGATATGACAGGCAAGCCAACAGCCAAGGGTTCCAGCAGGGTGACCTGGTTTGGTTGTACCGCCATGCCCGAACTAAGGGACACTGCCCAAATCTTCAGCAGGCATGGCGAGGACCGTACCGGGTGGTGAAGAGGATTAATAACGTGGTCTACCACATCCAGAAGGTTCCCCAAGGAAAGATGTTGGTGGTACACCTGGATCACCTGGCCCGCTACGATGGTGCTGCTCGGGACGACGAGCTTTGAGGAGGGGAGCAGTCTCACCCAATTATCGGAAAGCACGACCAACTGGCAGCTGGGTGGGGGAACAGGAAGCATTCAGGCCATGCCTACCCATTTATCTTGTGTCTCTCACTGAGTGGATGGTTAGAAAAGTATCACTAGCCACTGTCGAGCCGCGAAGCTTTGAGATGCAGCGATCTGCCTATATAAGCGATATAGTGGAGGAGTCAGGCAGTTCTTAGTCAGATCGAGAGAAAGAGTTGCACTGCAAGGTGCTCAATAGCGAATGTGGCTAGTAATTGTGAGAGTTAAGTAATTGTGAGTGTTACATAATTGTCTGTGGTACGCGATTTGTAAGTGTAATAACTGTAATTCGGTGGAAATAAAGAAATATTTGTATTTCTGCAACTTGGACTTTTAATTCTACGAACTCACCAAAGTCACAATATGTAAGTATAATTTTCAGACCTATCAGCTAAGTGAATGTATGAAGCAATGTAGAATCAAAAATGGCATACGCACTGGAAATATGGAGAACTAAAGAGAATTAAGAGAAACTAGATCACATGTATAGATTATTTTGTAAAGAACTACTGGGTCTAATAAGGACATCACCAAGGGGGGTAGGAAGCACAGGGAGAAGGAGTATAATGCTAGAAAGAGTGGTGAAATATTGGTACAGGTATTTGACGAGTGAAGATTAAGTATTGAAATTATGTATAAAGCAGCAAAAGTTAAACGTAAGCAAGGATAGCTGATGGATGAATATAGGGGAGGAGCTAAAGAGAGTAGAAATGGGAGATTTATGGTTACTAGAGGAAAGAAATGTAAAGGGATTCTGGAGTGTAGTAAGGTGTAGGGTAGAAGGCATGCAAAGGCAAGAAATTTGGTGGAGCATAGAAGGAAGGAGGTCATTGAGATTATATAAATCAGTAAAAGAAGAGTGTTGAAGAGAAAAATATGTGGACATATGTAATAAAAGGGATAAGGGCGACGGATGATAAAACATGTGTTATGTGTGAAGAAGATAATAATTGGCATAGCCTAATAGAATGCAAAGAGGTAAAAGCTTGGAGAGAGAAAATGTGGAATTCAAAGTGGGACGGCCTAGAAAAGAGTATTATAGGTTTTAGAATGCTGGATGTTACAGGGAAAGAGAATTGTAAAGAAATGCGGGACTTTTTGGCCAATGTGTATATTTTCCCAAACTGTTAATTCCCAATACTTTTTTGCTGGAACCAAAAGTTTGATTTCTTTAGAAATATTATGATTTTTTGATCATAAATGATGGGCTATGGCTGATTTATCTGTCTGTTTGTATTTTATGCATCTCATGATTTCTTTCATCCTTGTTTCCAAGTTTCTTTTTGTTTTTCCAATATATATTTCATGGCAATCTTCACATTTTATACTATAAATTCCTGATAATTTGTTGGCCGGACTTGTTTTTGAGCATGTGATTTAGTGTATTTCTCATGCTGTATTTGTTATGTGGAACTAGTTGTATATGAGAATGACGGGGAAAATGTTTTTAAAGTTATTAAAAGCCTTAGGATGATAAGTGAATTTGCAATATATTTTCTTTAAGACATCAGATTTTAACGTACTAATGTCCTTGATGGTTTTCCGTCTTTTATATTTATCATTTTTGTAATAAATTTTTGATCAAAGCCATTTACATTTGCAACATATTTTATGTGATCCACTTCCTTGTTATATTCTTCCATAGTCAGTGGAATGTTTACTAACCTATGAATTAGACTGTGAAATGCTGCATATTGGTGTTCTTTTGGGTTGGAGTTGTTGTTTTTAATAGTTATCCACGTGTGTTGATTTTCTATATATGCCAAAATCTAATTTATCTCCTTTTCTCATAATTTTTAGATCCAAAAACGGTAACCAGCCATCTTTTTCTGTTTCAATAGTAAATTTTATAGATTGGTCTTGTAAATTCAATAGTTTTAACGCATCCTGTGCTAATTTTTCTGGTACTATGGCGAATATATCATTAACATAACGAAACCATACTTTAAAAATATGTGGAAATGCTTTTGTCACTCGTGTTTCCAAATAACTCATATATAAATCAGCCAATAACAGTGATATGGGGTTGCCCATAGCTAACCCTGAGGTTTGTTTGTAGTACTTTTGATTGAACATGAAGTTGTTTGGGTTGATGCATAAATTAATGAGTTTATTATATCCTTCAATTTGGCTTTCAGTAAAACCTTGATCTGAAAGCCATAGCTTAATCAAACTTGGTAGCTTTTCTGTAGGTACAAGCGTACCGCAGCAAAATGATGTAACATGCACAGTCCTCAAGGTCGTTTGCCACATGTCCATGCAGCTGCACACTCAATTAACAACTGCCCCTCGCAACTGACTGGCAACTCAGCTCTTGCAGCTTTTATACCTCCAGTCATTGTGTCTAGAAAGCCGCTGACGTTTTGAGGTCTTTCACAGTGGCAAGAGAAGGAAAGAACTATCCAGACATCACTCTCTCTTTCTGTCCCTGCTTCTGTCTCTCGGCAGGCTAACCTACGTGCCGGCCGCGGCAGCAACAAAACAATGGGATCGGTGACAATATCATTAATATGGACACAAAACAAAATGACTCAAATATTAGATGCATTCAATGCAAAGAATGGCTTTTGCTACAGTGAAACAAAGTAGTGAAATTTCAACGATGTATTAATATAGTCTCTACTTTATTGATACTGTAGATGTATACTGCCTTTAATGGGTTTTAAACCAGTTTTTGTTTTGTTAAAATAACTTAATAAATATGGAAGATACGAATGTGTATTTAACACACATTTTTACAGCATTTAACAATTTAAATATCTTGTTCTGTTTATTGGGTATCCATTCCCAGCCCGTGCAGGGTTTAAATGGCCGTCACTGTAGTGGTTAATAAATGGATTTTTCGCGCTATGTTGTGATTCTCATTACAAAAATGGCACATTACTGCCGATCTGTTCATATTTCTTTACTCTTGATATTCCTAAAATGCTCTTTAAGCCTAATGTTCAAATTCCTTTTTGTTTTACCAATGCAAAAGTTGTCACAGCCTTTACAATTCATCTGGTACATACCTGAGTTTTTGTATGTGAGTTTCTCTTTTTTATTATGATATTTCAAAAGGTGTTGTACACTGAATTTGTTCTGTGGAGTCAAAATAATGTGTTCTTTGAACAATTTTTAGAAAAGGTATACAGCTCTGGGGTGTTATGAAAATTTTCTGTATGAAGTTTTATTACTTATTCGGGAAAGAGTAGCAGCATAGGAAGTCTGCATCTCTATTGTCTTTTGAATTTATCAGTTTTCTTTTTGATCGGTTCAGCACTGAATCCATTATATTCTGCAATGTGAACAAGAGATTAACATAATGCAGAATGTGACACTGACTGATGTAGTACATTAATGGTTTCAGTAAATACATATTATTAACCCATTATAAATACTTATTGAAATGAGTCAAACATTTAGCTTTAGGCTCTATTCTGTAGTATTACATAAAACATACACAAAATCAAAACATGTTTCAAAACCATGCTCCAAATGACACTGTACAGTAATATAAACACTCTGCTTGAGATAAACAGAATTGCAGGCAGGATAGTGATGACAGTTTTATAGTGGGATATGTTTATATTGTAGGATGATAAGCGGCAACTATATATAAATGCAGTAGAAGTGAACATTTTCAGTTTCTTTAACAATAAGAAAACCAATTTTACCCTTCTAGATTTGGATTTTGACCCATTGTGCCAGTCTAGAGAGATTAACAGAGGAAATCCAAGAAAGCGTCCCCAAAGAGAATGCTTTTTTTTTTTTTTCGTGAAGAAAGCCTTTTTTGAAGACATCAAGAATCAAGTTTTCTGAAATTTTTCTAGCTACTCAAATGTTTGAAATTCTGATCCTTACTGAGTGGGAGGGCCGCACCATGGCTCAGTGGTTAGACCGCTTGGCTCTCACCAAGGCGGCCCGGGTTCGATCCCAGGCGACCGTAAAGTGAGATTTGTGATGGACAACATGGCGCTGGGGCGGGTTTTCTCCAGGATCTCCGGTTTCCCCCGCCATCTCATTCCACCGGTGCTCCATCTTCATCTCATGTATCATCACTGTCATCGCCTGTGGTGCCGTATGTAGTAAAAGCGGGCGTTAAACACTACACATTTTTTTTTTTTTACCTTACTGAGTGGGATGTAAATAGAAGCGGTACTGTAGAAAATTTTTGGTTTGTGAGCATATGCAAAATTTAAAAATTGGTGCTGGAGCTTTAGATATGAGTGAAATAACAAGTATTGAAGCTATAATGTTGTAGTAGTAGTAGTATTTATTCAGCACTTAAAAAAATTACATATTTATGGCTTCGTCAAGAAAAAAGCAAATAAAAATTACAAGAACACATACAGTAAAATCCTATTCCTAACTAAAACTATACAACATAAAATTATTTTCATGGTTAGAGAGTATTAACATTAACTATTATATTTTACATAATCACATTTCCAGGAACTCTGCAACTGTATAAAATGAATGACCTAAGTTTTTTTTTTTTTTTTTTAAATACATTTAGATCTTTTATGTTTTTTAATCAAGGTAGGCAGTTTGTTATACAGA
This sequence comes from Mantis religiosa, assembly GCA_030765055.1. NCBI lineage: Eukaryota > Metazoa > Arthropoda > Insecta > Mantodea > Mantidae > Mantis > Mantis religiosa. The sequence goes on from CM060950.1 coordinate 181,067,574, forward strand.
ATTATTCCAATATGGTGCGCACCTTTTTTGGCTAGGTTAGTCCTGCAGTTTTGAATATGTAAATTATCTCTCTGCCGTGTACAATAGTCATGTATCTGTGAATTTTCGGAAAGTTTATATTTATGTGATCAAATGTAGTATATTACTTCTAGCATGTATATACAGGCCATAGGCATAATCTTTGAGGTTTTAAACAGCTCCCTACATGACGTTCTATTGGTCTTACCCATCATTGTTCTCATTGCTCGCTTCTGCATTTTAAATACCTCTTCCCGGCCAGTTCTATACCCCAAAATATTATTCCATACTGAATATGACTGTGGACTTGAGCAAAATATGTATTTCTGAGAACCTGTGCTGGTGACCATTTTTAATGTATTTAACATATAGCATGCCATACTGAGCTTTTTGATTAACATATTTATGTGTGATCCCCATTTTAAATCTTCACTTATCTGTACTCCCAGAAATTGTGTTTCCCCTTGATACTTTATAATTTCCCCATCTAATTCTATTTGTGGATTTGTTATATAATTCCTATTTTGGCTACTATGAAACCTCATAGCAACTGTTTTATCTATGCTTATTAACAGTCTGTTGGATTTAAACCATGATCCGAGTTTCATTATATTACTTTCTATTTTATCCTTTAGTTCTATGTCACCTTTTGCTTTTATAAGGACATTTGTATCATCTGCAAACAGTACTACCTCTGCCTGTTGAACATTCAGGGGCATATCAATTATGTATAGCAGAAAAAGAAGTGGGCCTAGTATTGATCCCTGTGGCACACCATGTGCTACTGTTCTGAGGGTTGACTTATATTCCTCTCTTTTATGCTGTTCTTTATTTAACTGACTAATTTGTACTACTTGAGTTCTGTATGATAAGTATGACTCGAACAATATATTTGCTAATCCCCTTAACCCGTAGCAATTTAGTTTTTCCATAAATATTTTATGGTTTATTACATTATATGCTTTTGTGAGATCCATAAATAATCCTAATGTTTTTTCCTTCTGTTCAATTGTGTCAACCATTTTTTCTAATAAGGTATAAACAGCTGTTTCTGTTGATCTTTTATGTCTGAAACCATGTGAATCTGTTATGATGGTATTTTTTTCAATGAAACTAATTATTCTGTTGTACATAAGTTTTTCTAAGATTTTTGAAAAGGCTGATAACATTGATACTGGTCTGTAATTTTGTATATTGTGAACTGGCCCTTTTTTTGTGTAATGGCTTTACTTTTGCAATCTTAAGTTTTTCCGGAAATACGCCTGATTCAAAGGATTTATTATACACATGCATTAAAGGCTCTGCTATGTCCTCTATACATTCTTTTACTATATAATCAGGTACTTGATCTATTCCTGTTGAAAACTTATTTTTTAATCCCTTTGTTACTTTTATTAGTTCTTCTTTGCTTATTGGGTGAATAAGGAAAGAATATTTGCACCATTTTATTTTATTATTGTAGCTAGGTCGAACTTTTTGTGTACCATATTTCTTATCCAATATTTCATTTGCAATTTCAGTGAAGTGCTTATTAAATAGCTGTGCCACCTTAACTGGAGCTTTTATGTTCTTACCATCACTAATCAGTTCAATTTGGAAGTTTGTTTGATTCGTTTTACCAGTCTCCTTTTTTATTACTTGCCACATTGCCTTATTTTTATTTTCTCATCCTAATATGTACCTATCATTATGTAATTTTTTTGCTGCCCTAATGACTTTCCTATAAATTCTCTTATAGTTAGTTATATAGTTGAGTGTTTCCTTTGACGTCCCTCCCCCTTTTGCCAATTCACCTAAGAATTTTAGTCGTTTTGATGAGACATTGATCCCTTTTGTTACCCAACCATTTTCTCCTCTGTTCCCTACTACTGACACCTGTTTTAATGGAAAAGCCATTTCAAAATTGTATAGAAAGGTTTCAAGAAATTTAGTAAATTTTCCCCCAACTCTATTTTCCACATAGACCTCCTTCCAGCTGTCCTTTCTTAGTAAGTATTTCAAATAATTTAAATTTGCTTCACTGTAACATCGTTTAACTGTCTTTATTTTAACCTGTTTTGGCTTAATTGCTGCAGTTGTTAGTATTTGGGCTTTGTGGTCACACCCCTGTTTCAATGACTTGGTAAGGTTCAGTACATTCCATATTTGTGACTATTACATCCAGAAGTGACTTAGAATGCTTTGATATTCTAGTGGAGACTTTTATTTTGTTTTTCATGTTATATATACAACATAAATTCTGTACTTCAATACTCTTTTGGTTCTCCTGTAATAAATTTACATTCCAATCACCACAGACAATGACATTTCTGTATTTTACTGTTAACTGTCTGAACAACTGCTCTAAATTGTTAATAAATATATTGAAATCACTGTCTGGGGTCCTATATATTCATGCTATTACCATTTCAGCTACTGGTACCTCTACTACCGAAAGTTCAAAATGCTTCTCAACCCTTAAATTTAACATTCCCTTTACTTCTTTGCACTCCATCTCTGCTCTTACAAATATTCCTGACCCTCCATGCACACTTATATCTCTGCAGAATACTGATTGCGATTTAAAGTTATTTATTTTTACAGAATCTATACTTTGCTTATTTAGCCAGTGTTCTGTAATGCATAGAATATTTACCTCCTTTAGATCTGATAGTAACAATAGTTCTAGTTCAGTTATTTTGTTAAATAAGCTTTGAATATTTAAATGGCAAATTACTAAATTATCCTTACCTTTGATCATTCCTATTTCACATTTTTTAAATGGATCACTAAGATTACCCACTTTCTGAGCAGTTCCTCCCTCTAGTTGATTCCCTGCAACACTTGCATTTGAATTTGCATCCACCACTTGCAACTCTAGTTTTGCTTAAGCACTGAGGTTATGACATTATTTAACAAATTTCCAAATTTGCTGGACCCCCTTCAATTTAGATGTATCCCATCCCTAGCAAAGTCATTCTCCCAGAGCCAGAAGTTCCCATCTACGATTAAACAGTTCCTTTTAGCACAAAGCCAGTCTAGTTCATCATTTAGCCTCATAATTCTTCTGTTTGTAACATCATGTCGGCGGAGAACACCACTTACAATGATTTTTGCTTCCGGCACCTGTGACCTAATGCTGCTTGTTACGTCCATAGTTTCCCCCATTATCTCCTCAGCCATTACTCCAGGACTTATGTTATTTGTGCCTGCATGAAGCAACACTATCTCTGGTTTTCTTCTTTTTAGATCCATCCTTTCAATTTGCCCCTGCATTTCACATAGCCTTATGCCTGGAAAACAGCACACCTCATGGCCTTTTTCTCTGCATACCTCACCTGCAAATTTTAATATTGAATCACCTAACACAAGCACTTTCTTCTTGTCCGTTGTCTTTTCCTTGCTTATGGTCCTTTTGTATTCCTTTTCTCTGCTTCCAGCATCGTCTTCAAAACGATTTTGCGTCGGCACATTTTGATCTCGGCCCTGTTTCGGTATTGTTTTGAAGTGTCCCTTTTTTGTCACTGTAGTGTACTTTGATTTTATACAGTCACACATGTCCCTCTTCCTTAGCTCTTCTATTTCCTTTCGTAACTCACTGGCTTCTGTTTGTGCCTTTATTAGATCCCTACTAAACAGGTTTATCACCACGTGTAGTGGCGCAATTGTTTCCGTGTCTCTCGTAGACTGCTGCGCTGCATGTACATTTTGCACATCGAAAATTTCTGTATTCCCGTTTTCCATCTTGCTACTTTTATTTGCACTTGAACATGTCGTCATATTCCTTTCTGTGCTCACTTGTGATGCTGATTCACGGTTATTTTCATTAATTACGGACGAAAAACTCTGCTTGCTTGAACGTGTCTGCACACCTACTGCTGCCATCTTGCTTAGGAATCCATAATGAATAAGGGTCTCTAGGCTAAATTTGTTTATTAGAAGCTACTCTAGCAAACTACCAACCACAATCACTTGTCTGTAGGAAAAAGGTGTGTGACTATCTTCTGCCATGCGGGTGTATGAAACTATCACTGAAGATGTGCCTGGAGAAGTTGGAAAGAGCTTTCATTACAAAGTGGAAAAAGATTGAAGTCAGGAATCCAGAACTAACATTTCTTCAGGATGCTAACAATGTGTTGCAAGGCCAGTCTGAAGAACAGTTTTATTCATAGTTTGTGAGTGACGTAGCCTGTGTATGTGGCTTTGTGTGAAGTGGGGAGGACATTTTCTTCATAAAGAATGATTTTAAGTGAGAATGAAGTATTGCTTTCTAGGAAATATAGATTAGTATTCATTTTATATTGTAATAAAGTAATTAAAAGATGGCATAATATTTCATGCCAGTTTATTTCCTTAACCACTGAAAAAGTAAAGCTGAGTGCATTTATAACTTTATTGGTCTTTGTAAAACAATATAAGAAAATGTTGTTGGTTATGCTATTAAAATGTTTTTGGTGGATATTTTCCATTTTTGGTGCATATTTGTTCATTGTTAGGCCATACTTTTACAGTATTTAGTGCATAAATGCATGCATAAATTCATGAATTTTAGTGCACATAATTCTTCCCTCTAAATACAAGGAACCTAGCTTGCTGCATTTTTTCTCATTTGGAGGTTTTTCTTCAGGATGTGCCACACAATTTGATGACTGAGTCCAACTTTGATGGATAATTCTCGTACTGTCCAGCGATAGTCAACAGCAAGGAGACCTCGCACTAACTCTGCTTGTTCATCATCCATGGACAGGTGACCTGTGTGAACCACATGCGCCATCTAATTTCAACCCATACAAAATCCAGAGATTCATCTTGCAAGCATCTGATACGGTAGTGCATTGTTGCCACAAGCTTCAAGTAACCTTGATGACATTGGCGTGCATTTCTACCACAGATTACCTCAATTTTTATCTATGATTGCTGTTTAAGTTTAGTAAACATGCTTTAGAGCAGTTAAAAATAATGATCTACATTTAACCATGCACAACATTTGTTGTCATATCAACTAGTGTATCACTCAATACATCAGCAATATTTCCAACTACTATCACTGGTTGTCTCGCATCGCATGCAAATGTGCATGACCTATTCCCAGAAGAGTTGCCACTACTTTATTTCCAGTCCACGTAGTTGTGAATAATATACACTATTTTCTTGTTTAAATACCCAGCCTGCTGAGTGCTTGCTTCCATATAACTCAATCCAAGGTATAAACTCTTATTCCTTCATTACTGACCACACCTGCTCAGTGGCAGTGATAAAGATGTTTTATGGCAGAAACCTTAGTAGCGTGTTGCGCTCTGCTACCAATACTTCATCAATAATATGCAGAAATACAGATGGTTTAGTACAAGAAGTGCTAACTGAAGTGGGAAACATTTTACCTCTATGTTATAAAAACAGAGGCATACATGTTTTATTATTTCAATTCATCAGACAATCCATTTGTTTTTGCATGTTCTGCCACTGCACTCCATTTTGTCTCAGCCAGTCTGAAAACAAAACAGGAACTCATACCTTAATAACCATTGCTGGTGGCAACACCTACATATTTTGATTGCCATTAACTGATCTTTTCTCCACTTTGATGTTGATTGTTGCTCTCTAACAATGTTGTGGTGTGATGCATTGTCCATAACAGCTAGTGATGTTTCTAAACTCCTAAATGCAGTAACAAACTGTTCTTCTATTCATTGGCAAAATGTTGCTTAGCATCCGATAATCTTGGCATCTGCAAAGTGGAAGCAAATGTTAAATTTACATTTTTATGGCAAGGGATACTTGAAAAAATTGGAAAAGTTAATGAAAAATATACATTTATTAATTTTAGTAGTAAAACTAATTTTACATCTTCAGTTCAGAAAAATTCTGAATTTTTTTGTTGATTTAAAGGTAAAAAGTATAGCATAAAGGTTTTACAATATACAGTCCAGTAACAGACATGTTTTCTCACATTTCAAGATTTTTAGTATTTCACTTTCTTTGAAATGTTATGACATAAGTTTTGGGCCAATTGATTTCAAACTTACTGCGGATAATTTTGAAAAACTGTTTAGAAATCTTAGAATATATTCTCTTTTTTTTTTTTTTTTTTTTTTTTTTGTAACTACTTTTTGTAATCTTTCACTGTTATCTACTGTTTGAATTGCATTGAAACTTCTTGTTGTGGGTTTTACTTTCTTATTCCCTCAGGAATAAGTAATTGAAATTCAGAAAGCAAATGTAAGATTTTCAATGTTATAATGAGGAAATTATTTCACGTTTATTTAATTAGATTTTGTAGAACTGTTGTTCAAAATAATGTTTATATAACATTTAATTAAACATATAATTTTTAAGTAATCAAGCACTGTTGACAAAGAAGATTTAAAATTCATACAATATTATGTTATTTGAAGCCTGTGTCCAAAACAAGTTTGAAATTTTAGTGATTCCTCACCTCAAGATGAGCAATGAACAAGGGCAATGATTAAAATGCTGGTAAAAAACGAAGTGTTCTTGAAGCAGCATATACTCATAATTTAACATGAATTATCTTAAGAATCAAAGCAAACTTTTGTTCCACAATGTAGAGTGACCGATCTTCTCCCGCTGTAGGTTAGACATGATCCCATGAGGTGCCATGAATAATTCGTGTTTTGTTCCATGAATATGTTTTAGAACCTTTGGACCACATGTAAAATGAAGATAATGAGAAGTAATGTTTTATGGAATATGTTTGCAGAAAAAGCTATCATTCGTATTGGTATTATATTAAAGTTTGTTTCAGATTTACCATTTATAAAAATACATGTTTCATCCAGAAAAACTACATGCTATGGTCTTTCACTTTACATGTTTCTTGATAATTGTTCTCTTGCATTAGTTGTACATAGACACTAATTTGGAAAGCTGAAAAGAACTCTTTTATTTGGTAGTACTTAAGTATAAAACCCAGAAATCTAAAGTACTTTGAGGTATGATATCTGTAATACTAGAGATTGCTTTGAAAGTTTACTGGTATACTTTGAATCAGATGAGAGGGTTTAATACATGTACGGATATTGTCCTGTGGTAGCTGAAGTGCTAAGTACAGGGCTATGTTTTCCAAAGGGAACAGTAGTTTCCAGCCTTACGTGGCCTATTTTGAAGTATGGCAGTTAAATGTTTCCTTTTTGTTATAATTAAAGGCTGGAGGTGTGTGCATTTTGCCATAGGTACATATACTGCATATGGACTGTACTGTTGTTGCTTGCATATTTAAACAACTAAACAACTGCTGGTTGGCAGAGCCTGACCATGACTACCACCTTACAGCGAGAGGAAGCAAAACAGTCGTGTTATACTATACCTTGAACTTGTGCCTGCATACACTTGAAAGGCAATGGTTCACAAGTTTGCAGAGTACTACATTATGTTGTTTACAACGTTTGCACATTTGATGGTCTTGCTGTACATCTGACATCATTCATACACTGTGTCCAGCTAACTTGTATCGCATGTGAGCACACATCCCTCCAGCCTTTAGTTATAATAAGTCTGGTGGCTTTTATGGCTCAAATATTTCAGCCATGAGAGAGCAACATATCTAATTCTCAGTTAAAAGTGTGTCAGAGAGGGAAGAGAGATGGAGGAGGCATAACACACCTATACTGTTATGTTACAGGCGAACTTTGGCTTTACCAGATCATCAATCAGTTCTGCGCATCTAAGAACATAATGTGTCTTGCTAGTTGCAAATCAGTTTGATCTTATGTCATATGCATTAGTAAGAAGTGTTCTATTAAGCTTAAGTGAAATGAAATATTATTCTTAGAAGATACATTGTAAGCAGTGAGCAGACAGTATTAACTTATTATATTAAGTTAAGTTACATCTTTTTTTGAAGTGCGTCATAGAGTAGCAAACCAGCCAATGAGCAAAGTAAATAAAATGTGATACATTCACAGAACTTTATTGACGAATGATAAATTGACATATTTTTTGTTAAATATGATAGTATTCATATAAGTGCATCATATTGTCCATATTTCTGTGTACAGCTGTAAGTAAATGATCTTCCTCAACATTGAAGCCTGTTGAATACTGTCTATGGTCTTCGTGAATGAGGCTGCCTATTAAGCCCAACCTTATTTGCAGAATTGACTTAACAGCTAAATTTAAAATGTTAAACCTTAACCCTATTAAAAGAGTTAATTGTTCTTGATAATGCCTTCAAGTGGAGGCGAAAGGCATTGAAAGAAAATTTATGGTATTTGAAGTACAGTGTGTCTCAGTCGACTCATAGTATAATTAAAATGATTACATTACTTCACAGTGTTAATTCCAATTTACCTTTTCAAGTTAGTTATACTATAACTATACTATACATATAACAGCATATATGGCTGGCAGGTACAGAAGTACCTGTGAGTGAGAAATACTCAAAAATGGCCCTGGATAAGAATATCGGCATGGAGAACTAGAAGTCTGTCTTGAGTTTCTGTTGTGGCCTTGACATTTTCAAGTCTTATTTATATTTTCAGCTTAGTGTATGTTGACTGGTGTGAAAGAACAATTATCATAATAGTGAACAAGTTCTAGATAAAAGTGAGATCAGTATTTTTGCATTCTACACCACAAATTTCTTAATTTAGCAAATACTTTGGCAATGTCATGATTGAAGATCCACATGTAATATGAGCATTTCTTCTTAAGTCCTTTTCTCTTCATGGTTTTCTCTTATCCTGTAAAGAACAGATATTCAAGGAAATGAGCTAATTTATGAACTTTTATAAGATTAATTAATTGCCTAAGCTGTAGTTTCTGTAAGGTTCACTACAAGGCAATTGTGCTACACTACAAAAAAGAAAAAAGTAAATCTGTGGTCATCTCCATAATTCACACATAGAATAGCTGTAGATTTCTAACTTGAATCAAACTAATTCAGCTTTCTGAGCAAGAAGTAAAATATTTATAGGTTTTCTAAATATCTAGAGGAGGTTGAATGCGTGATAGGTATTTTGTAGCACAATGCTAATGCATTGGCACAGGAAGTCAGAGGTCCATGCACCTTTTCCTGGGCATGGCATTGAATTTTTCAAATCTTCCAGCTCTAGTCTACATGCAGTGAATATAAACAAGAACAAAACCAGCTAAGTAGTAGGACAATATTTGTACTTCACCTGTATTTGTCACACTATAGGGCATTTCTAATCACTGTGGGCATTTCACACACCAGGCCTAATGTGATAAGCGGTTTGGACCTGTGTCAGTTTTACATAATATTTTTGTAAGAATTACAGCAATGGTGCTGTTTCTGCTTGAGTGTAATCAGGTGTTAGATTTCATTGTTACTAACATTAGCTTTAAGGCCATATTTTAAATGAATGTGTCAGATTGATAAGTTCATTGGTAAGTTCATTAGTCAGTGTCATTAGTTACATAAATTGCATATATGTTAGGAAAAGGCACCTAGTATACCAGTTTAAGGATTAGGAAGAGAGCTAGGCTTTTAAAATAACAGCTAAACATAGCATTGTTTTAAATACTGCAGATGAGAAGATAGTGTGAATGATTTATCTTCTTTGTTCCAAATCCATGCATCTTTCATGCCTTAAACTTATCAAAATAGTCTGAGAGAGAATAAATACTTCTTTGATGTTTTTAGGTTATTCATTGGGAAACAACACTACACATACCAGAGGCAGCAAATCTCTCAACAGAAGGAATGGACCTTATACTGAAGCTTTGCACAGGAGCTGACAGACGCTTAGGAAAAAATGCGAGTGAAGTGAAGTCACATCCTTTTTTCAGCTCTGTAGACTTTGATAGAGGGCTACGTCGTCAAGTGGCACCACACATACCAAGGATCCAGTATCCTACAGATACATCTAACTTTGATCCAGTTGATCCAGAAAGATTAAGAAATTCAGGTTCTTCAGGCTCGGATAAGTCTGATGAATTGTTAGACAATGGGAAACCTTTTCATGGATTTTTTGAGTTTACTTTTAGGAGATTTTTTGATGATGGTGGTGGCCCAGCATACCCCAATAAAATCAGTTTAGATGACAATGATAACCAAGGACCTGTTTATGTATGACACGTATTAGGCTAAACCAAATTATGAAGATCTCTGAAAGCTATCATTTGTTCTGTTTTATCAGAACGTATGTTTACTAAAGTGCAATCATTCAAGTTCTTTAGAGAACCCTAGAAAATGTCAAGGGTGGTGTATGGTGAACCATGGTATGTATGATAAATATGTGATAATTTCCTTCAGTGGTAATCTACCAAATATGTATGCCCAGCTTATAAAATATTCAAAGAAACAAGGCTAAAAACTGAAACTATTAATAAATGCAGTTTTCTGTTTAAATAACAAATGTACAGGTTTTATCATATGCTTTTCAATATTAACTACGAAGATATGTAAAGTGCTGTAACAACTTGACTTCATTTCCCAATGAATTGAAATAAGAGGGAGAGATATATTTATTAGGTGTTTTATTGAGAAATGGAAGTAACTGTATAACCAAGGATGTAGTAGAATATTGACAGCCAGTCTTTGCTTCAAGATGGTGCTATAGTTAATGTGTATGGAGGATCTGTAATCACTCCTTTAATGCTGGATTAATATTTTCTACTACCTACCCTTATATCAGGCTATTTCATGTCACATGGTTTTCCTTAACCCTATTTTAAAAAATTTAAATGTGGAAAATTGTTTAATTCTATCTTATATTGTGGTCCTTATTATTTTGTACTTTTGTTTTCATATGTTCTTTCATTTCACACATTTCACAGTTTTTTATGATTATTTTACTTCCACGAGTGTGCACCCAGAGGTCATATTACTGTTTATATAATGCATACATATCCCCAATGCATGCTGTTTACCGCACTGTGTTGTTTCAAAGGTATGATGACAGTAAAGACATGCATATTATAAAAGTATTTTCAAAGATACATCCTGCCTTCCTGATGCTTTTAAGGTACCTCACATTTTCTCCAGTTAGAAAATATGACAGTTGATTAGTAAAATGGTTGATTCATATTGAATGTTTACTGTAGTTCTGTATCATTAAAGAATATTAATTGTTGAATACTTAAAAGAAAGCCTTGATTAGAATTTATGCCTTTTAAGTTTATTTCACTTATGATATGTTGAGCTTGTTTTCTAATGTGAATGTGAACTGAATGGAAAATGTAAAAAAGTAGAAAACTCAGATGTATTATGTTCAGAAAGAAAACTTTAAAATGATGTAACAATGTACAGTAGTTTTCTGTTTTAAATGTGAATCTAACTGTTGTGCACATAGCTGGTCTGATTTGCTAGGAGAAAGCCTATGTCTTTAGATAGAATTGATTTGCTTGTTTTCAAGTAAAATATAGTCACATATCAAATGAAGACTTATCAAGTCAGTCATAACTATTTAAACAAGTTCATGGTACTAAACACATTTTAGGTGCAGATAACTCCAATGTCGCCTTATGTACCACAGTACACTACATGAAGCTTTTTTAGCCTTAAATGCTGTGCCTTATTTTATTTTGTTTTAATATCCAAAGTTTAAATAACTATTTTATCTATTAAAGCATAAACTGTTAAAAACAAAGTGTTTAAAAAATGAAAAATTGTATAATCTTTCATGTCCCTTTAGCTGCATATCACAGTTAAATGTTCAGTAATTGACAACATTGAATGTATGATGTAAGGCTTCTGTCTTTCTTTCTTTCTTTCTTTCTTTCTTTCTTTCTTTCTTTCTTTCTTTCTTTCTTTCTTTCTTTCTTTCTTTCTTTCTTTCTTTCTTTCTTTCTTTCTTTCTTTCTTTCTTTCTTTCTTTCTCTTTCTTTTTTTCAGTTTTCTATCTTTTTCCCTGTTCGCCCCCCCCCCCCCCCCCCCCGCCTTTTTACCAGAATGTCTGTATAGGGAAAGAGTTTGTACTGGTGGCATAGTCAAGTCTTGTTATTTCTTTTTTTATTTTCTATTTTGATAGTTGTTTTTAATAACCTCCATTGATTAAGTCAGTGAGATGTTCATGTTATTACGCAGAAACAATTTGTTGCCCTTAGTGAAGATTAAGCATTAAGCATCTCTTTTGGAAGTGAATTGTGTTGCTTGCATGTAAACACTAAAATGCTCAGTATGTTGACTGAACCATATAAAAATTATATAAAAATTATATAAAACTGCAACATAAACAAAAATAAAAACAAACATTTTAATTATATAATTGCTTTATTCATTTATTTCAAGACAGTGTTCCATAGGAAGCACTTCAAGAAATATTGTATACATATACTCCAGTTAACATTTGAAAATATATTTGTAGCAAGGGAGATGATTTTGTTCAAACAGGACATATCCATTTTAACTGGCTGGCTCTGTAGCTCAGTCGGTAGAGCATCTGCCTGCCATGCGAGGGATCCCGGGTTCGATTCCCATCTGGGGGTGTGGATTTTTCTCCAACCAAGATGATTCCCCCATCTTCGCCAGAGTCGGAAAGTATGAATGAGAGTGCGAATGACAGTGCATTATCTAATTATTGAAACCTAATGTATGCGAGTTACCACCTTTGATATGTTCCAAAGGAGAACGGCCACATATAAAGGTATTTACAGAAATTATCTTTTACTTCTAGACATGTGGTCCAGCACCTTCCCCCAGCTGCAGGTATGGGTACTGTTGATCACACACATTTATTTGACCTTCTAAATGTGGTAATTTATGCTATTTCATGCTGTTTAGCAGTGTTACTAAAATTTTACTTCCTCACATTTTGTTAATGCTGCTGCTCTCAAAGAGTACTGCTAACACTGTTACAACAATGGCAACAATAACAATAATAAAAAGAAGAGTAATAATTTACTTCTAATCAGCATACTTGATTGTCAATGACTTATAAAACTTAGATTCGTAGACAAGTTTTGTTTTCAGCAGAACACCTATTTAATATGAGTACATTAATCTTATACCATAAACCCTGCAGAGACAGCTTTCATGCTGATCAAAGAGGCAGCAACCTGCTGCACACATTGATTGACATAATTCACACAGTTTTCAGCTTTTTTAGTTTTCTTTTCTTTTCTTATTGCAGTCCAGAGTATTTGTTGAGTAAATAACTGTATAAGGCTTTGGTTCTGTTTTCAATTGCTACAATGTTGCTATATGTGCAGTGTTCACCATTCCACATACTAACAAATTCTGTAGCACAACAGCTAATGCCCCACACCATTTGCGGGTAATAAGGTGGGTCATTATTCAATGAAATCAGTTTGAGAAAATAAAGACAGAAAGAAAGATAAACTGCTTACATCCTACTTTTTATACTATATGTCTACATTAATTTTAGAGTGAAAAATCTTTTCTCTGCTCAGGCATTTGTTGTTCATAAAAATAAATTTAAGACTGCAAATATTGTATTTTTTGATAAGCTGAATATACCCATTGATTTTGAAGTAATAAATAACACTATCAGAAATCACAAGAATGTGAAGACAAGAAAGATAAAACTTAGGAATAAAAAATGTGTATGAATGTCAATAATATAAATTTTTCATGCTAGTAATGTTCTAATGCTTACATTTCACCCTGTCACATTATGATGCATAACAATTCAAAATAAAGTAAAACTTTCAACTTTTCTTATATGATTGGTGTTTAGCATCCTTCAGACGTTCATATTCAGTAGAGGAATGTATTTTCCAGAATATGTTGTTGGAGATATCCTTTCCCCATTCCAATATTTGATTTGACCATGTTGGAGCTCTAGTACACTTTTCCAACAACAAAAGGTTTAACTGCTTCAAATTTACTTTTGTAAGTGGAATTAGTGTAGTAAACAACTATTCCTTTCTGTTTCCCACATGCCTTCAGAGTAGTCCATTTCACAAATTTCTATATACACTGTAAACCATTATAAGAGACCAGTGGCAAAGCCACAGGATCATACAGTGGATACTGCTTAATTTGTGCAAAAACAACAAATTATCACAGATTTATATAATGTTGTAATTCATAATTTCCTACTGTTTCCAATTACAACAATGAATGTGATACCATATATACATTGTCTCCATTATTAGAGCTTCAGCTGCTTTGTCAAGTGCAAGTTTATAAGTAAATTTGAAACCTAAGCATGATAGATGCAGTAATAACCACTTGTGTCCCACATAGTTTCCCAGGTAGATTGGTGGATGTGTGTTTTAAGGGCACTCAGCCACAAGATCAGTAGTGTCCTGTCATGCAGAAAGGAACAAAGAACAATAATGTTCATTATATGCTTGTGAAATTAACCACTAACCTTTTAATTTCTCATTTACCTTTTGATTTGATTTCTCAATCAATGTAAAGTGCCTGTATGTTCTGAAGTATTTATCTTTTAATATTTTAGAGATGATTCTTTCCATATCAAATGAGAAATTTACAAAAACCAGGAAACTTAAACCATTATTTGTAGAATTTTCATTAAACTATTTTATTTCTTTGAATGAATGAGAATATAATGTGTGCATGTTTTCATTTTGTCAACTGTTATTATTTTTGTAAATATTCAGTATAAAAATTGATGTATTAATGCACACAGTTTTGTATGTGAATATATAGACATTCCTTTTGGATATAACTCAGCTTTGACTTTGTGAAAGATTATAAAATATACTTTTCTTGCAAATTGTTTTAAGCTAATACAATATTAAATGTGCTACCGCTTCTGCAAAGACTTTTGAAATCCAATTTTTATGTAGCTCATGATCATATTTTTAATTTTATAAAAAATAAAAGTATTCCTGCATCTGTGCCTAATTTCAGTATGGAATACACATAAATGTTTAGTTCATAACAGAAAATAAAGTACCCAACCAAATGCTGGATGTTGAGAATTAGGGACAGGAGTATCACTGCAGGACTGTGCTGCTCAATAAATTCATTGGTATAATTGCTGTCAGCTTATAATATACCCAGCCAAATGCTGGATGTTGGCTGTGGACATTAGCAACCTTGTGGACTGAACTGTTCAGTGAATCCAAGGGTGCAGTTAGTATCAGCTTGTACAACATCCAGCCAGATGTTGACTGTTGAGGACTGTAGACAGTAACATTATTGCAGAAAGCAAGGAAACAGTTTAGTACTTACGATAGTAAGTTGCCACAAGCGGTGTATCTCGAATGCAAGACTCCTAGTGGTCTACCAGGGAACTATACGAGTAAAATGGAGAATTTAATGTCGTAATGGCAAGTTGGCCATGGTAGCTCAATGGGTTAGAGCGACTGGACGGAAACCAGGAGATCCGTGGTTCAAATCCCAGCCATGGCATTGAATTTTTCAAGTTGACTCTATCTATAAAAAACCTTAGCCTGTATATGGCTATTGCGAAGAAATGATTAATTTCCATCAATTAACTTAAAGTTTGTGTCAATTTATTATAAAATACCCAGCCAGATGCTTTGTTGTGGACTGTAGAAACAGCAGCACAACTGAAGGACTGTACTGCTCAATAAATGTATTGATCCAGATAGTAAATTTTGTAAAATGCACTGTTTGGAAGTGTCTCATAGTTGACAGTTGCAGTACATGCTAGCAATGTGGTACTGTACTTAGGGCAAGGAAAGGTGTGGGGATGCTAAAGGGTAGATTCACCTGCCCCAGTAGAAAAGCCATGTTTTAATTTTCTATTGGTACATCTCCACAATCTTAATGCCTATTAGGAAAATAATGTAAATGTTAGCACAAAAGTGAATCGAGAAGATACTGACACACTGTTTATTCACAGGGCATAATTCAAGAGCTTTTGCTCTTATCATCAGCTGGTACTCGAGTGTCGAGTCGACTGATATCATGTGATAGTAAGAAATAAGACAGTGTATTTATGAAATAATCAAAAGCATTGTTTAGATTCTGACTTTCCACCTTATGCCCTGCCCCCCCCCCCCCCCCTGATAGGCTTAAAATATATTTCCATTCTGTAAATTGACTTTCTGGAAGTACTTTGCATATGAATATCATGTCCAGCCATCACAGTTAATGCCATTCAGTCTATTGATCAACCTTATAAGGGACTGACATAGATTTGGCCACCCCTTTAGATTTTCTCATGCTTTATAACTATATAAGTTCCCACGCGTGCTCAGTTGGATTGAGATTCAAGAACCTGGATGGCCATTTTAGAGCAGATATCTCAGAATGAATATGCAACCTTTGTCTTGTAAGTGGAGATGTGTGCATGCTGCAGTTGTCATGCAAAAAATGTATGGTTGGCATTTTGTCAACTGGATAGGCGGCTCTTACATTGGTAGCTTTTAGAACTATGTGAATTCCTGGGAGAGATGCAAACCACTTCTTGTAGTCCTGCTGGTGAAGCCATCCCCAAAATCCTACACATATTCAGCCCTTCCTTGTTCTGGCAATTACATTCATATCATGAATATTGAGGTGCCATAGGAATAGTCTGCCAACTTCATCTACTTTTTCATCAATAAACATTACGATATCCCAGTAACTTTTAGGTTCTATTAAATACTGCAAAGCAAAGCCAGTGCAGTATTCTAGGAAAGCTCTGAAAACCTATCTTCTTTGCTCTTGTACTGTTGGGATTGCCAGCATTGTGAACATGTTTCCTCATGATTGCTATTAAGTTGTAAGTCATGCAACAATCTAGTAGCATGTCAGAATGTATCTTGGGTAGCCACTTCAACACTAGCCCTATCCTGTGCTCCTGCTATTTTCCTTAGCTGATCAGACTTTGGGGTATGTTGAAACCCATTATACCTTGCTGCTAAAACAAATCAAGTGTTTATATTTATGTGAATGTGCACAGTTCCTTAAATTTGATCCAATGAACTTGTTGTCTATTGACATAGACCAAATTTGTGACCATGTGTAGTTTCAGATGTGTAAGACATGGTGTAAACAAGTAACAGTTGTATGTTAATGAGTAATGCTTTAGTGAGCCATCAGAAAAATTAATCCTTTTAATGCAGACATTTCATTGGTTATTATTAGGGAGTGGATTTATATTCACTAAAAATGTGTGAAATAGGCAGGCAAAACAGCACTAAAAATGGGCAAAATAGGCACTTAAAAAGGCACTAAAAATTTGCTAAGTGAACACTTAGAAATACACAGTTTTAGTAAAATGGCTATTAAAATGCACTATCAATGCACTATAACAAAATAACCATCATCGCAACATATGGTACAACAAATTCACTAAACACATACTATTTTGCGGTTCCCTAGCCAAAATAGTTCTACATTTATTCCAAATTTCATAAATGGCTCCACAGCAAGTTAAAATAATTGATATTGTCATATAATTAAAATACATATAAATCCTCTGCAGAAAGGTGTGAAGTAATTAACTATGTCAAAAAACAAACTCATGGATTGGGGGGAGGGCTTAAGGGTGAAAATTGAAATATCTGAAGCTTTTGTTAGATTTGCTTTAAATTTATACCATTTATTTTTGTGATCGATCAAGAATGGAATAATACCAAGTTTCAGCTTTCTATATATATATGTGTGTGTGTGTGTGTGTGTGTGTGTGTGTGTGTGTGTGTGTGTGTGTGTGTGTGTGTTTGGAGGAATTTAGTAACAGTGGCGCCAAAATTAATCTCAGAAACTATTTGTAGTTTCTGAGATTCAGCTTTCTAGTTACAATAGTTTCTGAGGAATTAACAGTTTGTCTAAATTACAGGTGATTTTCAAAATGTCCCACATATTGTAATTTTAAAAATTAATGCTTAGGGTATAAGTTTCTGCACCCATTTTAACCTATTAATGACCTGTACCTATGTGAAATATTTGTCTTCGCCATATCAACGAAGGGAAAAAATAATCATACTTTTTTTGCCCAAATGACCTTTTTGTCGACGGGCCCTAAAACACCACACACTCACACTAATCATACTTCTTTAACAATTTGTATTTTCCTAAGCGTTTTCAGTAAGAGGTAAGCATTATAATCCTTTTCAATACAAATAACAAAACCACAACAAATGTAAATTGGTACACTTAATATGCAGTTGCCCGTACAGGCATGTTTAGAATTTCATAAAAATTAATAGAAAACTGCATCCTGTGAAACATTGTGAATTTAGGAAAATGTAGAAAATATGGAATCCGGGAAATTTAAGGTTAAAATTAAGTGATAGCAACTATGATACAGGTGTAGGGTTATTTAAATAGTTGTGTGGCATTTTCTGTAGTGCCACTAGAAAAAGAAATTTTATATAATTGAAGTATGTCTATATTAATTTTAAGGAAAAAAAAAACCTCAATTTTGGATTGTGGTAAGTTTTGGGCCAATTTGCACAGATGTGTCTCCTTAGTAGAAATGATTGTTGGAAAGATAAGAAATTCAAAAATTTATCACAGCAATCTTAATATCATTTAAAATGATGTCTCGATGTGTCAGTAAGATACGAAGCACAGAACAAAAATTAATTAAAAGCTAAAGCATCAGAATCCTAGTTTTTGTAATAAAAACCCTAAATGGACCAAATAATAAAGTACAATTTTTTAGTAAGCGTTTCACATTCATTCAAACAGAATTACAGCAATTACGGCATCATGAAAAGAATTCTTGTACCTACTTTAATAAAGACATTTCTGTAAAAGTTTACACAAACCATTAAGATTTATTGGTCTGCAGTTTTATGTTTGATGTTGGAAACAACACCGTAAGTCTCCAAGCAATCGATTTTATGGTTCCTTGAGATACATGTAGAAAAACGTAAGCATGAGAAAATCACAATTTTTTTCATATATATAATCTTAGTCTGTGTAGCCTAGCTAATTAAGCGCTGGCCTTACAAGTTTAACTTGTAACCTGAACAGAGTCCCAGAGTGGTGATTTTAAGATTGGGTAAAACAACAGCTTCATGTCAGTAGATTTACACACATGTAAAAGAAATCTTACGCAAGTAAATTCCTGCTTACCAGTGGTACTGACTGTTGGTAACAATTGACACCATCAATAATTTAATTAATAATCCCTCCCCCATGTATTACTATTAGCTCAAGAAATAAGCCTTTACACCATCACAAAAATATCATGCTACTGCATTGAAACTGCCAAAAGATAATACTCATAACAAAATTGTAAAATCCAGCATACTATAAGTTTCAGAGTACTTAGTCTGTCGCAGCAGTGAGCAGATGTGTGTAACGGGAGCTCTGCAGAAGCAAGCATGGGAGTAGAAATTCAAATATACAGATTGAGAATTGGATACAACGCTTTCAGGAACGGGAAATGTGGTAAAACGAGAAAAGAAATGGCAAAAATGGGGAAGCAACCTTGGTTAGCGGTGATAATGCTGGTGATACTAATAATCGGTGGTATCGAGTTGAATTCAGGGCCTGCGGATTTGGAGCAAATAATGGATATGTTAAAAGGAGTAACCGAGGAGATGAAGGAACTAAAAAAAATGGAGAATAAATTAGGTGCGAAGCTGGACTGCAATACAGAACAATTGAAAAACGCAATAACAACGTTAAAAGAAGAGGTGAATAAAGAAATACGAGAATGCAGACACCAATTGGAAAATGTCAAAAAGAAATGTGAAAATGTGCAGCAGAAAAATAATGCTGTTATTTTCGGAGTAGACGAAGATAAGAATAGAAGGTTATACTGCGTCGTAGCGGAGATTATACAGAAAAGTTTGGAGATAACGCTGTATAGATGGGAAATAGTGGACGTTTTCCGACTAGGGAGAAAGGCAAGTAAGTCCAAGCCAATAGTTGTTAAAATAGCGACAATGGAGAAGAAATGGCAATACTGCAAAACACAAGGAATTGAAGGGTACAAAGATATATATTGAGCATGATTATAGCGAAGAAGAACTTAGGATAATGTGTAGTGTTCAACGCCCGCTTTAACTACATACGGCACCGCAGGCTGTGACACTGATGATACATGAGATGAAGATGGAGCACCGGTGGAATGAGATGGCGGTCCCGGAGAAAACCCGCCCCAGCGCCATGTTGTCCACCACAAATCTCACTTTGCGGTCGCCTGGGATCGAACCCGGGCCGCCTTGGTGAGAGCCAAGCGGTCTAACCACTGAGCCATGGCACGGCCGAACTTAGGATAAGAAGACATCTTATTCATAAAATGAAGGAGGCGAGAGACGCAGGCAAAAGAGCTTATCTGAAAGGCACCCAGCTTTATGTTGAAGGGGAAAGATGGAACATGAGCATAAGTAGCAATGCACGGGGACAGGAACCGGACGTGGATAGCTCGAAGCAAGGGGAATGGCACGTGCAAGGACAGGACAGCTGAGTCAACAGCAAGCACAGAATTTGGATCGGCAGAGTCAGGAGGGGAAACGGAGAAGTTTGGACATGCAGCCAGGAGAGGAAGGATGAATGGAAGGGGAAGCGAAAGGAGGGACTGACACGCAAACAACAGAAGGAGAACAGATTGTAGTTCCAGCAGGGCCACAAGAGGGCAGCACTAAACAAGGTGACTGATGGTAGGAAAACAGCTGAAGGAGACACACAAAAATGATCAGCTGAGAATGTCACGCAGTTGGCGCCGGGAGAATGCAGCCGTGTGATTCTCATAAAAGATATGGCGGAAGCGGAAAAAGTGTTAAGACAAAGAAGGCTGGAAATTGTGTCAACACAGGGTGGCAGTATTTTGCAGGTTAAAGAGCAGAGTGTGTCAGAAGAAAGTGTGAGTGATAGGCTGCTAAGGTTTAGGAGGAAGAAATAGGGAACAGGGTGAAAAGTAATGTGTTGGAATGTGGAAGGGTTGAAAAGTAAGGTAATTTAGTGGAGAAGTACAAAGACTGGTGAAATCAGTGGATATAGTGGGCATGGTGGAAAGAAGGTGTGAAGATGATGAGTGTGTGGAGCTTAATGGTTTTGACTGTGTGATGAGGAAAGCTAGCAGAAAGTTAAAAAAGGGTAGAGCATCAGGGGGGTTATGTTTATATATAGAAAAAGAGAAGATGATTCATATAGAAGAGCAATTTGTAGAGAACCAAGTTATCGGGATGAGGGTTAAGCAAATAGAGAGGGAGCAGGTAAGCTTTGGGGTAGGAGTGGTGTATAATCCACCAGAAGGATCGAAGTCTCATGATAGCAATTTGTTTAATAAACTGGAACAACATATAGAGGAACTGAGGAGAAGATACCCAAGCATAGAAATTATAGTAATGGGAGACCTAAACGCCAGAATTGGAGAGGAGAGTGTTAGACTAGGAGGAGAAGAATTTCAAGGAAAATGGGAGAGGGAAGAAAGGTGGTCAAGGAAAAGCAGAGATAAGACTGTAAATAAAGAAGGGTTAAAGTTGTTAGAGTGCTGTGAACAAAATAGTTTAGTAATATGTAATGGAGTTAAAGGGAGTGATACGGAGGGTGAATTTACATTTGTAAGTGCAATGGGGCAGTCAGTGATTGATTATGTTATGTGATTGGGAAATGGAGGAAAGTGTAGTGAACTTTAAAGTAGTGAATGAGGTGCTTAGTAGCAATCATTTCCCAATAATGATGGAATTAATAACTAATAATAGCTAGGGAGAAGAAAGATAAAGGCATTATAAGTTAAAATGTTTTAAAAGTTACAAATGGAGAGAGGAAATGAGGGAAGCCTTTTGGCAAGACCTGAATTCGAAGGTTGGGGCAATTGTGAAATGTGGCATTGAAAAAGCAATATGCGAGGGAGAAGCAGAGAAAGCAGTAGAGCTATTAGGGCTGCTAGTGACCAAGGCAAGAGCACAAATGGAGAGGAAAGTCAGGGATAACAGATCCTATAGTGGGTGGTATGATAGTGAATGTGTCAGTGCAAAACGACATGTAATGCAAAAGGTAATTAGATGGAGAAGGTCAGATCCTATAGTGGGTGGTATGATAGTGAATGTGTCAGTGCAAAACGACATGTAATGCAAAAGGTAATTAGATAGACAAAATCTTTTAGTATACAAAATGTCTACTAGAAGCTAAGAAGAAAGAATGGGAAAATAACAGAGGGCGAGAGATAAAATCAGCAATAGAAAATCAAGATTTGGGGAGAGGTGAAGAAACTTTACAAGAAGAATAAAGGAGTAGGCAATATTGCACCAGACAAGTGGATGGAACATTTTAGAAATTTATTGGGGGAAGGGCTGATGAGCAGTAAGGTGATAGAGGGGAGGTGGAATCTGAGTATAGAGAATGCAGATATGGATGGAGAAATCTCAAGGGCAGAGTTTAGCCAACAAATAGGGAAACTGAAAAGAGGCAAAGCAGTGGGTATGGATGGGATACCAGGTGAGTTCTGGAAACGACTAAGTAAAGCAGAAGATGGGCTAAAGATCATTACAGGAGTTTTAAACAAAATTAGAGAAAGTAAGGTAATACCAGAGGTATGGGAAATGAGCGTCATAGTACCTATTTATAAAGGGAAAGAGGGACTGAATCTGCCAGGGAATAGAGGAATTAATTGTTTGTCAATATTAAGTACAATATATTCAGGAGTAATGGCAGAAAGCCTGCAAAATTGGGCAGAAACAGAGGGAAAGCTGTCTAATTTTCAGGCATGTTTTAGGAAGGGGAAGCAAACAAAAGATTAAATTTTGGTAATTAAAACTATAATAGACAAATATTTAGGTAATAAAAGAGTAAAGGTATATATGCTTTTTGCAGATTTTGAAAATTCGTTTGATACTGTTAATAGAGATGCATTAGTATGGAAATTACATAAGAAAGGGGTGAGCAATAGGTTCATTAAAGAAGTTAAAAAAATGTATGAAGGCATAAGATTTTGTGTAAGGTGTGAACACAGTGGGATAACAGAGGCTGTTGAGCAAAAGGTGGGATTGAGACAGGGATGTAAGATGAGCCCTATCTCATTTTATTTATTCATAGATGACATAATAGAGAGGTTGGGAAAAAGTAATAAGCATTATCCAGTGATTGGCAATATGGAGATACTGGACCTACTATATGCTGATGATTTAATGGTGGGAGCATTTATCATTATAGGCCTACAAAAGGCGATTGATGAAGTAAGCAACTTTTGTGCGGAATGGGGGATACGAGTAAATATAAGTAAATCCAAGGTAATGGTGTGCAAGAAGGCTAACAAACTAGCAAGAGAAGAGGGATGGAACATAAAATGGCAAAAGTTAGAGGTAGTAAAAGAGTTTGATTACTTAGGGATACGACTGAGCGGTAATGGAAGATGGGAAGCACATAAGGAAAAGATAGTAGATAGAGGAAAGGCAGCTATGGCAGGAATAAGAATATGTAAGTATAATTTGACAGACCTATCAGCTAAGTGAATGTATGAAGCAATAGTAGAATCAAAAATGGCATACGCACTGGAAATATGGGGAACTAAAGAGAATCAAGAGAAACTAGATCACATGTATAGATTATTTTGTAAAGAACTACTGGGTGTAATAAGGACAGCACCAAGGGAGGTTGCTTTGCTAGAACTAGGAAGCCCAGGGAGAAGGGGTATAATGCTGGAAAGAGTGGTGAAATATTGGTACAGGTATTTGACGAGTGAAGATTAAGTATTGAAATTATGTATAAAGCAGCAAAAGTTAAACGTAAGCAAGGATAGCTAATGGATGAATATAGGGGAGGAGCTAAAGAGAGTAGAAATGGGAGATTTATGGTTACTAGAGGAAAGAAATGTAAAGGGATTCTGGAGTGTAGTAAGGTGTAGGGTAGAAAACATGCAAAGGCAAGAAATTTTTGGGGGAGCATAGAAGGAAAGAATTCATTGAGATTATATAAATCAGTAAAAGAAGAGTGGGGGTGAGAAATATATGTGGACATATGTAATAAAAGGGAAAGGGAAGGGTAAGCTTGGGTAAGAACAGGGGCTATGTTCTTAAAAGGGCTAAGGGCGACAGATGATAAAACATGTTATGTGTGAAGGAGAAGATAATGATTTGCATAGCCTAATACAATGCAAAGAGGTAAAAGCTTGGAGAAAGAAAATTTGGAATTCAAAGTGGGATGGCCTAGAAAAGAGTATTATACTTTTTAGAATGCTGAGTGTTATAGGGAAAGAGAAGTGTAAAGAAATGGGGGACTTTTTGTCCAAGATAAAGGAGAAATGGCTAAGGAAAACAAAGAGTAGGAGAAGAGAAGGTGGTGAGGAGGAAGAGGGAGGGGGATGTTGAATAGAGAAGGGCCGGTGCTACATCATTAGCAGGAAGGCCAGGGTGCCAAAGCTAGGTGTAGCGCTGAGGAGATAAACTATAGTGTAAGAAATTTAAATTTAAGGAAATGTATGTTAAAATAATGTAAAACTGACAAGCATTAAATATCTATCTATAAGTTTCAAATAAATATATTCTAATCAAGATGAAATGCATTAGAAGAGCTTGTTTAATGATTCAAACATGTTTTAAGCTAAATCTCAATGTAAAGTTGTGTCGTAATGAAAGTTTTCACATTAGGCAAATTGGTGCTTTACTTTGGAAAACTGAAAACATTCAGTTTCTCTTCTTTCGGCTCTCCTTAACATACTAATATGTTTTCGGTATAATGTTGCTACAGGGGCTGATTTTTATAAGGTTTTTGAAACTAGGATAATATAGTATTAATACGAACATGAATAATTAATTACACAAATAAAAATATTTGTTAATGTCCACTTATCTTAAGAAGTTGATGTTAATACTTCTTTCTTCTATTTAAGATCGATTTCATGAACATTTGCCCACATCTTCAGTCAACACTCTTCGTCGTCAAGGATAACATGTTTTTTCGTATTACCAAAATCTGAAGACATAGTGTGGGAAAAAATATTTTTTTAAAAAATAAAAATTGTGTAATGAATTTTGACATACCGGCAATTGATTCTATTTTTAGGTTTGTTTCGTTTTCAGAATTTTGGTAATACAAAAAAAAACATGGTATCCTGTTTTACCTAGAATTTATGCCCTTCCTAAAATTCATAAACCTGGAAATAAAATGAGACCTATTGTTAATTGTATAAACTCACCAACTTACAATTTAACTAAATGGTTACATAAAAAATTTAGTAATATTGATAAATTTGAAAGTTTAAGTATTAAAAATTCTTTTGAACTAATAAAAACAAATTGACAGTGTTGTATTATCTAAAACTGATAAACTTATTTCATTTGATGTAACTGCCTTATTTCCTAGTATTCCTAGAGAAAAACTTTTAATGGATTTAAAAAAGTGGTTGAATTCAATAAATTTACATGAGGACTTAATAGCTGATTTTAGTAAACTTACTGATTTTTGTTTGGATCAAAATTTTTTCACTTTTAATGGTGAATTTTTTCAATAAACTTCTGGCTTAGCAATGGGTAATCCTCTTTCACCTTTTCTTGCTTATCTTTTAATGAGATTTTTCGAAATACAGGTCACTAAAGCTTTTCCTCTGATTTTTAAAACATGGTATAGATATGTTGATATTTTTGCTATTGCTTCTGAAAAACAAATTAACGATGCTTTAAAATTACTAAATTTACAAGATAAAGCTATAAAATTCACATTAAAAACTGAACTTAATGGATTTCTTCCTTTTCTTGATTTGAAGATAATAAGAAATAATAATAAATTAGATTTTGGTATTTATAGGAAATCTACTCATATTGATAATTACATAAAAAACAAAAGTTTTAACCCTTTTTCACATAAATTTTCTGTTTTTAATAGTTTGATCTATAGATAAATAAATATACCTCTGAATAAAGAAGAATTTAATAAAGAATATAAACATATTATTAATACTGATTTAATTAATGGTTGTAATAAAGATTTTATACAAAAGAAGATTGAAAAATTTAAATATCAAAGCTGTTAATGATATTTCTACCCTTAAAAAATGAAAGACGATTATAATTTTTAAAAATTTACTTACCATCCTTGGGTTAATAAACATTTTCAAAACTTTTTTAAAGAAGTTGGTATAACTTTAGTTCCTCAAAATGAATATAGTATTAAAAATTTACTACATTTTTCTAAAAAAGATAAAATTCCTGATAATAAAAATTCTGGCATTTATCAATTTAATTGTTTAGATTGTGATCAGGTTTATATTGGAAAGACGAAACGTAATTTGGAAACCAGAATTAAAGAAAATTTTCGTAACATTAAGTATAAACAAACAGATAAATCGGCCGTAGCAGATCATGTTTGGTCATTTAACCATGAAATAAATCCTGAAGTGAAATTATTAAAACAATTAAACGGTCCGATAGATTTAACAGTGTGGGGAAAAAATATTTATTTAAAAAAATAAACATCGCATAATGAATTTCGAAATACCAACAGTTGATTCTATTTTTAGGTTTGTTTCGTTTTTAGATGTTTGGTAATACTAAAAAAACATAAGAAAGGCATGGTAACCATTATCCTTGACAACAGAGTTTAACTGTGGACTTAGGACGTAAACGATTTGTTTGCGAAACCGATTTCCATTTGAAAAGAAGTATCAACACCAATTTGTTAAGATAAGTGAAGCCTAAGTGGCAAATATTTTTATTTGTGTAATATTTATTGCTTCACTGTAGCTAGCTTCATTTTCTACGTAATATAGAATAAAGCTAAATAGAACCACTAATGGTCTAGTTTATTAAAATATCCACCACTCCAACACTGATTTCTTTTCCCACTAAAACAATAGTGAACTCCAACTTCTATGTGAGTCTGAAGTGATGCCTGTCTCCTTCATTTCCTCCACCTGGTTATTTATGATTTCCCTTTGTTTATGCAAGACTTTGTAGGGCCTTATGTGGCTTGTGTCTTTTAATTCGATACTGATCTCCGCTGTCTGTTGTACCTAGCTCTTGCAAGCTGGTAGCAAATACGTGGCGGTATTTTTCCAAGAGTATCTGTAATCGTTCCTGTTGCAGTGGGTTAAAATTGGAATTAATGTTAAATGTTGCATTCTGGACTTCTATTTGGTGCATAGCTTCCTTTGCAAACGTGTCAGCTTGCACTAAGGCAACCTCACGTACTCGTGCCATTAGTGCCCCGAAATAATCTTTGGGATGCTGCCGTACTATTCTGTACTAGAATTGTTTGTTGCTCCTCGTTATTACATAACGTTGGTAAAATCGTAACATGCTTCTTCTGCAGGGAGTTGGTAAATGGTTCCAGCAGCCATGTCCTTGCACCCATAGGTGGTACTAATTTGCTTGGAACTAAACAGAGGTAGCTCTGTATCGATGCAACATATTGCCTTCTTTACCGGTTCTTCTACGTCTGTTTCAAGAGTTATTTGAGCCAGCAGACATTCACTCTTTTCTTTGGCTAGTAATTCTATATCTTCGCCGTTTGGCAATGTGAGCGTTATAGTGTCCCTGGCGAGGTTTATGATGGCTTGACATTTCTGTAGAAAATCCCTTCCTAATGAAAATCATGCGGGAAGTGTTTTACTACCAGTATTTGTTCTTTAGATTCTGCTCCTCCCAACCAAAAATTAATTTCGGCCCAATGTACTTCTAACAGCTTGTTAATCACTGTGCGAAGTATTAAGTATAAGGGGCCACCTGTTTTTCTTGGCATACTAGCCTGTCATTGATTATGCTTACCAAGGTTCCTGTGTCAATTAATATGTTAAACAGCTGTTTCCCATTTACAAACTCTATCATGTTGAGGACATTAGCTTGTCTTGTTGGCTCAGATACTGTAGATATTGTATTCCTTAAGGGAGTCTCCTTCCTGGAGGTTCTCTTTGAAAATTTGAGTATATGGACCTTGTTCAACAGTTGGCTATAACGTGGCCTACTTTTTTGCAGTAACCGCAGATTTGTTTAGAGGCTACCATTCCCTTTGGTTATATGTGGACCTGTAAGTTCTTTGATAACCTCCGTTCGACCTGGCTGGTATCTGCAAATTATCTCTACATTAGTTTGGGGATTGGGTACCCATTTTGAGTTCCTGACTTGCGTTAATTGTTGGACCGCTTTAGCCATTTCAGTTATCTGTTGTTGCAGGACCTGCTCATGACTCGAGGCGTTAGTTTTTTCCCACTCTATTAAATCTATGGGAACATTTAATTGTTTTAATAATTAGTTTTAATTAATAGTGACACAGTGTGTGACCATACATTTAATAGTGTGGGAAAAATATTTATTTTAAAAAATAAAAATCGCGTAATGAATTTTGACATACCGGCAATTGATTCTGTTTTTAGGTTTGTTTCTTCTTCAGATGTTGGTAATACATAAATACATGGTATCCTTGACAACGAAGTGTGTTGACTGAAGATGTGGGCAAATGTCTATGAAATCGATCTTGTATAAAGAAGATAGAAGTATTAACATCAACTTCTTAAGATAAGTGGAAGTTAATTACTAAATACGTTTGTTTGTATAATATTTTTTACTCCACTGTAACTAGTTTCATTTTCTGTGTAAACATAATAGTCCTCTTAGGATATATTTCACTCGTTCCCTTTCCGTCATATCCAGATTGACTAAGCCACAGAGCGTAATGACATTGTATTCATATAGCTCCTTGAGATCTCCTAGTTCTTGTACGCGTCTCAATTTATATTTTAAAATTTCTTGTTTTAAATCGTCCCATGTTGTATTTGGATTCATGTACGAAAACGTCTTATGCCAGTTAGCTGCTGTCTACATTTGGTAGCATTGTAAATATTGTATTTTATGATTTTCGCTCCAGTTATTTGCACTTGCAATTATTTACAATTTATGTAGGTAATCTCTTATGCTCTCCCCTGGTTTCCCTGAGAACGTGCAGATCTAATGCAGGTCGTGACAAACAGGGACATATATAAGGGCGGGTCCAGGGGGTCCGGACCCCCTCCCCCCCAAATGAATTATCAGTTCAAACTGTTAATAAATAGTTGAAATAAGACTTAGTTTAGTATAAATCGAAAAAGCTTATTCAAGCTTTTCATCTTAATGTCTCTATTCACTGTCAGGCAAACATGAAGTTATTTAAGAGATAAACGAAAAGTTCCAGCACAGCAGTTGTAGAACTCGTTAAAATACACAAATAATGTCAATTACAATAATTTATTGCAAAGTTAACCAATTCCGATGTATTATAATTTGTTGATTAGAATTCCCAGATACTTACTTAAAGGTATGTAATTTTTAACCTCTGAGGTCCTCTTCCCTTTTTCATTCAAGGAGAACTAATAAGTGCATCAATCAGTGGTTCGCTTTTTAAATATTTGATTACCGCTTATATCACTTTATCCCAGGTATAAGAACAAAAACATTGCAATGTGCAAGGCCTTTCTACAGACTTTATCCAAAGAAACAAGACAAAAACAAACTTTTCTAAGAACAATTTGTAGAAGCTTGGGTGGAGAAAGACAGGTGAATATAATATATTACATTTGTTTTTAGTTTTTATTAACATGATAAAAACACATCCCTGATTAATTACACTGGGTAACAAAAAAACAATTTTTCAATATTTCGAGCACTTCATGAGGCAATTCCTACTAATTTTGGGTTGAGAAAAACAAATATGACAGTGAAACATTTTTATTAGCTCTAGTTTCTATGATATACACAAGGTGGAAGTATTACATATTAACGGATTGAGAGAAAAGGATACATTTTAATTACGTACATGCTAACAACAATGAAAGTGCATTTGATTTTTTTAACTGGTAATTACATGCTAAGAGTTCTAAATTGCTGGGAAAATACTTCACAGATAGCCGTGTCTGAAGAGAATGATGTGGTGGCCTATTGACTTCGTCGTCTTTTAGCTTGCCTCTTGTGATGTAGTTCCGCAGAATCCCTATACAAAGACCAACAGTAATCCGCAAGCATTACTTCATTCCAACGGCCCTGATATCTTTGTTCCATAACGGAAATGTCCTGATGGAATCTCTCCCCATGTTCATCACTAACAGCTCTACAACTAGGAGGGAAAATGTCTAGGTGGGAGTGGAGAAAATGGATATTAAGGGATATGTTGCATCCAAGGTTACGGTGTTCTTGCAGGAGCACTGTCACCAAATGCTTGTAGTTGTCATCTCTTTTGTTGTTGCCTAAAAATCCATGAACAACACTCTTGAAGGCTTCCCAAGCTTCCTTTTCTTTCCCCTCCAAAATTTGTTCAAATGCAGGATCCTTTACAAGTTATCTTATTTGTAGTCCGGCAAAAATACCTTCCTTAACTTTTGCTTCACTTAATTTCCAAACTTTCTCTCTGATTGTGTTTCGTTATTTGACAGGTGTGCTGACTCCCAAAAAAATCCCCAAATTGAAAATCTTCACTCTAAAAATGACATGTCACTTTATCTTCAAAACAAGAGCTAATCTATCATTTTTATGGTGAATTTTGAATTCAGCAGATGGAAATACCTGTAAATTAACTATTTTAAGCCCGAAACATTTTCATTGCTGCCCAGTGTTATTTATTAAAAGTAAATAATTCAACGTATCGAGTGTAATAAATACGACTCATCTAAAAATTTATAATTCAACATTGAGTTTTTTGGACCCCCCCCCCCCCCAGAAACTGACTTCTAAATACGTGCCTGGTGACACAGGATAATAACTGCCCTGGTATAAGTCAACACCAACTCCAATACTCAGACCATAATACAGATTCCAAGATGGCGACCGTCGAAGCCCAGTGACTCTCGAAATGGACATAATATAATCCATATCAAGAAGCAGCAAGATAACTCCTAAGCATTTATCACTTTATACTTTCAACCAAAATGTGTAATAACATAAATAAAAGGTAACATGACAAATTTTAAACGTTTATCACATATAGTAGCACGATGCATTTTCCACCTTATACTTCCAATCAAAATTTAATGACAACACATAGGCATTTAACACTTTGCACAGTAAAACATAGAGGAAAACATGATTAAATGAAACAAAAGTTAACTTTTTCTTGAACGCAACAGAAATGGTAAAATCAAGAACACATGCACAAGCAAAGAAAGAAAGCAAAAGAAAACGAAAAAGCTAACCTGAAATGTTACTGACTGCTAAGTTTGAATTCCTTCCGTCTCTTCACCTTGTCACCAAGTTCATCAGTGTATTTTCTTTTGGCTTCTCTATTTTACACTTTCTTGGATAAGTGTTTAGACCATTTTTCATTTAACATTTTGTATAGTTGTTCATGAATATGTTTGCCAGCACTTTCACACACTTCTTTATTTTGACAAGTAAAGGCTCATCTATATTATTTATTTTTGTGAGTGTCCTAAGCCAGAGGTGCTTGTCCATCTTTGTTAAAAATTGCCTTAGATACACAGGATGTGGTAATGTCACTACAGTAGTTTTTCTTATTGTTTCATATGCTCCTGGATATGCATATGATATGTTTGTAGCCTATATCAAAACATCTGGAGAACATTTAACCTGACTAGCACAGGCTAGCTCCAGCTTTTCTAAAGCAAACTTTATCTTACTGGACTGTATCATCCTCTGTAGCAAGTAATAAAGTCTCTTTTTTATTATTTACACAGTAACCTTTTCTGGTAAGAACATAGTGCTTATACTATAATATTTAAGAGAACTCACCAGATTGTCCAGTTTACTCCAATTGTCACATTTGAAGGTGTCAGTTCCCTCACACTGCAAGATCCATCTAAAATTTTCCACTAGTAGGCTCATAATATTGCAAAACATACTCACTTCTCGGTTATGAAATACTTTGAAACTCACATTAAGTGAAGGAACATCAGTGAACCCGGGATCTTGAATGTTGTTGAAAAGAACATAACTAACCATCTTTAATAATGACTATGAATGGGTTAAAATCTTTCCTCACCACTTCGGTTTTTAGGGTCTCAAAACTGTCAATAACATCTTGTGCTCACCAATTATTAAAGTTCTCTTCACTCTCTGCAAAATGTCTTGGATGCGCTCTGCAGGATTTCGTCTTTTCTGGTTGAGCTTTACTGTGTGATAGGATGGCTTATTTTTAAAAATCGTGGGGTAGGCATCATCAGTTAATTTTGGTATTTTTCGAGGGATACAAATTGGTTCACCATCATTTTCTGGAAAAATGTCTTCCTTAACCTCATAGTTCTGTTCAGAATGATGAATACAAACTACAGTTTTGTTATTTACTTCAAAATCTTTACAATGTATGTTCCTGATCCACTTATCCCATAAAGATTTTTCTTTAGGAAGTTTAAATATTGTCGTATGAGGTGCACTACCATAATTACATTTGCAGCAGGGAACATAACAAGAACGACCCATTTCGACAGTATGTCACACTACTATATATTTACATAAACTTTATAACTTAATGTTATGTTAAAAACTGTCTATAAACTAACTCATTAGTCACTAATGGCCACTTTAATGGGAATTACATTAATTCTTCAATCGCACAATCAAAGTAAACAAACACATGCTTCGCTCGTTAGATATAACCATAACATAATGTGTTGGGCTACGAGCTCCGCCATTTTTCCTACAATCGATTCTCGTATTATGGTCTAAGTAATTGGAGTTGGTGTTGTATAAGTTCTGATAACTCTTCTGCTATAGATAAGTCTATTTTACCACTTGCACTTGCTTCTGAGGCATTTGTTTGTTACCTACTCATATTTCACTGTCCGTGTTTTTTACTATTGGGATTAGGGCTTGGGGTTTCGATAATGTGACTCAATGTGTTTGTAAATCAGAAGCCAACAATGTGAAGGTCTGATATAGCAAACTGCTGAAATTGCATTTGCTCTTCTCGTAATCCTGTTAGCTCCTTACATAACTTGGCTATTTCTGCTGATTTCACGACTGCATTGCTAAGTTCTGCCATACACAATCAGTTAAATTGTTGGATAGAGTCAACATGAAAAATTCACTGCCATAGCCGGGATTTGAACCACGGATCTTCTGGTTTCCGTCCAGCCGCACTACCATTGTGCTACTATGGCCAACGTGCCGACATGACATTAAATTCTCCATTTGACTCGTATATTTCCGTGGTTCAAATCCCGGCTATGGCAGTGAATTTTTCATGTTGACTCTATCCATCAAATATCTTAGCCTATATACGGCTAGTGTGGAGAAATGATTAATTTCCATCAATTAACTAAAATAATAAGAGTTAAATGATGAAGCCTGGGACTTAAGTACTTACAATAGTAAGTCGCCACGAACGGTGTATCTCGGATGCGAGAGCCCCTAGTGGTCTACCGGGGAAATATACGAGTCAAATGGAGAATTTAATGTCATGTCGGCACGTTGGCCATAGTAGC
Organism: Mantis religiosa; assembly: GCA_030765055.1. Classification (NCBI taxonomy): domain Eukaryota; kingdom Metazoa; phylum Arthropoda; class Insecta; order Mantodea; family Mantidae; genus Mantis; species Mantis religiosa. The sequence goes on from CM060950.1 coordinate 181,100,678, forward strand.
ACAATGGTAGTGCGGCTGGACGGAAACCAGAAGATCCGTGGTTCAAATCCCGGCTATGGCAGTGAATTTTTCATGTTGACTCTATCCATCAAATATCTTAGCCTATATACGGCTAGTGTGGAGAAATGATTAATTTCCATCAATTAACTAAAAGTTAAATTGTTATTTCTTTTTCTTCTGATTCAATTAGACCCAATTCTTGTATCCTGGTACATTTTGATTGTCACTGTTTCATTAGCAGCGTCAACTTTTCTAAAAAATAACTTAACTATGCAACTTCACACATATGTACATATACAAGCTAAGAAAAAAATTACATACTAAAGCTGTACATAACTTATTAATAAATCTTAACAGTGTATGCACTTAATATCTATCATAACAGAAGGGTAGAATAATTCTTTCACTATTCATTTAACAGCTGTGCCGTTAGTTGTTCTTAATTTTAATTTCCCCTTCTGCCTTGTGAAAGCGTTCTATGTGGATCTGGGAAACTATAGGTGGAATAGCTGATAAATTTTAAGTACAAGTTTTAACGTCACCTTTCTGATTAAGTCTTGTTATGTAGTTTCACTTTTGGAAATAATATATTTTTACCATACTTCTGTCGGCTGGTGTCCCTTGCCGGTCCTCTTCCTGTAGCTTCTTTTGGTGAGTCGTAGACGTGACTGACTTCCGTAAGAGCCAAGAGCCAGGGGCCCGACTTTTATTCTAGCGATGACCCGCAGTGACTTCTGGCAGGTGGTGGTGAAGCTCTCAAGCTTCATGGTGTTGAGCGCCAGAAGGGCAACTCGAAACAGTGCACGGAGACATCTAGCTCCTAAATCACGAACTCCTTGATCATAATCAGCTGTGGATGACTTGGGCGTGTTGGTAGTATACTTCAAGATGCCACATAAACCCGGCGCAACCCACCGCCCCTCCAGAAGAGCCACACCAGACGCTGATTCATAGCAGGAAGACCAGGACCCCAGGCATGGAACAGAGAATCAGAAGGAAGTCATAACAGAGCCAAGAGACCAGCCGAAGAACAGAGCATAAGGCTCTAAACAACATAAGAATTATAAAAAACAAGTGAGATTTATCAATATATATATGCAAAAGCAGAGAGACAAATGTAACATATGCACCAAGGGTACTGGATAGTATAAACCCTAGGGTAGAATCTGATGTGACGTCTATAAAAGGCATAAGAACAATAACAATACCTAGGTCCTCGAATAAGAGGAATGGGAATGAACTACATGGATACATACTGCAACAAACCAGTAATCTGATAGGTCGACCCAATTTTAGGACGAGAATAATAAATATTATAGGCCACCAATTGTGCACCACAACACAACACAACACAACTCAACAGGAACAAACCCAATGCACAGGGAGAAGAAGTAGCCACTTAAAAAGAATAGGTACCCTCAAGCAGAACTACAAAGTAGTAATCATAACAACCACAAATAAGCAATACTGCAGAATAGCAAAATTACTAAGTAGAATCTACCAAAACCACCAAAGAAGTGTAACAAAAGGACCAGCTAGCAATGAACTACGATTTTAAGTCTGTGTGCACGAGAGGAGAAGGCGACTGGGAAGAGCGCACGCCACAAAAAGGACAAAGGACAGGAAAGAGAGAAAAATATGAACATTGCTAGATTGGATGAGTCCTGCAAGTTTTCCTCAAGGGCAGCTGAAACAGATTTAATCTGCGAAATATGTGCAGTAGTTTTATGATCAGTAATAAAGTGCTGCAACAAAAAGGAAACATTATTAACAATTTGGAGAACAGAATATGGATTCATATATCTAACAGCTAGTTTTGAAGCTAAGGAATCTGCTGCATTGCTGATACTATGGTATCGAAGCATAACAATGTCATCTATCTTATAGGGCACAGGTAAATGCCGTAACTTTTTCTGGTGATGTAGATTGTGTATTACCTCCATCCACAAGGCCTGCAGCTGCTTGGAACTGGAATCAGAAGATAGCAATTGGCATATAGACCAGTCATTGGTTAAAGGGCACGATGGCGGAAAACGGAACATTAGGTGTTATGGAACTTTACTATGAGCTTCATGGTTAGCGAGATTCAGGGTGAGTTGAATATCAGAAATATGAGCATCCCAGTGGGTATGGTCAGACGAATGGAAAGCTATCAAAGTGCTCTTCAAATTCCTATTGACACGTTCTGCTAATGGAGGATGTGGATAATGACAGGTGTGCGTAAATTGTATTCCATATTCAAACAGAAGAGTATGAAAAATCCTAGCATGAAAATACGAGACACTGTCTGAAACTAAAACACGTATTTTGCGAAATGAATAAACATTAAATGGACAGATAAAAGCAGTTAAAGGCTTAGAGGCTTCATCAAGAGGAATCTGTAAATAAGCTTGATTAAGATAAGTGTAGTAAAAACCTGCACATCTTTGAAATAATGTGCAGGCTAAAGTCCTGGCGCTTCCTTAAAATAAAAACATGAAGAAGAGATGAGAAAGAAAAAGAATCTGGGTGTTGCAGCACGCAACTCCACTATGGCTACATGCCTTGTTGTGGCTGCTAATAGCATCGGAAGTTCATACCGTGCTCTAGCATTTGTATAGTTTTCTACAAAGTTAATGTCCTATGGCTCTCCACCCTTTTTGGAGTTAATAAGCCTCACATGGTGCTCCCATACCTCTTTTGCGTGGTTAATTCTTATAACTGACACATGCACATTTATGGGGGGTTAACACTAGGGGCATCCACCACTTGGTGGGGTTAATACCCGGCGCCTCCAACACTTTGTAGCGAGCCCCTTAAAGAAGTTCTATACTAGGGCCTGTAAATGTAATGTGTAGTGTTTAACGCCCGCTTTTACTACATACGGCACTGCAGGTGATGACACTGATGATACATGAGATGAAGATGGAGCACCGGTGTAATGAGATGGCGGGGGAAACCGGAGATCACGGAGAAAACCCGCCCCAGCGCCGTGTTGTCCACCACAAATCTCACTTTGAGGTCGCCTGGAATCGAACCCGGGCCGCCTTGGTGAGAGCCAGGCGGTCTAACCACTGAGCCACGGCGCGGCCCTAGGGTCTGTAGCTTTCAGAGGTATGTTACTCGGAGAGGATATGGATCGTAACCGCCGTCTGAGCGAGAAAGGTTTATTAGCCCAAGTTTGTATTTAAGCCAGGTTTATTAACTGAATGGATACACAGGTCCGAAGGCCTCCTTGGCCTAATGGAATACACCCAAACTTACCTTAAAGTTCACAGTAGACTTTCAGACGTGCTAATTCAACCCTTGTGATGACTTTCGTGACGATGAATAACAGCTCTGTTAACTGACCACGGACACTTATTAACTCACTATAGACTGACCTCCCCCAACTGCCGCGTTGAGCTAGCTTGGGTCAGCTTAAATACTGTTACCCTGGCGGTAGACTCGCGAAGCCGATGAATAAATGATGGCCGGTGGAGATTCGAGAAACTTCGGGGCCGATCGTTACCGGAAGCGACAGATAGTTGAGAGTAGTGTTTGAAAAATAAACAGTTTTTAGGTGATCTAGCAATTTGTGATGGTGAACAGTGTATTTGCTACGAGAATAAAGTACAGTTTTTGTGTTTGTAACCTCGACCTTTATTTCACGAACCCACAAAGTCACAACTGGTGTCAGGAGTGGGATATATGACAATGGAAGCTGCATTGGCAAAGATTTTAGAGAAAATTGAAGAAATGAAGACGGCAAATGAAAACCTCGCTGCAAAAACAGAAGCGGCAAATAACAACCTGACCGCGGAAATAACAGCGAAGACGGAAGCGGCAAATAACAACTTGGCCACGACAATGACCGCAAAGATGGCCGAACTGACCACAGAAATGAGGGCAGCGAACGACAGCCTGGCCACGGAGATGAAAGCGGCAAACGAGGCCCTTGCCGTGAAGTTTGAAGAACAGTTGGCCGGCGTGAGGGATAACGTGACGGAGCTGGGCAAGCGGATGGGTCAAGTGGACGAGCACGTCGAGGACCTGGCGAGCCGCGTTGACGACCTGGAGGGAAAGGCCGACAGCAGCGTCAAGTCCCTGAACGCCATAGTAGAGGACGTCGTCGGCAGGAAACTGAAGGATTAGAAGGCCGACGCGCCGGGACGCGACACAACATCTGCGCGCGTCAAACCGCCGAAATATGACGGCGCGTCAACATTTGAGGTCTTCCGCCACCAGTTCGACACAGTGGCCAAGCACAACAGATGGTCACCGGAGGAGGAGGCCACACAGCTAATAGCCAGCCTCCAGGGACGGGCCACGGAAGTCCTAAACGCGGTGCAGACAACGGCGGCACCCAAGGACATCTGGGAGGCCCTGGAGAAACGTTTTGGGAACCACCGCTTAGCCGCAGCGTACCGCAGCCAACTAAAGGCAAGGTCACAGCAGCCGGGGGAGACGCTGCAGGAGTTAGCCATAGCGATTGAGCAGCTAGCTAGCAAGGCCTTGGTTGACCTGCCACTGGAGTTCGTATCCCGGGAAGCCGCCTACAACTTTGTCGACGGGGTACGGGACACGGAGATTCGTCAGCGCCTAATGCTCGGCGATTATAAAACCATCCACGAGGCGCTGACAGCGGCATTAAGGATGGAGGCGGCCAAGGTAACAGCTATCCCGTCGTCGAGAACGAGGAGTGTCCGCTACGCTGGAGACAGAAGACCAGCCGAGGGACGCCGGCGAACACCTAGTTGCCTGTGTTGGGGGTGTGGACAGCCCGGGCACCTGCAGAGAGACTGCCCACACCAGGAACGGCAGCGGGAAGAACGAGTAAGGCCCGGCGTGGAGAGGGGTACGTCGGCGCCATTACCACCATCCCCTCGAGTGACAATCCGCGCCGTCAGCCTGCGGATGGATGACAACCTCATCGCGGACGGCTGGGTAAGAGGAAAGCCGTGCCGCGTGCTGGTGGACACCGGGGCGGCCGTGACCATCACCAGACCTGACGTGGCGAAGGGTTCGCCGACGAGGAAGCCGAGCCGACCATACGAGCTTGTGACGGCATCGGGCGACACCATGCCTGTGGAGAAGGAGGCCCTGCTGGAGCTGACCTTGGGACGGAGTGCCGTGCGTCTGTGGGTGTTCGTCGCGAAGGTGGCTGAGGAGGTGATCCTGGGACTGGATGCCCTCAGGAGCCACGAGGCGACGGTCGATGTCGGCAGGAAGGTCCTGAGGCTCAACGGAGAAGAGGTTATACTCCGTCAACCAGAAGAGCGCCTTGGAATTTGCAGGGTCATCTTGAACGAAGACGTGGTTGTCCCCGCGAGGAGCGAGGTGATGGTGACGGCGCGACCGGAAGGCCAGACAGCACGTTGGGTCCAGAGGCTGCAGGAGTACGATTTCACCTCGGAACATCGCAGAGGGAAGAGTCACGGTAACGCGGACGCTATGTCCCGAAGACCCTGTCCAGAAGAGTGCGGCCAATGCACAAGAGTGGAGGGGAAGGAGCGTGCCGCAGCAGTTCGAGTAGTCACGGTAGTGCCTGCGGATGGCTGGGATAGCGCAGGCCTGAGGAGGGAGCAGCTGGCGGACGCAGACTTAGGGCCACTCTTGAGGGATGTGGAGAACCTGGTGGACCACCTCCACGACATGCACGAGATGGCTCGCCAGAACATCCAGAAGGCGAGCGACCGCATGAAAACCCGATACGACAGGCAAGCCAACAGCCAAGGGTTCCAGCAAGGTGACCTGGTCTGGTTGAACCGCCCGACCCGGACCAAGGGACGCTGCCCGAAGCTTCAGCAGCCATGGCAAGGACCGTACCGTGTGGTGAAGAGCATTAACGACGTGGTCTACCGCATCCAGAAGGTACCCCGAGGAAAGATGTTGGTGGTACACCTGGTTCGCCTGGCCCGCTACGAAGGCGCTGTTCGGGACGACCAGCCTTGAGGAGGGAGCAGTGTTACCCTGGCGGCAGACTCGCGAAGCCGATGAATAAATGATGGCCGGTGGAGATTCGGGAAACTTCGGGGCCGATCGTTACCGGAAGCGACAGACAGTTGAGAGTAGTGTTTGAAAAATAAACAGTTTTTAGGTGATCGAGCAATTTGTGATGGTGAACAGTGTATTTGCTACGAGAATAAAGTACAGTTTTTGTGTTTGTAACCTCGATTTTTATTTCACGAACCCACAAAGTCACAATACTTTATTCTTCAAACGTAAGGCTTCTATTATTCCGAATTCCAGGCTTGAAATACTTTCAACACTTTTTGTCAAATGTCGTAATCTAGCCGGTGTAGGTCCGATTCCTACCATGACCTTTACAATATTATGTAATACTGTCGGTATTGGTAGTTGTAAGAATGTGATTACGTAATTTGGTGACATGGACTAGTGGAACACGAATTTTTTGGTTGCATTAGCAACGTGTAGAGAAGGGGCAGGAGATTAATCGGAATTAGCGTCCTTCTCGTATATTTGTGTCTCTCCAAGTTTGTGCAGAAACAATTTAATGTGTATATTTAAGATGCACAAATAGCGTGTGTATAAGAGAGGAATAATTCATCGATACATTAATCAATGTTTGTTAAAGAACAACATTTACAATATTTAAAAATTGTATCAGAATTTAGAAATGTTACGGATGAATTAAATCTTGATCCTTAGAAAGGAAAAGAATTATTGTTCATTCTCCAACAATAGTAATGATTTTTCCTCTAAATTGCGACCACGCCCAGAGGTAGGACCTCTTGCTCCAGTGCTGCCGAGGAACCTCCAGGACCAGACTACAGGATCGTCACAAAGTAAGAATCAAATCATCACACCATCAGCTCATCCATCCATATTTGCAACACCACATTTAAAACTGTTGCACAGTGGATTAAATGATTCGCTGCAGTCGCAGAATATCCCAGAAATTGCACAGGGTTTCAGCATCTTGATGGAGGTGCTGATCCCGTCGTGCGAGGCCATCTGCTGTATTGGAAATACTGCACATGCTGGGTTCCGCAATCACTGACACCTTCGGACAACGAACCAAGGTTTATGGCTTCTGGAATTCCTTCAGCGGTACTCTGTTGAAGGCAATCATTTCCTAAGCCGGATCATTACTAATGATGAAATATGGGAGCATCTTTTATACTTGGTTGGCCCCGTAGTTCAGTCGGTAGAGCACCTTCCTGCTATGTGAGGGGTCCCGGGTTTGATTGCCGGCTGGGGGTGGGGATTTTTCTCCAACCAAGATGATTCCCCATCTTCACCAGAGTCTGAAAGTATGAATGACTGAAAAACCGTCTGTAGAACCATAACAAAAATGGAGGGTCAGACAATTATAACTTAAGAGACATTAAGAGCAAGAGGGCAATGCCCGAATGAATGGTAGTGTGATTGGGATAGTGCAGTGAAAACCAAAAGCACAGCAATAAAAATAAATAAAAACACTAGGGTGCAAGGCAATACTGCATCCTGTCTTTCAACCCCTAGGTACATGTTTGTAACCTCATAACCAACATCAATCTAAAAACCCACATCTCACCCTACAACATCCCGAAATCTATACCTTACCTGCGGTAAAACCCTTAACGGGTGGGCACGCAGCAAAAAACCTTCTGGCTATATACAGCCAGCCAACACCACATGGCATGACATGGCATGGTAGTGTAGTGGCGTGCACCATGAAAAGACTGGAGAGCTTGAGTTTAGGAGTGATTTAAATACTCTCTCTGCATATGTAAAATGTGTGTTCTGGTATTGAAATCAGGAAAAATATGAGACGGTATTACTTCCGTCCACAATCATATGGTAATTAATATATGTAAATTTGTAACTATGGTATTTTAATGTCAGCCATTGCGATGTCGAGTTAGAAATTCACCAGGCCTGATAAATTCCTAAGAGGACAAAGAACTCCAGGTACCGTTAGAAAGCTAACTGTAATATTTTGAACCCTAGCAAGAAAGCGTCTTTCAGGCCCAGTTCTCCCTTCGACTCAGCCGGGGAAACACACAGGTGATCTTAGCACCAAACGCACCAGTATACTCGACCAGCATTACAACCGAACGAGGTTGGCACAAGAAATGTAAATAGCAAAGGAGCATATGTCAAATTAATTAAAGAGCTATCAACAACTTGAAGGTACTTATTGTTCGGAATGTGCACGCCCTGATCTTGACCAAAGTACACCGACTAAGTCTAGCCGAGGGAATACCTACCACTTCTTACCCGCACTTCCACCCACACCTCAGCTGCACCGTGGCCGACAAGATCTACTAGAGGTATGAGAAAACATCATATCAGGTCATCGTGAGTATAATAGTCTCAAGACTGTTATAAATGTCAGAAGATCACTTCCAAATACTTGGTCGTCACGATCACCTGATAGCACTCCATGTGATTTGTGGTTGTGGGGCTACCTGAAAGACAGAGTTTACTGTAGCGTTGTAACAGTTATTTTAATCCAGCTTCTGAAGGGAAAGTAATTAGTAACATTAGTTTATTTTATGATGTTTTTATGAGCTGAAAATTGTTTTGAATAATGCTTAAATGTTGAATGTTTAAAATAAAGTGTCAAAAATGAAATTATGTAATTAATCACATTATTAAAACGGTTGTATTAGTTGCTTTGTGTGACGGAGTAAATAAGTAATATGTAGTCACCATGGTGACGAAAAACTCAATAATATTCGTTCTGCAAAAAGATAGCGTCCTTCTAAGTTCCATCGTCGCAGAAGACGGATGTATATCAGTATAAGTTTGAACGTCGCAGAAGATAAACTCAAAGAGAATTTTGTTGAGAATTTCTGTGTGCATAGTAGCATCCTTTAAAAGTGATTTTTCATCTATATTGCGACGTATTTTTAATTTAGTTTAAGCAGTTAAAAAATTAAACGTATTTAAACAAAACTGAGTTTTTTTTTATACTTTTGGTAAATTGTTTCTTAAAATAATTCATTCGACCCCGCACTTAAGATAGATCATCTTCGTGCATCGGCTGTTACGCTACGGTCCACTTCATAAAATTATTTCATCTCAAAACACCGCCCCGACAAGAAAGATATTACAGATGGCTTCCTCGATATTGTGACTTTGTGGGTTTGCGAAATTAAAAGTCCAATTGCACCACTCAAAAAAGTTCTTTATTTCCACCGACTTACAGTTGAACACTTGCCAGTTACACAGAAATACGTAATGCACACAATTACGATTCACCAGTTCGTCCGTTGCAGTCCCACTTGCACTCGTAATTACGTAAACTTCTCCGACGCACGTACGCAGTCCGTCCCCTCACTGGGCACTCCTCACAGCTCACCAAGAACTGACTGACTGACTCAATTCACTCACTGCAGCCCTTTTTATAGAAATATCACTGTTTTCTAGAAGTCTTGGTGTCCGTAAATCACCGCGAAAGTTCCAGAGGACAGGGGAAGGGAAAAGAGGCGGCCAGCGACAAGTGACATTTCCCTAATCACCCCTCAGTTAGTGACTGAGATTAATGGGAGGGTGTGGCTCGGCTGCCTCTGGTCCCTTCTCAGCTGTCGTTGGTTGTGCTCTCCGCTAATTGGGTGACACTGCTCCCTCCTCAAGGCTGGTCGTCCCGAACAGCACCATCGTAACGGGCTAGACGATCCAGGTGTACCACCAACATCTTCTCTCGGGGAACCTTCTGGATGCGGTAGACCACGTCGTTAATCCTCTTCACCACCCGGTACGGTCCTTGCCATGGCTGCTGGAGCTTCGGGCAGCGTCCCTTGGTCCGGGTAGGACGGTGCAACCAGACTAGGTCACCTTGCTGGAATCCTTGGCTGTTGGCTTGCCTGTCATATCTGGTCTTCATGCGGTCGCTCGCCTTCTGGATATTCTGGCGAGCCATCTCGTGCATGTCGTGGAGATGGTCCACCAAGTACTCCACATACTCGGTCGCTGGCTGTTTCGCTTCTGGAGGGCTTCCAAAAGCCAGGTCACAAGGGAGGCGTAACTCTCGGCCGAACATTAAGCTGGCTGGCGTCATCCCAGTTGTGTAGTGTGTAGACGAGCGGTAGGCCAGCAAGAACAGTGGCACCTTGACGTCCCAGTCTCGCTGATGGCTGGTCACGACCTTCCTCAGGTGTTCCTCTAAGGTCTTAATGTACCTTTCGACCATGCCATCCGACTGGGGATGTAGAGGCGTCGTGCGGATCTTGTTCACCCCAAGCCTTTGTAGTGCCTCCTTCATTAGGTTGGACTCAAAGTTGGTACCCTGGTCACTGTGTAGCTCTAACGGCACCCCAAATCGACAGAACACTTGCTCCACGAGGCAGTCTGTAATTGCCTTTGCCTCTTGGTGAAGTAGTCCACGACCACCATTAGGTACTTGTTGCCTCGGTCGGAAACTGGGAACGGTCCAGCAATGTCAACGGCGATCCGTTCGAATGGCGCTCCGACGTTGTACTGCTGCATGCGACCCCGGCTCCTAATCTGGGGGCCACGACTCGCCGCGCACACGTGACACTGATGGCACCATCTCTCAGCATCTGCTCGGAGTCTCAGCCAGTAGTAGCGCTGCCGTTGTTTGTCAATCGTTCGGTTCGCTCCCAGGTGTCCTCCTGAAAAACCGGCGTGCACTTCTTCCAAGACTTCCGGGACCTTACTCCGGGAAAGTACCAACTGTTCTCTCTGCGTCTTCCCATCGGGTGACTCCCATACACGGAACAGCACGCCCTCTCTGGTCTTCAACGAGTCCCATTGGGCCCAGTACGACTTGTAGGTGGCGCTTCTCGGTGCGATGTCTTCCCAGGTTGGTCTCGTGCCCGCCTCCACTTCTCTCAAGAGTGGCTCCAAGTCTGCGTCCGCCAGCTGCTCCCTCCTCAGGCCTGCGCTATCCCAGCCATCCGCAGGCACTGCCGTGACTACGCGGACTGCTGCGGCACGCTCCTTCTCCTCCACTCTTGTGCACTGGCCGCACTCTTCTGGACAGGGTCTTCGGGACATGGCGTCAGCGTTACCGTGGCTCTTCCCTCTACGATGTTCCGAGGTGAAGTCGTACTCCTGCAGCCTCTGGACCCAACCTGCTGTCTGGCCTTCTGGTCGCTCCGTCACCATCATCTCGCTCCTTGCGGGGACAACCACGTCTTCGTTCAAGACGACCCTGCAGATTCCAAGGCGCTCTTCGGGTTGACGGAGTATACCCCCTTCTCCGTTGAGCCGCAGGACCTTCCTGCCGACGTCGACCGTCGCCTCGTGGCTCCTGAGGGCATCCAGTCCCATTATCACCTCCTCAGCGACCTTCGCGACGAACACCCACAGACGCACGGCACTCCGCCCCAAGGTCAGCTCCAGCAGGGCCTCCTTCTCTACAGGCAAGGTGTCGCTCAATGCTGTGACAAGATCGTATGGTTGGCTCGGCTTCCTCGTCAGCAAACCCTTCACCACGTCAGGTCTGATGATGGTCACGGCTGCCCCAGTGTCCACCAGCACGCGGCACGGCTTCCCTCTCACCCAACCGTCCGCGATGCGGCTGTCATCCATACGCCGGCTGACGGCGCGCAGTGTCTTTCGAGGGGATGGTGGTAATGGCGCCGACGTGCCCCTCTCCACGCCGGGCCTTACTCGTTCTTCCAGCTGCCCTTTCTGGTGTGGGCAGTCTCTCTGCGGGTGCCCGGGCCGTCCACACCCCCAGCACAGGCCACTAGGTGTTCGCCGGCGTCTCTCGGCTGGTCTTCTGTCTCCGGTGTAGCGGACACTCCTCGTTCTCGACGTCGGGATAGCTGTTACTTTGGCCGCCTCCATCCTTAATGCTGCCGTCAGCGTCTCGTGGATGGTTTTATAATCGCCGAACATTAAGCGCTGACGGATCTCCGTGTCTCGTACCCCGTCCACGAATGTGTAGGCAGCTTCCCGGGATACGAACTGTGGTGGGAGGTCGACTAGGGCCTTGCTAGCCAGTTGTTCAACTGCCAGGGCGAAATCCTGCAGCGTCTCCCCTGGCTGCTGTGACCTTGCCTTCAGCTGGCTGCGGTACGCTGCGGCTAAGCGGTGGATCCCAAAACGATTCTCTAGGGCCTCCCAGATAACCTTGGGTGCCACCGTTGACTGAACCGCGTTCAGGACTTCCGTGGCCCGACCCTGGAGGCTGGCTATTAACTGTGTGGCCTCCTCTTCTGGTGACCATTTGTTGTGCTTGGCCACTGTTTTGAACTGGCGGCGGAAGACTTCAAACGTTGACGCGCCGTCGTATTCGGAGGTTTGACGCGCGCTGATGTGTCGCGTTCCGATGCGTCGGCCTTCAAATCCTTCAACCTCCTGCCGACGACATCCTTCACCATGGCGTTCAGGGACTTGACGCTGCTGTCGGCCTTCCCTTGCAGGTCGTTAACGTGGCTCTCCAGGTCCTCGACGCGCTCGTCCACTTGGCCCATCCGCTTGCCCAGCTCCGTCACGTCATCCCTCACGCAGGCCAACTGTTCTTCAAATTTGGCGGCGAGAGCCTCGATCGTCACCTTCATTTCCGTGGTCAGTTCGGCCATCTTTGCGGTCATTGTCGTGGCCAAGTTGTGGTTTGCCGTTTCCGTCTTCGCTGTTAATTCGACCTTCATTTCTTCCATTTTCTCGGTGATGTTGTCGTTGGCCGTCTTCATTTGTTTCAACTCTGCGGCCAGGTTGTTATTTCCCGCTTCTGTTTTTGTTGTTAACTCGTTCATCTTCGCGGCCAAGTTGTTATTTTCCGTCTCCAACTTCTTTTCCATTTTCTCGTTGATGTTGTCATTAGCCGTCTTCATTTCCGAGGTCAGTTCGGCTTTCATTTCCATCATCTTCTCCAAAATCTTTTCCAATTCCGCGTACATGGTTGTAATGTTCGGTGATGTTGCCGTCCCGCTTCCTGACACGAGTGTGGCTTTGTGGGTTCGCGAAATTAAAAGTCCAATTGCACCACTCAACAATGTTCTTTATTTCCACCGACTTACAGTTGAACACTTGCCAGTTACACAGAATTACGTAATGCACACAATTACAATTCACCAGTTCGTCCGTTACAGTCCCACTTGCACTCGTAATTACTTAACTCCTCCGGCGCACGTACGCAGTCCGTCCCCTCACTGGGCGCTCCTCACAGCTCGCCAAGAACTGACTGACTGACTCAATTCACTCACTGCAGCCCTTTTTATAGGAATATCACTGTTTTCTAGAAGTCTCTGGTGTCCGTGAATCACCGCGAAAGTTCCAGAGGACAGGGGAAGGGAAAAGAGCCGGCCAGCGACAAGTGTCATTTCCCTAATCACCCCTCAGTTAGTGACTGAGATTAATGGGAGGGTGTGCCTCGGCTGCCTCTGGTCCCTTCTCAGCTGTCGTTGGTTGTGCTCTCCGCTAATTGGGTGACAATATAATGCAATTTGAAGAAGAATCCCACGCATCATCAAATTAGTAAAATTCGTTACAACATTCGCACATGTGCTGATCCGAAGAGAAGCATCTCGAAGAGTTGCCGAGCATACTCATGGAGATGCTTCGTGTATCTGTGTAGAATGTAATTCTACGCTTCCAGACTCTCCTAGACACTGACGGGTGTCATATCAAGCCCCTTCGGTAGCAGTGACCATGTTATCGGTCTGATAAAACTGCACATTAAAAGTGTTTCAGTTGAAATGATTTTTCATTCTCTTCACCATCTCCTTGACAATCATCACATTAAGCTGCGTGAACGCCAATTCATTCATTCTGTAAATAGAGGCTGTTAAATAGACACATATTAATTATAATCACCCGTTACACATATTTAGAAAAATGAAGTCGCCCTTTAAAATTTGAATTACAAAAGTGAAATGTTAACACTAATACATCTAACTGAAATTTGTAATTGCAAAGTAAACTTTTATATGATGGATAGAGTCAACATGAAAAATTCAATGCCATGGCCGGGATTTGAACCACGGATCTACTGGTTTCCGTCCAGTCGCTCTTAACCTTTGAGCTACCATGGTCAACGTGCCTTCCTGACATTAAATTCTCCAGTTGACTCGTATTTCCCCGGTATATGTTGAAAAGCTTCATTTTATTGCATCTAGGGCTGAATCTTTGATTTCATAAACCTAGACCTCGTGAGAAACGAAAACACAGCATACTGTAGCGTAAACATGCATGCAAAATAAACAGTTCTGGAGTAAATTACAAACTATTAACACTTCATATTGAGCTTATACATATATTTAGAAAAACTTAATTAGGACAAATTTTAACCTTACAAATTAAAAGCACCTTCATTAACATTTCAATTAAACAAGATAAAACACACATTTCGGGTTTACCTTTTTAAATATTGAAGAAACTATATCACATTGGAATTTTAAATATCAACATTAACAGTTATTCAAAATACACTGTCATAAAATGAACGAATTACCACGTATTCCGTGTTAACGAAAATATAGCATATTCCAACGGTAACACGAGTGCAAAATAAACAGTTCTGAAATGAAAAGCATTGTTAAATTTTATAGTCATTTCTGAAATAAAATGAGGTACAAAATTTGTTTTATGCAAATAGTACCTTCAACGAATGTTGTTAACCATTAACTTTTACTGTTACGGTTACTGTTACGGTTACTGTTACAGTTACAGTTACTGTTACTGTTACGGTTACTGCTACTGTTACTGTTACGGTTACTGTTACTGTTACGGTTACTGTTACTGTTATTGTTACGGTTACTGTTACTGTTACTGTTACTGTTACGGTTACTGTTACTGTTACGGTTACTGTTACTGTTATTGTTACGGTTACTGTTATTGTTACGGTTACTGTTACGGTTACTGTTACTGTTACGGTTACTATTACGGTTACTGTTACTCTTACGGTTACTGTTACGGTTACTGTTACTGCTACTGTTATTGTTACGGTTACTGTTATTGTTACGGTTACTGTTACGGTTACTGTTACGGTTACTGTTGCGGTTACTGTTATTGTTATGGTTACTGTTAAGGTTACTGTTACGGTTACTGTTATTGTTACGGTTACTGTTACGGTTACTGTTACGGTTACGGTTACTGTTACTGTTATTGTTACGGTTACTGTTACGGTTACTGTTACGGTTACTGTTACTATTACTGTTACGGTTACTGTTACTGTTACGGTTACGGTTACTGTTACGGTTACTGTTACTGTTATTGTTACTGTTACTGTTACGGTTACTGTTACTGTTACGGTTACTGTTACGGTTACTGTTACTGCTATTGTTACGGTTACTGTTACTGTTACGGTTACTGTTACGGTTACTGATACGGTTACTTTTACCGTTACTGTTACGGTTACTGTTACGGTTACTGTTACTGTTACGGTTACTGTTACGGTTACTGTTACTGTTACGCTTACTGTTACTGTTACTATTAGGGTTACTGTTACGGTTACTGTTATTGTTACGGTATCTGTTACGGTTACTCTTACGGTTACTGTAACGGTTACGGTTACTGTTACTGTTACGGTTACTTTTACGGTTACTGTTATGGTTACTGTTTCTGTTACGGTTACTGTTACTGTTACTGATACGGTTACCGTTACGGTTACTGTTACGGTTACTGTTACTGTTATTGTTACGGTTATTGTTACTGTTACGGTTACTGTTACAGTTACGGTTACTTTTACGGTTACTGTTATTGTTACAGTTACGGTTATATTACGGTTACGGCTACTGTTACGGTTGCTGTTATAGCTTCTGTAACGGTTACGGTTACTGCTATTGTTACGGTTACGGATACTGTTACGGTTTTGATTAGTGTTATTATTACGGTTACGGTTACTCTTACTGTTACGGTTTCGGTTACTGTTATTGTTACGGTTGCTGTTATTGTTACGGTTACTGTTACTGTTACGATTACCATTACGGTTATGGTTACTGTTACGGTTACTCTTACTGTTACGGTTACTGTTACTGTTACTGTTACCGTTACTGTTACTGTTACCGTTACTGTTACTGTTACGGTTACTGTTACTGTTACTTTTACTTTTAACGTTACTATTACTGTTACGGTTACTGTTACTTTTACTGTTACGGTTGCTGTTACGGTTACTGTCACTCTTACCGTTACTATTACTGTAAGTGCTACGGTTACTGTTGCGGTTACAATTACTGTTACGGTCACGGTTACTGTTACTGTTACCGTTACGGTTTCTGTTACCATTACGGTTACGGTCACGGTTACTCTTACGGTTACTGTTTCTCTTACTGTTACTGTTACGGTTACTGTTACTGTTATGGTTACTGTTACGGTAACTGTTACGATTACTGTTACTGTTTCGGTTACTCTTACCGTTACTGTTACGGTTACTGTTACGGTTACTGTTACTGTTAGGGTTACGGTTACTGTTACTGTTATGGTTACTGTTACGGTAACTGTTACGATTACTGTTACTGTTACGGTTACTGTTACGGTTACGTCTACTGTTATTGTTACGGTTACGGTCACGGTTACTCTTACGGTTACTGTTACGGTTACGGTTACTGTTACCGTTACGGTTACGGTTAAGGTGACTGTTACCGTTACCGTTACGGATACGGTTACCGTTACGGTTACGGTTTCTGTTACGGTTACTGTTACGGTTACGGTTATTGTTGCGGTTACTGTTACTGTTAAGGTTACGGTTACCGATACTGTTACGGTAACTGTTACGGCTACTGTTAAGGTTACTGTTACGGTTACGGTTACTGTTACCGTTACGGTTACGGTTAAGGTGACTGTTACCATTACCGTTACGGATACGGTTACCGTTACGGTTACGGTTTCTGTTACGGTTACTGTTACGGTTACGGTTACTGTTGCGGTTACTGTTTCTGTTATTGTTACGGTTACTGTTACTGTTACGGTTACTGTTATTGTTACGGTATCTGTTATGGTTACTGTTACTGTTACGGTTACTGTTGTTGTTACGGTATCTGTTACGGTTACTGTTACCGTTACGGTTACTGTTACTGTAACGGTTACGGTTACTGTTACTGTTACGGTTACTGTTACGGTTACTGTTACTGTTTCGGTTACTGTTACTGTTACGGTTACTGTTACTGTTACGGTTACTGTTACTGTTATTGTTACTGTTACGGTTATTGTTACGGTTACTGTTACTGTTACTGTTACTGTTACGGTTACTGTTACAGTTACTGTTACTGTTGCGGTTACTGTTACTGTTATGGTTACTGTTACTGTTGCGGTTACTGTCACTGTTACGGTTACTGTAACTGTTACTGTTAAGGTTACTGTTACGGTTACTGTTACTGTTATTGTTACAGTTACTGTTATTGTTACGGTTACTGTCACGGTTACTGTTACGGTTACGGTTACTGTTACGGTTACTGTTACTGATACGGTTACTGTTACGGTTACTGTTACTGTTACGGTTACTGTTACGGTTACTGTTACTGTTACTGTTACGCTTACTGTTACGGTTACTGTTACTGTTACTGTTACGGTTACGGTTACTGTTACTGTTATGGTTACTGTTACGGTAACTGTTACGATTACTGTTACTGTTACGGTTACTGTTACTGATACGGTAACTGTTACGATTACTGTTACTGTTACGGTTACTGTTTCTCTTACTGTTACTGTTACGGTTACTGTTACTGTTATGGTTACTGTTACGGTAACTGTTACGATTACTGTTACTGTTTCGGTTACTCTTACCGTTACTGTTACGGTTACTGTTACGGTTACTGTTACTGTTAGGGTTACGGTTACTGTTACTGTTATGGTTACTGTTACGGTAACTGTTACGATTACTGTTACTGTTACGGTTACTCTTACGGTTACTGTTTCTCTTACTGTTACTGTTACGGTTACTGTTACTGTTATGGTTACTGTTACGGTAACTGTTACGATTACTGTTACTGTTTCGGTTACTCTTACCGTTACTGTTACGGTTACTGTTACGGTTACTGTTACTGTTAGGGTTACGGTTACTGTTACTGTTATGGTTACTGTTACGGTAACTGTTACGATTACTGTTACTGTTACGGTTACTGTTACGGTTACGTCTACTGTTATTGTTACGGTTACGGTCACGGTTACTCTTACGGTTACTGTTACGGTTACGGTTACTGTTACCGTTACGGTTACGGTTAAGGTGACTGTTACCGTTACCGTTACGGATACGGTTACCGTTACGGTTACGGTTTCTGTTACGGTTACTGTTACGGTTACGGTTATTGTTGCGGTTACTGTTACTGTTAAGGTTACGGTTACCGATACTGTTACGGTAACTGTTACGGCTACTGTTAAGGTTACTGTTACGGTTACGGTTACTGTTACCGTTACGGTTACGGTTAAGGTGACTGTTACCATTACCGTTACGGATACGGTTACCGTTACGGTTACGGTTTCTGTTACGGTTACTGTTAAAGGTTACGGTTACTGTTGCGGTTACTGTTTCTGTTAGGGTTACGGTTACCGATACAGTTACGGTTACTGTTACGGTTACTGTTAAGGTTACTGTTACGGTTACGGTTACTGGTACGGTTACGGTTACTGTTACTGTTACGGTTACTGTTATTGTTACGGTTAAGGTTACTATTATCGTTACGGTTACTGATAATGTTACTATTACGGTTACTGTTACAGTTACGGTTGCTGTTACGATTACTGTTACTGTTATTGTTACGGTTACTGTTACTGTTGCGGTTACTGTTACTGCTACATTTATTGTTACGTTTACGGTTACTGTTACGGTTACGGTTAAAGTTACATTTATTGTAACGATTACGGTTACTGTTATTGTTACAGTTACGGTTACTTTTACGGTTACTGTTACTGTTATCGTTACAGTTACGGTTACGGTTATATTACGGTTACGGCTGCTGTTACGGTTACTGTTATAGTTTCTGTAACGGTTACGGTTACTGCTGTTGTTACGGTTACGGATACTGTTACGGGTTTGATTAGTGTTACTATAACGGTTACGGTTACTGCTGTTGTTACGGTTAATCTTACTGTTACGGTTTCGGTTACTGTTATTGTTACGGTTGCTGTTATTGTTACGGTTACGTTTACGGTTACTGTTACTGTGACGATTACGATTACGGTTATGGTTACTGTTACGGTTACTCTTACTATTACGGTTACGGTTACTGTTACTGTTACCGTTACTGTTACTGTTACCATTACTGCTACTGTTACGGTTACTGTTACTGTTACTCTTACGGCTACTGTTACTGTTGCTTTTACTGTTACCGTTACTATTACTGTTACGGTTACTGTTACTTTTACTGTTACGGTTACTGTTACTGTTACCGTTACTATTACTGTAAGTGCTACGGTTACTGTTACGGTTACAGTTACTGTTACGGTCACGGTTACTGTTACTGTTACCGTTATGGTTTCTGTTACTATTACGGTTACGGTCACGGATACTCTTAATGTTACTGTTACCCTTACGGCTACTGTTACGGTTACGGTTGCGGTAACGGTTACTGTTAGAGTAACTGTTACGGTGACTGTTACGGTTACTCTTACGGTTACGGTTACTGTTACTGATTCAGTTACTTTTACTGTTACTGTTACAGTTACTGTTATTGTTACGATTACGGTTACTGTTACGGTTACGATTACTGTTTCGGTTACGGTTACTGTTACTGTTACGTTTACGGTTGCTTTTCTTGTTATGGTTACTGTTACGGTTACGGTTATGGTTACTGTTACTGTTACGTTTACGGTTTCTGTGTCTTTTACGGTTACGTTTATGGTTATGGTTACTGTTACGGTTACGGTTACTGTTACTGTTACGTTTACGGTTGCTGTTCTTGTTACGGTTACTGTTACGGTTACGTTATTGTTACTGTTACTGTTACGTTTACGGTTACTGTGGCTTTTACGGTTACGTTTATGGTTATGGTTACTGTTACGGTTACTGTTAGTGTTACAGCTACGGTAACTGATACTGTTGCGGTTACTGTTACTGTTACCGTTATTGTTACGGTTGCTGTTACTGTTGCCGTTATTGTTACGGTTGCTGTTACTGTTACCGTTACTTTTACTGTTATGGTTACTATTACTGTTACCGTTACGGTCACGGTTTCTGTTACTGTTACCGCTACGGTTTCTGTTGCTATTACGGTTACTGTTGCGGTTACTGTTACAGGTCCTGTTACGGGTTCTGATACCGTTACGGTTCTTTACTGTTACGGTTACGGTTACTGTTACGGTGACTGTTACGGTTACTTTTGCGTTGACGGTTACTGTAAGTTTTACTGTTACGGTAACTGTTCCGGTTACGGTTGCGGTTACGTTTTATGCTACTGTTACTGTTAAGGTTACCGTTACGGTTACTCTTACTGTTCCTGTTAGGTTACTGTTACTGTTACGGTTACCGTTACTGTTGCGGTAACAGTTACGGTTACTGTTACTGTTACGCTTACTGTTACATTAACTGTTACGGTTACTGTTACGGTTACTGTTACTGTTACGGTTACGGTTAATGTTATGGTTATTCGTAAGGTTACGGTTACTGTTACGGTTATTGTTACGGTTACCGTTACTGTTATATTTACGGATACTGTTACGGTTACTGTTGCTGTTACTGTTACGCTTACTGTTACATTAACTGTTACGGTTACGGTTACTGTTACGGTTACCGTTACTGTTACAGTTACTGTTACGGTTACTGTTACTGTTACTGTTACTGTTACGGTTACGGTTAATGTTATGGTTATTCGTAAGGTTACGGTTACTGTTACGGTTATTGTTACGGTTACCGTTACTGTTATATTTACGGATACTGTTACGGTTACTGTTGCTGTTACTGTTACGCTTACTGTTACATTAACTGTTACGGTTACGGTTACTGTTACGGTTACCGTTACTGTTACAGTTACTGTTACGGTTACTGTTACTGTTACTGTTACGTTTATGGTTACTGTGTCTGCTACCATTACGTTTATGGTTTTGGTTACTGTTACGGTTACGGTAACTGTTACGGTTACTGTTACTGTTACTCTTGCGGTTACTGTTACTGTTACTGTTATTGTTACGTTACTGTTACCGTTACTGATACTGTTACGGTTCCTTTTACGGTTACCGTTACTGTTACCGTTACGGTCATGGTGACTGTTACTGTTACCTTTACGGTTTCTGTTACTATTACGGTTACTCTTACGGTTACTGTTACCGTTACGGTTACTGTTACGGTTGCGGTTACGGTTACGGTTACTGCTACTGTTACTGTTGCGGTTACTGTTACTATTCCTGTTACGGGTACTGATGCCGTTACGGTTCTTTACTGATATGGTTACGGTTACTGTAACGGTGATTTACGGTTACGGTTGCGGTTACGGTTGCTGTTAGTGTAACTGTTACGGTTACTGTTACGGTTGCGGTTACGGTTACTGCTACTGTTACTGTTGCGGTTACTGTAACGTTTACTGGTCCTGTTACGGTCACTGTTACCATTACGGTTCTTTACTGTTACGGTTACGGTTACCGTTACGTTTACTGTTACGGTTACGATTGTGGTTACGGTTACTGTTAGTGTTACGGCTACTGTAACTGTTACTGTTACGGTTAGTGTTACTGTTATGGTTACTGTTACAGTTAGTGTTACCGTTACGGTCACGGTTACTGTTACTGTTACCTTTACGGTTTCTGTTACTAATAGGGTTACTCTTACGGGTACTGTTACCGTTACTGCTACTGTTACTGTTGCGGTTACTGTTACTGTTCCTGTTTCGCGTACTGATACCGTTACGGTTATGGTTACTGTTACGGTGATTGTTACGGTTACGGTTGCGTTTACAGTTACTTTTAGTTCTACTGTTACGGTTAGTGTTACCGTTACGGTTGCGGTTACGGTTACGGTTACTGCTACTGTTACTGTTGCTGTTACCGTTACGGTTACTTTTACTGTTCCTGCTACGGTTTCTGTTACCGTTACGATTCTTTACTCTTGCGTTTACGGTTATCGTTACGGTTACTGTTACGATTACGCTTCCGGTTACGGTGACGGTTACTGCTACTGTTACTGTTGCGGTTACAGTTACTGTTACTGTTCCTGTTACGGGTACTGATACCGTTACGGTTACGGTTACTGTTACGGTTACGGTTGCTGTTACGATTACTGTTACTGTTATTGTTACGGTTACGGTTGTTGTTACTGTTATTGTTACGGTTACTGTTACTGCTGCGGTTACTGTTACTGCTACATTTATTGTTACGGTTACGGTTACTGTTACGGTTACGGTTAATGTTACTGTTACTGTAACGATTACGGCTACTGTTATTGTTACTGTTACGGTTACTGTTACAGTTACGGTTACTTTTACGGTTACTGTTATTGTTACAGTTACGGTTATATTACGGTTACGGCTACTGTTACGGTTGCTGTTATAGCTTCTGTAACGGTTACGGTTACGGCTACTGTTACGGTTGCTGTTATAGCTTCTGTAACGGTTACGGTTACTGCTATTGTTACGGTTACGGATACTGTTACGGTTTTGATTAGTGTTATTATTACGGTTACGGTTACTCTTACTGTTACGGTTTCGGTTACTGTTATTGTTACGGTTGCTGTTATTGTTACGGTTACTGTTACTGTTACGATTACCATTACGGTTATGGTTACTGTTACGGTTACTCTTACTGTTACGGTTACTGTTACTGTTACTGTTACCGTTACTGTTACTGTTACCGTTACTGTTACTGTTACGGTTACTGTTACTGTTACTTTTACTTTTAACGTTACTATTACTGTTACGGTTACTGTTACTTTTACTGTTACGGTTGCTGTTACGGTTACTGTCACTCTTACCGTTACTATTACTGTAAGTGCTACGGTTACTGTTGCGGTTACAATTACTGTTACGGTCACGGTTACTGTTACTGTTACCGTTACGGTTTCTGTTACCATTACGGTTACGGTCACGGTTACTCTTACGGTTACTGTTTCTCTTACTGTTACTGTTACGGTTACTGTTACTGTTATGGTTACTGTTACGGTAACTGTTACGATTACTGTTACTGTTTCGGTTACTCTTACCGTTACTGTTACGGTTACTGTTACGGTTACTGTTACTGTTAGGGTTACGGTTACTGTTACTGTTATGGTTACTGTTACGGTAACTGTTACGATTACTGTTACTGTTACGGTTACTGTTACGGTTACGTCTACTGTTATTGTTACGGTTACGGTCACGGTTACTCTTACGGTTACTGTTACGGTTACGGTTACTGTTACCGTTACGGTTACGGTTAAGGTGACTGTTACCGTTACCGTTACGGATACGGTTACCGTTACGGTTACGGTTTCTGTTACGGTTACTGTTACGGTTACGGTTATTGTTGCGGTTACTGTTACTGTTAAGGTTACGGTTACCGATACTGTTACGGTAACTGTTACGGCTACTGTTAAGGTTACTGTTACGGTTACGGTTACTGTTACCGTTACGGTTACGGTTAAGGTGACTGTTACCATTACCGTTACGGATACGGTTACCGTTACGGTTACGGTTTCTGTTACGGTTACTGTTACGGTTACGGTTACTGTTGCGGTTACTGTTTCTGTTAGGGTTACGGTTACCGATACAGTTACGGTTACTGTTACGGTTACTGTTAAGGTTACTGTTACGGTTACGGTTACTGTTACGGTTACGGTTACTGTTACTGTTACGGTTACTGTTATTGTTACGGTTAAGGTTACTATTATTGTTACGGTTACTGATATTGTTACTATTACGGTTACTGTTACAGTTACGGTTGCTGTTACGATTACTGTTACTGTTATTGTTACGGTTACTGTTACTGTTGCGGTTACTGTTACTGCTACATTTATTGTTACGTTTACGGTTACGGTTAAAGTTACATTTATTGTAACGATTACGGTTACTGTTATTGTTACAGTTACGGTTACTTTTACGGTTACTGTTACTGTTATCGTTACAGTTACGGTTACGGTTATATTACGGTTACGGCTGCTGTTACGGTTACTGTTATAGTTTCTGTAACGGTTACGGTTACTGCTGTTGTTACGGTTACGGATACTGTTACGGTTTTGATTAGTGTTACTATAACGGTTACGGTTACTGCTGTTGTTACGGTTAATCTTACTGTTACGGTTTCGGTTACTGTTATTGTTACGGTTGCTGTTATTGTTACGGTTACGTTTACGGTTACTGTTACTGTGACGATTACGATTACGGTTATGGTTACTGTTACGGTTACTCTTACTATTACGGTTACGGTTACTGTTACTGTTACCGTTACTGTTACTGTTACCATTACTGCTACTGTTACGGTTACTGTTACTGTTACTCTTACGGCTACTGTTACTGTTGCTTTTACTGTTACCGTTACTATTACTGTTACGGTTACTGTTACTTTTACTGTTACGGTTACTGTTACTGTTACCGTTACTATTACTGTAAGTGCTACGGTTACTGTTACGGTTACAGTTACTGTTACGGTCACGGTTACTGTTACTGTTACCGTTATGGTTTCTGTTACTATTACGGTTACGGTCACGGATACTCTTAATGTTACTGTTACCCTTACGGCTACTGTTACGGTTACGGTTGCGGTAACGGTTACTGTTAGAGTAACTGTTACGGTGACTGTTACGGTTACTCTTACGGTTACGGTTACTGTTACTGATTCAGTTACTTTTACTGTTACTGTTACAGTTACTGTTATTGTTACGATTACGGTTACTGTTACGGTTACGATTACTGTTTCGGTTACGGTTACTGTTACTGTTACGTTTACGGTTGCTGTTCTTGTTATGGTTACTGTTACGGTTACGGTTATGGTTACTGTTACTGTTACGTTTACGGTTTCTGTGTCTTTTACGGTTACGTTTATGGTTATGGTTACTGTTACGGTTACGGTTACTGTTACTGTTACGTTTACGGTTGCTGTTCTTGTTACGGTTACTGTTACGGTTACGTTATTGTTACTGTTACGTTTACGGTTACTGTGGCTTTTACGGTTACGTTTATGGTTATGGTTACTGTTACGGTTACTGTTAGTGTTACAGCTACGGTAACTGATACTGTTGCGGTTACTGTTACTGTTACCGTTATTGTTACGGTTGCTGTTACTGTTACCGTTATTGTTACGGTTGCTGTTACTGTTACCGTTACTTTTACTGTTATGGTTACTATTACTGTTACCGTTACGGTCACGGCTTCTGTTACTGTTACCGCTACGGTTTCTGTTGCTATTACGGTTACTGTTGCGGTTACTGTTACAGGTCCTGTTACGGGTTCTGATACCGTTACGGTTCTTTACTGTTACGGTTACGGTTACTGTTACGGTGACTGTTACGGTTACTTTTGCGTTGACGGTTACTGTAAGTTTTACTGTTACGGTAACTGTTCCGGTTACGGTTGCGGTTACGTTTTATGCTACTGTTACTGTTAAGGTTACCGTTACGGTTACTCTTACTGTTCCTGTTAGGTTACTGTTACTGTTACGGTTACCGTTACTGTTGCGGTAACAGTTACGGTTACTGTTACTGTTACGCTTACTGTTACATTAACTGTTACGGTTACTGTTACGGTTACTGTTACGGTTACCGTTACTGTTACATTTACGGATACTGTTACGGTTACTGTTGCTGTTACTGTTACGCTTACTGTTACATTAACTGTTACGGTTACGGTTACTGTTACGGTTACCGTTACTGTTACAGTTACTGTTACGGTTACGGTTACTGTTACTGTTACGTTTATGGTTACTGTGTCTGCTACCATTACGTTTATGGTTTTGGTTACTGTTACGGTTTCGGTAACTGTTACGGTTACTGTTACTGTTACTCTTGCGGTTACTGTTACTGTTACTGTTATTGTTACGTTACTGTTACCGTTACTGATACTGTTACGGTTCCTTTTACGGTTACCGTTACTGTTACCGTTACGGTCATGGTGACTGTTACTGTTACCTTTACGGTTTCTGTTACTATTACGGTTACTCTTACGGTTACTGTTACCGTTACGGTTACTGTTACGGTTGCGGTTACGGTTACGGTTACTGCTACTGTTACTGTTGCGGTTACTGTTACTATTCCTGTTACGGGTACTGATGCCGTTACGGTTCTTTACTGATATGGTTACGGTTACTGTAACGGTGATTTACGGTTACGGTTGCGGTTACGGTTGCTGTTAGTGTAACTTTTACGGTTACTGTTACGGTTGCGGTTACGGTTACTGCTACTGTTACTGTTGCGGTTACTGTAACGTTTACTGGTCCTGTTACGGTCACTGTTACCATTACGGTTCTTTCCTGTTACGGTTACGGTTACCGTTACGTTTACTGTTACGGTTACGATTGTGGTTACGGTTACTGTTAGTGTTACGGCTACTGTAACTGTTACTGTTACGGTTAGTGTTACTGTTATGGTTACTGTTACAGTTAGTGTTACCGTTACGGTCACGGTTACTGTTACTGTTACCTTTACGGTTTCTGTTACTAATAGGGTTACTCTTACGGGTACTGTTACCGTTACTGTTACGGTTACTGTTGCGGTTACGGTTACTGCTACTGTTACTGTTGCGGTTACTGTTACTGTTCCTGTTTCGCGTACTGATACCGTTACGGTTATGGTTACTGTTACGGTGATTGTTACGGTTACGGTTGCGTTTACAGTTACTTTTAGTTCTACTGTTACGGTTAGTGTTACCGTTACGGTTGCGGTTACGGTTACGGTTACTGCTACTGTTACTGTTGCTGTTACCGTTACGGTTACTTTTACTGTTCCTGCTACGGTTTCTGTTACCGTTACGATTCTTTACTCTTGCGTTTACGGTTATCGTTACGGTTACTGTTACGATTACGCTTTCGGTTACGGTGACGGTTACTGCTACTGTTACTGTTGCGGTTACAGTTACTGTTACTGTTCCTGTTACGGGTACTGATACCGTTACGGTTACGGTTACTGTTACGGTTACGGTTGCTGTTACGATTACTGTTACTGTTATTGTTACGGTTACGGTTGTTGTTACTGTTATTGTTACGGTTACTGTTACTGCTGCGGTTACTGTTACTGCTACATTTATTGTTACGGTTACGGTTACTGTTACGGTTACGGTTAATGTTACTGTTATTGTAACGATTACGGTTACTGTTATTGTTACTGTTACGGTTACTGTTACAGTTACGGTTACTTTTACGGTTACTGTTATTGTTACAGTTACGGTTATATTACGGTTACGGCTACTGTTACGGTTGCTGTTATAGCTTCTGTAACGGTTACGGTTACTGCTATTGTTACGGTTACGGATACTGTTACGGTTTTGATTAGTGTTATTATTACGGTTACGGTTACTCTTACTGTTACGGTTTCGGTTACTGTTATTGTTACGGTTGCTGTTATTGTTACGGTTACTGTTACGATTACCATTACGGTTATGGTTACTGTTACGGTTACTCTTACTGTTACGGTTACGGTTACTGTTACTGTTACCGTTACCGTTACTGTTACCGTTACTGTTACGGTTACTGTTACTGTTACTTTTACTTTTAACGTTACTATTACTGTTACGGTTACTGTTACGGTTACTGTTACTGTTACTTTTACTTTTAACGTTACTTTTACTGTTACGGTTGCTGTTACGGTTACTGTTACTCTTACCGTTACTATTACTGTAAGTGCTACGGTTACTGTTGCGGTTACAATTACTGTTACGGTCACGGTTACTGTTACTGTTACCGTTACGGTTTCTGTTACCATTACGGTTACGGTCACGGTTACTCTTAAGGTTACTGTTGCCCTTACGGCTACTGTTACGGTTGCGGTTGCGGTGACGGTTACTGCTACTGTTACTGTTGTGGTTACTATTACGGTTAATGTTGCTGTTCCTGTTACGGGTACTGATACCGTTGCGGTTCTTTACTCTTACGGTAACGGTTACGGTTACTGTTACGGCGACTGTTAGGGTTGCGGTTGCGTGTACGGTTACTGTTAGTGTTACGGTTACGGTTGCTGTTGCGGTTACGGTTACTGCCGAAGTCACTGTTGCGGTTACCGTTACGGCTACCGCTACTGTTCCTGTTACGGTTAGTGTTACCGTTACGGTTCTTTACTCCTACGGTAACGGTTTCCGTTACGGTTACTGTTACGGTTACGGTTGCGGTAACGGTTACTGTTAGAGTAACTGTTACGGTGACTGTTACGGTTACTCTTACGGTTACGGTTACTGTTACTGATTCAGTTACTTTTACTGTTACTGTTACGGTTACTGTTACGGTTACTGTTATTGTTACGGTTGCGGTTAACTTTACGATTACTGTTATTGTTTCTGTTACGGTTACGGTTACTGTTGTTGTTACGGTTACGGAGACTTTAAGGTTACGGTTACGATTACTGTTACGGTTACGGTTACTGTTACTGTTACGTTTACGGTTGCTGTTCTTGTTATGGTTACTGTTACGGTTACGGTTATGGTTACTGTTACTGTTACGTTTACGGTTACTGTGTCCTTTACGGTTACGTTTATGGTTATGGTTACTCTTACGGTTACGGTTACTGTCACTGTTACGTTTGCGGTTGCTGTTCTTGTTACGGTTACTGTTACGGTTACGGTTATGGGTACTGTTACTGTTACGTTTACGGTTGCTGTTCTTGTTATGGTTACTGTTACGGTTACGGTTATGGTTACTGGTACTGTTACGTTTACAGTTACTGTGTCTTTTACGGTTACGTTTATGGTTATGGTTACTGTTACGGTTACTGTTAGTGTTACGGCTACGGTAACTGTTACTGTTGCGGTTACTGTTAATGTTACTGTTACGGTTACTGTAACTGTTACCGTTATTGTTACGGTTGCTGTTACTGTTACCGTTACTGTTATTGTTATATTTACTATTACTGTTGCCGTTACGGTCACGGTTACTGTTACTGTTACCGCTACGGTTTCTGTTGCTATTACGGTTACTGTTGCGTTATTGTTACAGTTCCTGTTACGGGTACTGATACCGTTACGGTTCTTTACTGTTACGGTTACGGTTACTGTTACGGTGACTGTTACGGTTACTTTTGCGTTTACGGTTACTGTAAGTTTTACTGTTACGATTACTGTTCCGGTTACGGTTGCGGTTACGGTTACGTTTACTGCTACTGTTACTGTTAAGGTTACCGTTACGGTTACTCTTACTGTTCCTGTTACGGTTACTGTTACTGTTACGGTTACCGTTACTGTTGCGGTAACAGTTACGGTTACTGTTACTGTTACGGATACTGTTTCGGTTACTGTTACAGTTACGCTTACTGTTACATTAACTGTTACGGTTACTGTTACGGTTACTGTTACGGTTACTGTTACTGTTACGGTTACGGTTAATGTTATGGTTACTCGTAAGCTTACGGTTACTGTTACGGTTATTGTTACGGTTACCGTTACTGTTACGGTTACGGATATTGTTACAGTTACTGTTACTGTTACGCTTACTGTTCCATTAACTGTTACGGTTACGGTTACTGTTACGGTTACCGTTACTGTTACGGTTACTGTTACGGTTAGTGTTACCGTTACGGTCACGGTTACTGTTACTGTTACCTTTACGGTTTCTGTTACTATTAGGGTTACTCTTACGGGTACTGTTACCGTTACTGTTACGGTAACGGTTGCGGTTACGGTTACGGTTACTGCTACTGTTACTGTTGCGGTTACTGTTACTGTTCCTGTTTCGCGTACTGATACCGTTACGGTTATGGTTCCTGTTACGGTGATTGTTACGGTTACGGTTGCGTTTACAGTTACTTTTAGTTCTACTGTTACGGTTAGTGTTACCGTTACGGTTGCGGTTACCGTTACGGTTACTGTTACTGTTCCTGCTACGGTTTCTGTTACCGTTGCGATTCTTTACTCTTGCGGTTACGGTTACCGTTACGGTTACTGTTACGATTACGCTTTCGGTTACGGTGACGGTTACTGCTACTGTTACTGTTGCGGTTACAGTTACTGTTACTGTTACGGGTACTGATACCGTTACGGTTACGGTTACTGTTACGGTTACGGTTGCTGTTACGATTACTGTTACTGTTATTGTTACGGTTACGGTTGTTGTTACTGTTATTGTTACGGTTACTGTTAGTGCTGCGGTTACATTTACTGCTACATTTATTGTTACGGTTACGGTTACTGTTACGGTTACGGTTAATGTTACTGCTATTGTAACGATTACGGTTACTGTTATTGTTACTGTTACGGTTACTGTTACAGTTACGGTTACTTTTACGGTTACTGTTATTTTTACAGTTACAGTTACGGTTATATTACGGTTACGGCTACTGTTACGGTTGCTGTTATAGCTTCTGTAACGGTTACGGTTACTGCTATTGTTACGGTTACGGATACTGTTACGGTTTTGATTAGTGTTACTATTACGGTTACGGTTACTCTTACTGTTACGGTTTCGGTTACTGCTATTGTTACGGTTGCTGTTATTGTTACGGTTACTGTTACTGTTACGATTACGATTACGGCTATGGTTACTGTTACGGTTACTCTTACTGTTACGGTTACGGTTACTGTTAACGCTACTATTACTGTTACGGTTACTGTTACTTTTACTGTTACGGTTGCTGTTACGGTTACTGTTACGGTTACTTTTGCGTTTACGGTTACTGTCAGTTTTACTGTTACGGTTACTGTTCCGGTTACGGTTGCGGTTACGGTTACGTTTACTGCTACTGTTACTGTTAAGGTTATCGTTACGGTTACTCTTACTGTTCCTGTTACGGTTACTGTTACTGTTACGTTTACGGTTACCGTTACTGTTGCGGTAACAGTTACGGTTACTGTTACTGTTACGGATACTGTTTCGGTTACTGTTACTGTTACGGTTACGGTTACTGTTACTGTTACGGTTACGGTTAATGTTATGGATACTCGTAAGCTTACGGTTACTGTTACGGTTATTGTTACGGTTACCGTTACTGTTACGGTTACGGATACTGTTACAGTTACTGTGGCTGTTACGCTTACTTTTCCATTAACTGTTACGGCTACGGTTACTGTTACGGTTACCGTTACTGTTACGGTTACCGTTACTGTTACGTTTACGGTTACTGTGTCTGTTACCATTACGTTTATGGTTTTGGTTACTTTTACGGTACGGTTACTGTTACGGTTATTGTTACAGTTACCGTAACTGTTACGGTTACGGATACTGTTACGGTTACTGTTACTGTTACGCTTACTGTTACATTAACTGTTACCAATACGGTTACTGTTACGGTTACCGTTACTGTTACGGTTAGTGTTACGGCTACGGTTACTGTTACTGTTACGTTTACGGTTACTGTGTCTGTTACGTTTATGGTTTTGGTTACTGTTACGGTTACTGTTATTGTTAGGTTACTGTTACCGTTACGAATACTGTTACTGTTACGGTACCTGTTACAATTACCGTTACTGTTACCGTTACGGTCATGGTGACTGTTACTGTTACCTTTACGGTTTCTGTTACTATTACGGTTACTCTTACGGTTACTGTTACCGTTACGGTTACTGTTACGGTTGGGGTTACGGTTACGGTTACTGCTACTGTTACTGTTGCGGTTACTGTTACTATTCCTGTTACGGGTACTGATACCGTTACGGTTCTTTACTGATACGGTTACGGTTACTGTAACGGTGAGTGCTACGGTTACGGTTGCGGTTACGGTTACTGTTAGTGTTACTGTTACGGTTACTGTTACCTTTGCGGTTACGGTTACTGCTACTGTTACTGTTGCGGTTACTGTTACGTTTACTGGTCCTGTTACGGTCACTGTTACCCTTACGGTTCTTTACTGTTACGGTTACGGTTACCGTTACGTTTACTGTTACGGTTACGGTTGCGGTTACGGTTACTGTTAGTGTTACGGTTACTGTAACTGTTACTGTTACGGTTACTGCTACTGATGTGGTTACTGTTACTGTAATTGTTACTGTTACGGTTACTGTTTCTGTTACCGTTACTGTTACGGTTACTGTTACTATTAGGGTTACTCTTACGGTTACTGTTACCGTTACGGTTACGGTTACTGTTACGGTTACGGTTGCGGTTACGGTAACTGCTACTGTTACTGTTGCGGTTACTGTTACTATTCCAGTTACGGGTACTGATACCGTTACGGTTTCTGTTACTATTAGGGTTACTCTTACGGTTACTGTTACCGTTACGGTTACTGTTACGGTTACGGTTGCGGTTACGGTTACTGCTACTGTTACTGTTGCCGTTACTGTTCCTGTTACGCGTACTGATACCGTTACGGTTATGGTTACTGTTACGGTTACGGTTGCGTTTACAGTTACTGTTAGTTTTACTGTCACGGTTAGTGTTACGGTTACGGTTGCGGTTACGTTACTGCTACTGTTACTGTTGCGGTTACCGTTACGGTTACTGTTACTGTTCCTGCTACGGTTTCTGTTACCGTTACGAATCTTTACTCTTGCGCTTACGGTTACCGTTACGGTTAGTGTTACGATTACGGTTGCGGTTACGGTGGCGGTTACTGCTACTGTTACTGTTGCGGTTACGGTTACTGTTACTGTTCCTGTTACGGGTACTGATACCGTTACGGTTCTGGACTGTACCGCTACGTTTACTGTTACGGTGACTGTTACGGTTACGGTTGCGTTTACGGTTACTGTTGGTGTTACTGTTACGGTTACTGTTGCGGTTACTGTTGCGGTTACGGTTACGTTTACTGCTACTGTTACTGTTCCGGTTGCCGTTACGGTTACTGTTACTTTCCTGTTACGGTTACTGTTACCGTTACGGTTACCGTTCGGTTATTGTTACGGTTACGGTTACCGTTATTGTTACGATTACGGTTACTGTTACTGTTACCGTTACTGTTACGGTTACTGTTATTGTTAAGGTTACGTTTACTGTTACGGTTACGGTTGCTGTTACTGTTGCGGTTACTGTTATTGTTACGGTTACGGTTACTGTTACGGTTACGGTTACGGTTGCTGTTACTGTTAGGTTTTCGGTTGCTGTGTCTGTTACGGTTACGTTTGTGGATATGGTTACTGTTACGGTTACTGTTACGGTTACGGTTACTGTTACTGTTACTGTTACGGTTACTGTTACCGTTACTGTTACGGTTTCTGTTACCTTTAGTGTTACTGTTCCGGTTAATGTTGCTGTTACCGTTACGGTCACGGTTACTGTTACCGTTACGGTTTCTGTTGCTATTACTGTTACTCTTACGGTTACTGTCACCCTTACGGTTACTCTTACGGTTACTGTTACGGTTACTGTTACGGTTACTGTTACTGTTACGGTTACTGTTTCTGTTACGGTTACTGTTATTGTTACTGTTACGGTTGCGGTTACTGTTATTGTTACGGTTACGGTTACTGTTAATTTTACGGATAAGGTTACTGTTATTCTTACGGTTATGTTATTGTTACTATTACGGTTACGGTTACGGTTACTGTTACGGTTACTGTTATATTTACGGTTACTGTTACTGTTACGGTTACTGTTACGGTTACGGTTACTGTTACGGTTACTGTTACTGTTACGGTTACTGTTTCTGTTACGGTTACTGTTATTGTTACTGTTACGGTTGCGGTTACTGTTATTGTTACGGTTACGGTTACTGTTACTGTTACGGTTACTGATACGGTTACGTTTACTGTTGTTTTTATTATTACTATTAATTGTCATTATCATTATCATTGTCATTATCATTGTCATTATCATTGTCATTATCATTGTCATTATCATTTTCGTTATTTAAACGTGCACCTTAGTTAATTCAGCTTATTACTTACGTTACCATAGAAGAATCAAAACAAGAGAATTGCTATAGATGTAAAAATAACTATTGAAAACTCAATATCACGCAGTCTCCACCCCAAAACCTTCCTGCTCTGCAGCCAGAACAGAAGTCTATAAAATAGCCAGTCATGCAAAGTCTTGTACTTGCTGCCTCCAGTATAGTTCTCTATTTGCTGAAATCTATTCGATTATAGAATGCGACAAGTTGCTGATTGTAAACCTCCTCCACTTAAGTTATTTTCCGTGTCGAGAATCAAGACAGTCAAAATCCCCCCTAAGGCGTCTCATTTCGAACTTGCTATATGGTATGACAGAGAAGCAGATTCGAAGTTTCATGCTGTACATAGGTGTTAAAGAGTTCAATCGCATGGCAGCAAAGAATGACGGTGTCCGAGTGCCTACCCATATCAAGTTTAGCTGGATCTCGCTCAGAAAATTAAGGCGAGGTACCAGATCATCGATTCAATACCGTATGCGTAGTTTCAGTGCCAACGCTTTAAAACACACTAAGTAAATCTGAAAACTGGTTATTGCCATTTACATCAGGGCTGGAAGGGATACCTACGACGGAGCTTTCTTATCTGTTGCTTGCTCTGTGAATTGTCAGGGTGCCCGTCCGACGACTTCCGTAACCTTCTAAGTTTTCAGCACAAGTTCATTCTGGGACTGCGGGGTGAAAGGATGTCTTTCTTTCAATGAGACCAATAAACGCCATTTGCTTGTCAGCATTCTCTCTCTCAAATTTGGTACTTTTAGTTCAGTGGTCATAAAACAATGTGTCAAAGTGGGATATAGGCACCCAAACATACCCTGTAAACTCAGTCGCACATACGTCTAGCCCTTCTTCCAACACTTAATGAATTCAAATGGTTACGTAAACATCTTAAAAACTTGCCGACGTTTCGCCGTAAACTATGTAGGGCTTCTTCGCTGGGCGACTGCAAATGTTTCATATGGTTATTACTTTTACACTCTGCATTGCTTAACATAGTTTACGGTGAAACGCCGGCAAGTTTTAAGATTTTTAAGCCGACAGGACGCGGACCACACCGGAAGCCAAGTAAAAAATAGTCACTGACTTCATTTTCAAAATTTCTGTTCATCTGTCTACTGAAGTCCGGAAAGTTATAATAAAACTGAAGCGCCCCGACTTCCTTAAGACACACAAACTCCTGCCAGTGAAATGTATAGCCCCACTGCCGTTTCTGCTTCCCCACCTTGGCGATCGTGCTCTCAGAATATCAAGGAGATCAGTCGGGTACCGTGGTTTCTACTTTCCCTTGGTCGAAGATAACTGATTTTCTGCAATATCTTCGATTTCCGGAAAAAACTGAGCCGCTTCCTTGTGAGGAGCTTCAGGAACAAAAATGATATACCAAAAGCTCTAGTCCCATGAGAAACCACAGAGAAAGCTGAAACGCATGCTGATAATCAAGTAAACTTAGTGCACAGTTTTTCCCAGTCATGCCAGGGTGCCCATTCCCCAGAGGACTACAGGTGACATATGCGCAGACCGAGGAAAACTGCAACTGTTAAAAAAATATCTGTCTCGGACTATTTTGTGTTTTACCAAGCCTTATCAATATGACCCTTTTTCGACTCCTGGTTTCATTACATTGCGCTTCAACCTCCCACTGGAACCTGGAACTCCTGTGTACGATGGTGTCATGTTCCTGATACGTGACCACCTCTTTTACTAGCCTCTCACGCTTATTACTACTACTCTTCTAGCTGTAACTGTCGAGTCAGCTGCCTCTATTTATTCTTATCTATACAACCCGCAGTTTATAGTCTAATGTGAAAACATTGACCATTTTAGCATACGGGCCGTTATTGCAGCTCTGCGCTTCTATTCGGTAATATACGTACACAGCATTAATACTTACAGCCCTGAATGAGGACCAGGAAGCTGCGAAAAGCTTAAATAAACGACGATTCTTCATGCATATTATACTGGCAAGGTCATACACGAATGCTTTCCCAACGAGCAGCATAGAATATGTGACAGCTGGTCGAGATGGTTAGTTGTGGGGCACATGCTGATGCAAGGGCTGGGCTCGCAGCGTCGTCACGTTATTGCTGTTTCCCCCCCTTTCTCCTAGTCTTTATTTTCTGTATTTTAGTTATTAATTTATTTATTGTTGCTATTTGTTTTCTTGTGAGCCGAAGACAATAAATGACAATCCGATAATTAGGAATAATTAACTTTGTGACCATTTATAACCTGTATTGTATCTGGTGCTGTAAACCATGTTACGTAGTTAGTTTTCACTTTTTAAGAACATATAAACGACATTAAATCTAATAGTTTTTGTTTCATGCTTAAATCTTATGCTTCACTTCTTCTACTGACAAAGGAGTTGTGAACGTGTTAAGTTCTCGGTTAAACAGAAAAACAAATTACCAAAGAGTGTTTGATGTTGGCACGTTGGCCATAGTAGCTCAAATGGTTAGAGCGGCTGGACGGAAACCAGAAGATCCGTGGTTCAAATCCCGGCTATGGCATTGAATTTTTCAATCTGACTCTACCCTTTCAGTGTTTGATAAAGTTTAAAATGTTTCAAATACTGAATACCTAGGTAATAAAGCGTACATTTACGCTAAACATTGACGCAGGCGCAAATAGCCAATGTCACTTTGAATGTTTGAAGTGTTTGATTCTTAGGTGAATGGGTCAAGCATAATACCGACCATAATAAAATATCTACTACAAACTATAAATGTATATCCCTCTGCCAGAGGAAAACATGGCGATTATTGTATTTTATAAACACATATAGTGCTATAAAACGTCATTCGTATCACAGTATTAAATTCTAGGCCACAAGAGGTAAAACAAAGGGTAATAAAATTTTTTAAACTGAACACCAAGGATTTGAAAACCCAGTTTGTAGTGGCAGAATGATGAGGCAACCTGGATAATACCATTGCGCCAACGTTACCTTCCGAGCTGAGGGTTCTCTACGAATATGTAACCACAGTCCTCATACTCCCACTTCGGACCTTTACACGCCTTTTACAGCTTTATATAGTGTTTTGAGCTCGTTTTGGTAGTTTAAACGTAAATAAAAAACTTCATCCGCCATTACAATTACTGAATGAGCTAAAAGCTGCCGTAATTTGTGACAGAATCGAAAACAATCTGCCCAATTCTTAGCACTATTTGACATGGCTGTACAGCGAAAATACTTGTTGGCTGAAGATTTAAATTCAATTGGTCCCACTATGTAAATCTGTCATTTTGTGTTCCAAAGATATTGTCAAATGGTGCATGTGATCGGCTGTTCTTTCAGGAGTCCCCGTAGGGGAGGGGATCCGTCCGCTTCAGCTGCTTTAGTGCGAGCGCTGCGGACCTTTAGCACTCGTGGTACCTCTGACGTTACTAGAGGAACCTCCGGCCGAACAGCCGAGCCCCTCCCTGAGTGGGAGTTGTTCGGATTGGGTTGCACAAGAGAGGGCAGTGTGTTCCCGACACCCGTGGGAGATCGGGTACCTCCGGCAAGGCTTCGGCCGCCCGGAGGGGGCAGAGGGCTGCCTAAAAAGTTCGGGTACTAGCCTGCATAGCTAGTAGAATTGTGCTAAATCACCAGGCGCCCCCCACCGAGGTTATTCGGTCTTCCTTGCGGGGTTGACGCGCGTAAGTGGCGTATCCACTTCCACCCGTCTTGACGTTGTCTATTGGGAGGGGGGGGGGGGCTTTTTAGACTCCAGGTATTGCCCCATGGAAAAAGCCTCGGAGTTTTTCATCTCTCCCCTGTTTTTAGAGGCCAGAGCCAAAGCCACTCCGTACCGTAACCCAATCCAATCTAATCCATTCCAAGTATGTATATTGTAAAAGATGCAGGGTTATTAGTGTAATTCCTGTAGCAGTTGTACGAGGGCTGTTCAATAAAGAATGATTATAATTTTTTCACGGTCATAATATTTCACACTAAAATTCAATCTTATTATATTCTATATTTATATAATAATAATAATAATAATAATAATAATAATAATAATAATAATAATAATAATAATAATAATAATAATAATAATAATAATAATAATAATAATAATAATAATAATAATAATAATAATAATAATAATAATAATAATAATAATAATAATAATAATAATAATAATAATAATAATAATAATAATAATAATAATAATAATAATAATAATAATAATAATAATAATAATAATAATAATAATAATAATAATAATAATAATAATAATAATAATAATAATAATAATAATAATAATAATAATAATAATAATAATAATAATAATAATAATAATAATAATAATAATAATAATAATAATAATAATAATAATAATAATAATAATAATAATAATAATAATAATAATAATAATAATAATAATAATAATAATAATAATAATAATAATAATAATAATAATAATAATAATAATAATAATAATAATAATAATAATAATAATAATAATAATAATAATAATAATAATAATAATAATAATAATAATAATAATAATAATAATAATAATAATAATAATAATAATAATAATAATAATAATAATAATAATAATAATAATAATAATAATAATAATAATAATAATAATAATAATAATAATAATAATAATAATAATAATAATAATAATAATAATAATAATAATAATAATAATAATAATAATAATAATAATAATAACAATAATAATAATAACAATAACAATAATAATAACAATAAATAATAACAATAAATAATAATAATAAATAATAATAATAATGATAATAATGATGATGATGATGATGATGATGATGATGATGATAATAATAAATAGTAATAATAATAACAACAGTAACCGTAACAGTAACGGTAACGGTAACGGTAACAGTAAGAACCCATGGTGCGACAGCCCTTAAAGGGCCAAGGCCGACCAACCCAACTGCTGGCCTCACACCTACTTACGTACGGCAGAGGTGGACGATCATCCAACCGATACGGGGAGGAGGTGTGGTCAGCATCTCGGCATCCTCCAGCCGGAATGTTGGTTTCTGTGACCAGGGCCGCTGACCTAGCTTAAGCTCCTCACTTTCCTCACAATGCTGAGTGGGCACTGGTCCTATACCCGGGACCTAAAATCCCCACCACATGGGTGGGATCGAACCCAGGCTGCTTTCCGTGGCCAGGGACCAAGGTATGCTGCTTTAGCCCACTATGCCATGGCGCAGGACATTGGAAGTTTATATCAGGTGCAAAAGACCACATTTCCGTGAAGCAGGCTGGATGCTGCACCACGATAATGAGCGGCCGCATATTGTCAATGTTGTTGCTGAGTATCTTGCAAAAACCAACATGAAGTGCATTCCTCACCCTCCCTATAGTTCGGATTTAGCCCCATGTTACTTTTTTCTATTCCCTAACTTGAAGAAACGCCTTCATGGGAGGCATCATCCATCATCAGAAGCAGTTGTGAAAGCTGTGGAGGCGATTTTGAAGAATCTCTCAAAAAATGGTTTCCAGCATGTCTTTGAAGACTGGCAGAAATGCTAGGACAAGTGTATTGCATTCAGGGTAGACTATTTTGAGAAGAACCATCAAAATTATGAGGATGAGTAAAGGTAAGTTGTCAAAAAAGCTTGTGATCATTCTTTATTGAATAGTCGTCGTACATCTTAGTAATCGTAAGCTCACTTGAGAGGTATTTTTTGATGATCGCTGCCTAAAATGGTGGCTGTAGTATGCTATAAATGATTATATCTGCTGAATAACAAGGTCAAGATTTTCTGCTGGGTTTTTATTTTTCGGTGAAGCTTTTCCTCAAACATCTGATGGCATTACAGCTGAAGATATATTTGTTCTTTACTGATCAATGTAGTTGATGAATGCATTTGTTTCACCAAAGGTGGAAGCATTAATCTCTCCCATAATTGCATTTCTTTCTGTTTGATATTTGCTTGTCATGTTAATTATTCATAGCACTTTCTGAGACTTCTCTCAATGCCCATAACCCGAAATGAGAAATACCTACAGTGCCTATCTCCACTTTCTAAGCTCCAATACTTGTCAAAGATTACTTGACATTTTATGTTCTGGAATCTCTATCAAATTTCAGATTATATGAGGAAAATACTTTTTACTTTTCTTCCTTCCAAACTTTCTTGTTCTGTCACATAACTCATTAACAGGTCTCAGTCATTTGCTTTCTTGTTTTTATTTTCTTCTTCTACATTTCTTATATGGCATACCACATTGTATCTTAGCGTTAGCATCAGAGCTTTTGTACTAAATATTTCCATCAACAGCTTTCTTGTTCTTACTGTCCTCACTCTCATAATTTGTAGTTTGATTGATAGTTATAGTTTTACAATTGATGTCAGAATTATGTATACTATCATCACTGCTTAATTCATGGGTATTCCCATTTGAAAGTACTGTACACTTAAGAACATAATGTTTAGGATCACTTTGGCATATGAGGGCACTGTGGTGGCATTTCCACTTGTGACTAATGATCCAACATAACAGCTAACACTGACCTATGAGAAGGGACACCAATGGTTTGCAGCTGTGCAGCATTTAACTCCCTTCCTTTAAATAAAATAGAAAATGTACTAGCCTTTCCTATAATAAAAGAGGGTAAAGTTATTTTTTGATTGTGTTAATCAGTTTACTTTTTACATTGTGTGTTTATGTACTCCTTTTATGCTTATTTTAATTATTATATTATACCAACAGAATCATATGCATTATCTGGATAGTCCATAGCTTCATCTGAACTTCCACTTTACCCCCAGTCTCTCTGCAATGTATGTGTCTATGCAGACTTAGCTATACTTTAAATAAA
Organism: Mantis religiosa; assembly: GCA_030765055.1. Taxonomy (NCBI): domain Eukaryota; kingdom Metazoa; phylum Arthropoda; class Insecta; order Mantodea; family Mantidae; genus Mantis; species Mantis religiosa. The sequence goes on from CM060950.1 coordinate 181,141,163, forward strand.
ACCCTTTCAGTGAAAATGGTACATTTTCCAGAAAGTTCTGTTACCATAGAAACACGTAACTTCATTACATTATAAAACTGATTAATTTTGTTAAATACACTGCTTAGGAAAAAAAAAAAAAAAAAAAAAAAAAAAAGGTCAGTGAAATACACCTATCATTGCATGATTTGTGTTTCCTTATTATAGTTTTGTGCAGCATACAAAATCTGTGTTATTATAATTGCTAATATTAAAAATTAAATTTATCTGAAAATAAAAAAAAGGAAATGGTGAAAGAACATCCTGATACTGCATTAAAGTGCATATAAATGTAAGTAATCTATGGTTTTGTGTTATGCTTATATTCTCCAAAAGTATGATGTAAGCTGCACAAGAGACAAGCTTACCTTGAAAGTGATCCATCCTGCTTGCTCCAGTTATTTTTACTCATTATTTTTTCATGAGATGTCACCTTTCCTTCTTGAAAATACTCGTAAAAGTGAAAAGCAAAGACATGATTTTGCTAAGTGAACAGCTGCTATCAACTGCATTAACAAGCTTCTCCATGCTTGTATTGTTTTGACAATAATATATCAGTCAGTAATGCACAAATATAAATTGTCATATTAAATTGCATTTGCGTGCTTTATAGCAATATGATTTTCCTTTTAATAAAAAGAAATGTAATAGCATTTTATTATTTGAGAACTTATACTGAAAGTACAGCCATTATGATTCTCTTCTGTAAATTAGTAGGGGAGGCCGGTGCAAGTTGACAAGCTGGGCAAGATGAGGTATGAGGTAGTTTATGTTTGTATTAGAAGATAGCACCATGTTATGGATACTATTAGTGCTCTACATTGCTAGGCACTAGTAACTTGTACAGTGAGACTGCTGCTGCAATTTTGTAGTCTGTTAGATGTAGTTTGTGCTTTTTCTCTGATGTGTTGTAATTTTCAAGACCTTTGCCATAAGATCTCGCAGTCTTGCAGCTAGATATCTGGTTATACTTTGCTATTCATTACTATCTTATATAATATGCTTTTCCCAGTCACTATTTATTAATACTTATTTTCTGTTAATCCTATCATAATAATCAAAGACTTCTAATATTCCCTATCGACGCAAGTTGACTGGGGCAAGTTGACAATCTTGGCATCTTGCTCCTACAGCTTTTTGGTGCTTTCTCTTTGCATTTTAATGTATTTTTTATTTTTCTCTGTGATTTTCATACTACATGATTCCCAAACTATCGCATAATGCATCAGTAAAAAAGCGAAGAGACACAGGCAATGTGCAAACTTCTTAATGGGCTCACCTATGAAAGAAATGCTAGTTCAGAAAGAAGCACTAAAGGTGGTACAAGAACAATTAAAGCAACATAAACAAGAGGCTGAAATTTCATAAAAAGGGGTTGTTAAGAAAAAACATTTGATTCCTGTCCAGAAAGGATGAAGCTCAAATTTCCAAAGAAAGTACAGTGCAGTGCCTTGCTTGTGATGAGAACTTTGTTGATCCTCTATTAGAAGACTGGACAGAATGTGGCAAATGCCAGGCATGGTGGCATGAGAACTACTAAAACTGTGAAGGAGGAATATTTGTTTGTGACTTTTGTTAAGGAACGCTACTGATTTTGAGTTGTACTAATTTATTATGATATTGTTCTGCATTATAGACATTTAACCACGATTATTCAATTGAAAATAACAGCAATGTATAAAATAATTATGGGAAGACCATGTAATTTGGACCAGCATGTATTTTGGTCCATCGTCAGTTTAAGAGAATGACCACAGTCGACAGTACCAACCAGACGGCTATCCTGAGCAATACTTGTTGCAATCATTCTCCCCAGTTTTCGGCATTCCGGCGTCAGTGATCTTGGGGAAAGGTTGTGATACTTACTTAGAGCATTTTCGCTGTAATTTTGCTCCGGTTTTGTTATAGTGTTTTCTTCCAACTAGAAGCTTTCTTTGGAAACAAAACTACAATGCAGAACACTCCAATACATCAAGGTAAGTGTGGCGTAGATTTATGTTGTTAATAAAATTTAGGTTTATAAGATATGTAATATTCATAAACCTCTGTCATGTGTAATTTGGGCCAAAGGTAGAGGGTATTTTGGTCCAAACAAAATCACACGGATTAAGTAAGTTAGGCAATAAATTTCAAATAAACAGTAACTGTGAAATACTGTTCTTAAGTTATTGTAGTAAATGATCAGTTTTATAACTATTTCTGTTGCACACCATGTAAATTGTGTAACTTTTCAGATGACAACAGGAGAAGCTCGCAAATCTAAGGGCTTCAGGTGTGGTCCTGACAGGAACAACCTCATAAAGAAATGCTTGCGATGCGTTCTAATACATCTGGAGTCAAGTGCAAAAAGAAGATTAATTTTGGAGAAGAGAGACAAGACCTGCTGAACAGTATGCGAGAAATCTCATGAAGAATATTGGATACAGTGCGATAAATGCAAAGGTTGGGCTTTTTTTTTTGTAATTTATATCCTCCAACGTTAAGTCATATCAGATGATGAATGGAATGGGTGAAATGATGCTCAAATGAGCCCGCGGTCCATTGAGCTTAGAGTTACCTGACATTTGTCTTTCAGGATAAGGGAAAACTCCGGAAAAAAACCTTATCCAGGTAACCCACCCTGACCAAGATTCGAACTCAGGACCTCTTGAACGTGAGGCAACCATGCTACCACCATGCTACCGAGGCGGGCTAAAGCATGGGCTCATGAAGAGTGTGCTGATATAAATTATTCTCTTCATTACTTTTGTGACAGGTGCATTTTGGAGTAAGCAGTGAAGCTCACCTTAATTTTGGACAAAGAAGTTGAAAATAATAATAGTTAGTTAGTTACTAACACTCCCCACATGGCAACCTTGGCCTTCGGGGTAACCTCACCCCACCAAGTGATGACCGGACCCATTTCTCAGGTGGAGGCACCCAGAGGGCGGTGTCCATTACCTCCGATGATAGGGTGATAGTGAAGATGGCGGTGAGGTGAGAGGACCTACAGTTTTTACCGTGGACTCCGAACCACGTTGGGCATAGGGGATACTTCACATGTGCTAGACAGAGGTGAAGGCGTGGATAGGGCCGACTTAAAATCGCCAACCCCAGAGCCGGGAATCGAACTCGGGACCCTTAGAACGGGAGCCGCGAACGAAACCACCGCGCTGCCCCGGCGCCCGAAAATAATAATAGTGTTTATGGCATTTTTATATTGATTTGTTAAAATTAATTTACTTCACTTTGATATTCTGAGCAATGTTAGTGATATACCTAATGATTATTCAAATGCTAAATCAATCTTTATAGTGCATTTCAGTCAATAAAAGCTAATGTTGAAGCACATGAGTGGGTTATAAATGTATTATATAGTGGTCCAATTTACACACCTTACCAGACCAAATTACACACCCCTGGTCCAAAAAACGCGTTCCAATTTACACACCTTACCAGACCAAATTACACACCCCTGGTCCAAAATATGCGCCTTAGGAAAAACATTATAATTGCAATTTGCAAATTATGTTAATGCGACTAAAATATGTACATTCCCATAATGGTATAACTTCCTCTTATTAATGCATTAAAGCAATTTGTGGACCCTATCAAAGGTATACTGTACAGATATCAGCGCTTAAATTTAAGTGGTCCAAATTACACGGTCTTCCCCTACTGTACTGTGTTATTCTTTCTAAGAATAGATAATAATATATTCAACTTTCATCAGAATTATCATCTTGCCTCACGATCTAATTCATTTTCCCTGGGGGGTACTGGGCAAGATATCATTTGTGCATGCCTATTTAAAAATGAGAAAATAATGTTGATAATATTAAAATAAAAATATCCAAATTGGTATAACACAACAAAAGGCCATTCTAGTGATGCGTGCCAAGAAAACAAAATTACTTCAAAAAAGTAATTAATTAAAAATGGCTAACTCTGAACATTGTCAACTTGCCCCGGTCTCCTCTATATATTTTATCCTGTTATTCACAAACCATGTTTTTGGTGTTACAAATGCAATAAGTGGACCTATACAAAACTTGTGCCATTTCTTCTGATATCTGTTTAGACACATGCCTGTTTACTTTGCAAGGAAAGGGATTTTATTTATCAGATTATATACAATTGCAAAGAAGGAAGAGGAGAATATAGTGGTACATGAGTTTCATTTTCTGCCAAATATACATACTGTTTAGTTTATTCACCATGGTCAAAAATGTATATTTGTAGTTTAAAATTGAGAAGAGGACTGTGCATTGGCTAATCTTATATCAGTATTTGAATTGTTCTCATTGGACTAAATTTCTCCATTAATCTTAATGTTTGCTACTTCATAGATCTGTTTGCTTTATAAATTCAAAGGATGCTTTGCTCTGAAGTTTGAGGTCTGGAGGGGGCCATTAGTTATCTTCCCTATTCTTTACTACACCAGTGCATATAGTTATAGAAAGTAAATTCTAATTCACATTATCCTCTTTTAAGCATGAAAAATGCTTTCAGAAAAATTCCTCTTCCCAAAATAAAAATGCCCCCATTGCAGTGCATTGGGTTATTCTTCTCTGTGGAATTAAGTCCCTTGCCCACATGTTGTTAAAACAGGTAGAAGTGTCTTTATGTGTAATATTAACTTGTTTGACACATGTAGATATCATAGAATAGGTGATTTGTCCACAGGACATACGGGAGTGAGGTAGAGAGTTGAAAGTGTGGGGCTTAATAGTAGTGAAATAAAATAAGTTACTAGGAAAGAGGAGCTGGCTATTATTTGTATATCTTCAGCCATTACAGTCATGCCAAGCCACAAGTGGCAGTGATAGTGAACTTCCTTAACAAAATTAGAATTTTTAGAACATCAAACTGAAGACAGTACTTTCTTCTTCTTCATCATCATTATTGCTATCATCATAAAGTTGTGGTGAGCACTTTTCAAAAGTTTGTTTTTAAATCGCAAATCTCTGCACCATCTTCCTACCATTGACTGACACTCAGCTCCAAAATAAACTGTAATGGATAGAGGGATACAACATGACAAGAAAGGGAAGAGAGGAGATCTGTGGTAGGAAACACAGTAATTATTTACAAGGGTTGTTCAATAAGGAATGATCATAATTCTTTTACGGTCATAATTTTTCGCACTAAAAATCAATCTTATTGTATTCTGTTAGCTTAATGTGAAATGAACATGCTGTAGTAGTTTCATTGTTGGTACTCGTAGTTCCCACCTGTGAGAACCAAGTAACTTCAGACATGTTCAGTATTGCCTACCGCTGCCATGGAGGTAACACACGAGGAACAATATGCAGCTTTGGAATTCTGTTTCGTCTCAACAAATCTTCAGTTGAGGCCTATGCAATGTTACAGAAGGCCTATGGAGAGTCTGTTTTTCCCTACAGCACAGCTCAAAGGTGGTTTAAAATGTTTAAAGAGGGGAGACAATCAATTTCAAAGGAAGGTGGACCTGGTGCTCCAGTTACTGCTTTCACGGAAGAAAACATCAACACTTTTGCTGCCACTGTGAGAGAGGATCGACGAATTAACTTAAGATCACTTTCTGAAATACTGAACAGTTCATTGGGTGGCACCCACACGTTGGTGACAGAAATATTCCACATGAGATGTGGTTGTGCGCGATGGGTTCCAAGACTGTTGATTGCCGAACAAAAGGACATTTACATGCAGGTCTGCATGCAGTTTAAAGTTGATGTTAGAGGAAGATCTGGAGTTTCTTTCAAACATAATCACTGCTGATGAAACTTGGCTACATCATTTTGATCCTGAGAGCAAACAGCAAAGCTCAGTATGGAAATCTCCTTCATCACCAACCCCCAAAAAAGCAAAAGTGGTTGCTTCTGCTGGGAAAATTATGGTCATCTCATTCTTTGATATTCATGGAATGGTTTATCAGCATGTTGTACCTGCACACACTTCAGTAACTGGATAATACTACAGGGATATCCTGAAAATTTGCAAGTACATATCTGGTGCAAAATACCACATTTCCGTGAAGCAGGCTGGATGCTGCACCACAATAATGTGCAGCCACATATTGCCAATGTTGTTGCTGATTATCTTGCAAAAATCAACGTGAAGTGCATCCCTCACCCTCCCTATAGTCCGGATTTAGCCCATTGTTACTTTTTTCAATCCCCTAACTTGAAGAAATGCCTTTGTGGGAGGCATTATCCATCATCAGAAGTAGTGGTGAGGGCTGTGCAGGCGATTTTGAAGGATCTCAAAAAAATGGTTTCCAGCATGTCTTTGAAGACTGGCAGAAATGCTGGGACAAGTGCACTGCATTCAGGGGAGACTATTTTGAGACGGACTATCAAAGTTATGAGGATGAGTAAAGGTACATTGTCAAATAAAGGTTGTGATCATTCTTTATTAAACAGTCTTCATATAATAAATCATATGCAATGTTATTTATTTCAGTCAATTCTTTACCTTTGCAGATAAAACATGTGTAACTTTTGATAAGTTCTAGTTCACTTGCAGTATTCAGAGAGCTCCTGGGTATAATATTGTAACTAACAAAGATCTAACAATTCATAGGTTTATTTACTGCTTGCAACTATTGGAGAAAATGAACCAAACTCAGGAATAGCCATAAAATAATAGGTGTAAATAGTTTCACAAGCTTCTTTGGAAACAGCATATTCTGATGCAATGGTAGGGTTCAAATGAGTTGATGAATCTATTTCTTCCTTCCAAATAATGGATATATCACTGGAAGAAAAAAGTAAAAACTCAGCAGAAAGCTTTATAACTAGTAAACAAGCAGTTTCAAAAAAATTACAAACACTCTGAGGATAAATGTATTTGAATGCACTAACAATATTTAGTTTATTCTGCATTTATTTATTTCTTCTAATATATGGATGCTACATGACAAACTTTCATAACTTTGTGTGTTTGGTCTTCCTCTATAGAAATACATAAACTTTCTGATATAATTTCTAGGGGTGATAAAGAAGCTTACATTTTTAGTCCAACATTTCCTAACCTACTGATTCAGCTACAGTACAATAGTTAATTCCAGTGTATTTTGGATGCATGTATATTTGCAGAGACACATACACATCAGTAGATGTTCCTTTCAAACAAATTTGCGTTCTAAGATACAGGTCACGTTTTAGTTAATGACAAATGAATTGTTTAAATAAGAGGTTAGAAGCAAGTCACTTAGTTACCTTTACAGCAGCACTAGCACATGGAAGCAGGAGTGGCAGCCAGATGTTGTATGTCTATTCTCATATTTCTGCACTAAAGTAGTACGGTAACTACGAAGCAAATTATCACATTTTCAGTAATGTCAGCCATATTGCTCTATCAGCTTTGTAACTAGTTTTACTTAACTTTGTATTAACAATACTTCTTCCTTGCTTTCTTTGTCTGAGTTGCTGTCATTTTCATTATTTCATTGTTGCTTTTCATTCCATAGTCTTGAATAATAGTTCTTTCAAACCTTTCTTTCACAATGACATCTCTATCCCAGTAATCCTATTCAGCTTTTTTGAACATGATAGCAAGCCTTTTCCCATTGTTTCTCAATTTCCTTAAAATATTGACTACAGAGGATTTAAACACCCTTTACTTTAAAAGCTACCCATTGCTTTAAGTCTCCCATATTATCAAAATGTGGTTTAGGTTTGGATGGTATGACGGAAGTCTCAATGTTTTGTGATGATCTTCAGGTAATATTTTATCAAAGGGAATGTTCTTGTATTGTAGTCCTATTTTTAAGGAATTTGATGTAGGAGGTTTATGTAACTGAGCATTGTAATGGGAAGCATTGTTGCTTATTAGAGCTTAGGTCTGCTTTCTGCTCATATTAGTGAATAAAGATATGGTCTTCAATACATCACTCCCCTTTGGATACAGGTGCCATGAAACCTGAAGTGCTGTCATCAGACCAAATTTTTTAAACTATGCATAAAGGTATCATCTTTGTAAAATATTGAGCATCCTTCAGGTCTGTCATTTCTGAGGGAAGTTTGGTTTTCAATCGGAAATCGCCATTTATTTCTTCTTTTCCCATTTGAAACATATCTTTAATTAAGATGTGAAGGCTCATAAATTCACCTTGTAGTTTGGATTGCAACTTTTGTAATAGACAAATACAATTCTTCTATTTTCCATATAAATTATATATAGTGCATTGAATTAGATGCTTATGAAAATTATCAGTTTCACTAACCTTTTTGGGAACAATGAGCTTCTTCCCCAGAGTATCATAAGAAGTTCCTTCCTGCTCATGCTTTTGTTTTTCTTGCAAAAGTCAACAAACTACACTAGGTAAGATCTTGATGACTGCAGCAACTCGTTTTGCACCTCCTAAATTTCTTTGAAATATGTTGCAGAAAATGAATCTTTATATTTGCCCTCTTTCTTCATTCACTCATAAACGTTACATTAATATACATGATTTTATGTTTTCCTCCAAAATATGTCTACTTCACTAAATTTGATGTGCTGATCTCAAAATTATAGGTAATCAGATTTTTCTATCATGTACCACTTTTTTACAATTAGCAGCTATAACTATTATGTTTTATTCTAGTTCTGTAGATAAATGTTTTATGGAACTAAGAAATACTAATAATTTCTTTGTTGAAATTATTATGTTTCACAGCAAAGATGTAAATGTAACAGATAACAGTATATAGCTTATTCTAAGTTCATCTATCAAATTTAGTTCAGTCTGTAATTGATTTTCAAATAGTAAGGATCTATTTACATGTGTGGCAGTTGTATGTCATACATTTGTGTCATTTTCGACAATATGTCTTCTAGAAAGTGTGAAAGTACTCTGATATATTTTTCCATATCTATGGCAATTTTGTTGTTCAAAAGAGAAGACAAAATATTACACATTTTGTTAAGGCTTTCAGCCTATTTTCGTATGAAACTTGGAGTTCTTTCAAAAAACAGGCACCAAAAAGTTATGTCACACTTACGTAGAACAACTAAGGAAATGAAGTCAAGATAAAAGAGCTGGTATGCCCTTTGCTTTTCGTATGATCTGGCATAAACCTTGAAACCATGTGGATGATTGCTATTTTTGTGTGTGTGATGTTATAGGCTACAACACAAAGAATGTGAAAGGAATCACTTATCCATATTTGTTGTCTGTAGAAAGAGCCATATCACATGATCCTGGTCTTTTTGTGCCTTCTCCATTAGAAGCATTTGGAAAAGAATTGTCCAAGCACAGGGTTTTCTTCACATAGTTTCACACAATCAGAACTTATTGATTTGGTTGAGACTTAAATCTTCCGAAGGAGTGTGGTGAATTACTGGGCTCCAAACTAAAAGAAAAGAACCGCCTCTCTCCAGGAATGCCATTTTCTTGTTACAGACAATATGAAGAGGAATTTCTTCCCTATTTCTCTCAGGAAGAAACTCTCATATATTTATCACAATATACCTGGTTTAAGGATTGCCTTGGAAGCTGCTGAATACATCTGGTGAAAGAAGGCTTTTTATAGATTCCTCTAAAATTAATCTGAAAGGTGTACTGTTGTATAATGGACAAAAATATACATCAGTTCCAGTCACCCATTCAGTTTACCTAAAAGAAATATATCATAACCTGAAATTACTTCTACAAAAAGTCAAATATGCAGACCATAAGTAGCAGGTATGTGGAGCTTTAAAAGTCATTGGCATGCTATTGGGTCAGCCATCAGGCTAAACCAGAACAAAAACCAGAACAAAAACCATGCCAAACATGATATGGGTCCTGACTTCACGCATACAAATAAATTTGAACTGTTAAAGAAAGACGAAGACAAAAAACATGGCGGTAAAGAATGTATAACGTGTGGGAAAAATGAACGTAAAACCAGTAAAGTAGTAGTACTAGGAGATTCAATACTCAAGTTCTCCGGGGAACAATGGAGGAGATTATGGGTGAAACCATGGATCTCGTCACTAGCATTAGATCTGCAGTTCCTAGTGCTCAAGTAATAGTAAGCGGGATGCTAAGAAGACGTGGTATAACCAATAAAAGAGTGGAAAGAATAAATAGTGAACTGAATTGGATGTGTGAAAAACGACGGTGTCTTTTTGTGGATGGGAAATTCTGGTTACAGGACAAAGATTTTGGCAGAGATGTGGTCCATCTAAACCGGCGAGGCTTCTACAAATTTGGTAAATTACTGTGTAGTGTTAGCAGACAAGGGAAACTTGTAAGGAATAAGGTGGATGTGGTCCTTTCTCAAAGGGAAACTTTTCTAGCTCCCCATAATCATGCGGCTCTGACAAAACTCAAAACACCAAAAAGTGATACATTGAAACTAGTGCGCATTAATATACAGTATCTAAAAAACAAGTTACAAGAGTTAGAAGTGATAGGCGAAAGTGAAAAACCTCAGGTTATATGTGTCAATGAACACTGGTGTAAAAATGAGGAGTTAGTGTTGTACACTCCAAATAATTTTGTATTAGGTAGTGCATATTGTCGTATAGAATTTAACAATGGTGGTGCATGCATATTTGTGAGGAGAGATATTAGCTTTAACCCTTTTAGCATAAATGGCATTTTGGTAGAAAAATCTTGTGAAGCATGTGCAATTGCTCTACCAGACTTCAATGTCATAGTATTATCTGTTTATCGCTCGCCAAATGGAGACTTATCGGTATTCTTTGAGAAAATAGAAGCTATCTTATCTATTATTACTAATAGCGAAAGTAAAATAATACTTGGTACAGATCTAAATATTGATCTGAATATGTTCACCAATGAAGCAGCATATTTTCTAAACTTATTAAGGTCCTTCAATCTATATCCCACTAGCTTTCAACCTACAAGAAATAGAGCTTGTCTAGACTATTTTTTCACAAATATCTCCCAAGGCAACTATGTAGTGTCACCACGTAACTTCTGTATTTCAGACCATTTTGGTTTAATAATGCATACTGTAATTCTAAAACGTACTCCTAGTCATGTAAATAGGTATAAGCAGATACGTGACTATGGGAATAATAATATGACAAACTTCTGTGATCATATGAATTCTACAGACTGGTATTATATAATTACAGATGCTGATGTCAACACGTCTTTTCAAAACTTTGTAGATCATTTTTTAGGATGTTTTGAAAAGTGCTTTCCAGTTAAACGCAAAAGGATAATAAATAAAACCAATCTCAAGTGGTATAACAATGAACTCAAACTGTTAAAAAGTCAAGTTCTGGCACATCATACAGTTTATGTAAATTCACATTCAAAACTAACATGCTGTGTTTTATTTGTCAGTGGGATACCAGAATCCAATCTGAGCACTGGAGAAGAAATAATTGGAAGCAGAGAGACAGTCTCGTGCCAGGAATGAAAAGTGTTATCTGTTAGTGTTTTGTGGATCCCAAAAATGTTTTCTTACTGTCATTATACCTAAAATTAGGTTTAATGAATCAATTTCTTAGGGCTTTAAATAAAACTGACAACTGCTATAAATAAATTTGCAGGAATTTCCCTGAAGTAAGCTAAAATTAAAGAGGGAGTATTTGTTGAGCCACAAATTAGGAAGTTGATTTCTGGCACTTAATTTGAAGAAACGATGACAGATACTGAAAAGTAGGTGTAGATTGGTTTTAAGAATTGCATTGAAAACTGTCTGGGAAATTACAAGGATACAAATTTCAAAAATATTGTAGAAGATATACTTGAGAAATTTCGAAAGATGGGTTGCAATATGAGTGTGAAAGTACATTTCCTGCACTCTCATTTAGACTCTTTTCCAGAAAACCTTAGCTGTATCTGCAAGGAACAGGGGAAGCTATTTTATCAGGACACGAAGGCAATGGAAAACATCCATTTCAAGGCAAAATGAAAAACAACAACAACAACAACAACAACAACCTTGTGTTACTGGTGTAATAATGATGTGATTATTTAGAACAGATGTGAAATATTAGTTTTTTATGAAGAGTGTTGTGTTCACAGTTGTAGATTTATTAACTTTTATTTAATAATATAACATAAATTCGATAGAGAAGAGTATAAAAATTAATATTTTTCTATTTCTTTTGTTGTGAGGGATTGATATGTGATGGAAAAAAAACTAATTTCATATTCTGATTCAGCTTACTCAAATTAGGGATTCACATATTCAAATAAAACCTCCAAATAAAAAGTTAAATTTCGCATATTAGTATTATTACTAATAATTGCATAACTTTGACATTGTAGAAATTTTCCTTTTAGTTTTGACATTGTAGTAGGACTGTGATCTTATTAATAAAGCATTTCCCATTAAAATACTGGTATTGGCTTAGACCTGTACTGTACAAAACTTGGCAGTCAACTTGCATTCTGTGTAGTCTCAAAATGCAACATAGCGAAACAGAGCTGTTTGTTATCACAACCTAAACTAGAAGAAAGGAGCAGCTTGTGCCTACATATGTGAATTATTTATAATGAATATATAGTGGAGCTGTATTGTAGTATGCCTTTGATAATCTCTGTTTATTTCAGTTAATATTATCCATATGTTTCTGCACAGCATGAAGTTTGTTATTTAATTGTTTACTTACCTCTCTGTAACAAGCACTGAGATAAAAATGTAAATCTCAAATTACAAAACAACTTACGTTCTATTCTAACCAGTCATTGTGCTTTTTCTTAATTACAACAATTTATGTTTCGAAAGTTGAAAAACCTTATGTTAATTTCATAATCTCTCATTATTCTGATTATGCTGTACTGCAAAATGCTTATTGAAACATTCCAAGTTAAATTAAAGTAAAATGTGGGGAAAGTGATATCAGTATTAATATTTGCCAGCTATAAAATGCAACAACAATCCATATACCTACATTTCTACCAACATCAAACCAGCAAAATGTGCCCAAGTTCTGCAGGGGTTAGTTTATTACTTTTACCAATGGCTTGTGTTGGTTAAAGATCTTATTGCTAATTTCCATGTAGCATAAAATATTACATAGTTTAGGATTTGGCTTCCACAACTTTTATATTTTCTGCATATAGCATTAATCCTAATTAGAAAAGATCTGAAGGAGTCTTGGGAGAGATGTATTGTATTGTAAATGTTGTGTATGTTATTGCATTATATTGTAGCCTAATTTGATGGTGTACAACATTTCCAACGACAACAACGATGTTTTGTTTGTTTGTAATTTTATGTACTCCAGCGTTGTCATATCGGATGATGAATGGAATGGGTGAAATGATGCTCAAATGAGCCCAGGGTCCATAGAGCTTAGAGATACCCAATATACATTTGTCTTTCAGGATAAGCCCCGAAAGAAACCTTATCCAGGCAACTCGCCCTGACCGAGATTCGAATTCGGGACCTATTGAACGTGAGGCAGACATGCTACCATCTACGCTATTGAGGCGGGCAATGACGACGACGACGACGACGACGACGACGATGATGATTATGATAAATAATGCTGAGAGCGATCATAACAATAATAAATAGATAATTTGCAATGTACATTTAACCAGTTATATTATGAAATAAAGTATAACTGTGACATATAAGATGCCAATATTCCCAACAGATGTGCGCTATATGAAAAAGCAACAGTAGATTAATTAGGTATGTACCTGTTTATCTCTTCTTGCCCTTCTTCTTCTTTTTCTTCTGAGCATCGGGCCACGGAAATCCACGACATTTTAGCACGTCTTGAATATTATGACATGTGTAATACGCATTATCCATGGCATGCTCATTAAAAATGTCAATATTACACCGGGATTTGTATCTGCTTTCTGATGACTTTTTTGTAACAGTTTGCTTCTTTGCTTTATCGTTCTTTTTCTTTTTTCCAGCCATTTTGTATCTAAGCACCTGTGCAAGTATCAGGATAAGGGGACGTCTTTATTTGGTAGAACGTAATGTTGTCATGACAACGACAGGTGCGCCTTAGCGCAGGAACCGAGCCATCCTTAGGCGGTCAATCTACCTTTATTTTCTGTACCAGCTACACTCAAAGTGTTACATACGGGTCGTTTCAACTGAAAGTCGCATTTAAACAACTATTACACGCGAATTAGGTATCTCTCGTACACACACACACACACACACACACACACACACACACACACACACACACACACACACACACACACACACACACACACACACACACATATGAGGATTCGATTGGGTTCCACTGAACACCGTCATTTCCACATGTTTAACATATCTTCTTTATTCTGACATATATTTAATGCACAGTTCCTACTTCATTACACGTAATATAAATATACATTATAGAATCTCACACATTTATCTTCCAATGTCATTACATAGTAATCAACCCACTGTCTACTAAACAGTACTGCCATTAGTAAGTAACAAAAATACTTCATATCTAACACACCTCCTTAATTTTGTTGCTCACCATGACTTTCGATTTTAACATTTTACAACACATATAACATTTCATTTACTCTTGTTTACAACTTTACATGATGTCCAACTACTCTGTGAATTTTACAAATTTCACTTTACACAAAGACTGTCAAAATATCAGCAATTTGATTATGTGTTGAAACATTAATCACACCTTTCTTTTCATAGTAAGTCACAAAATGATAACTGACACCTATATGCACGCAATTCTTACAAAATTTGCCATTCTTTGCCAATGCAACTGAACCACTATTGCCCTCATAGTTTGTTACACTTTTATTTAGTTTCACATCAACATCAGCTAAAATTCCTCTTATGGGAGGAATGCTGCTAATCCTAATATTCTGGATGAGTCAACGCTCTTGACACTATTTTTTTTTTTTTTTTTGTTTCTGTGATGTCCACATAGCTTTATTTCCAGACACTTGAATTATTGTACCACTTGTTGATTTTCTGTCAGATAAATCAGCTGCCCAATTTGTATTCACATATCCTTTCATTTCTTCACTGTAACTTGATCCATATCTTAACTTTACGGTTCTTTTTTGCGTCCTCCAACGTTAAGTCATATCGGACGGTGAATGAATTGGGTGAAGTGATGCTTAAATGAGTCCGGGGTCCATGGAGCTTAGAGTTACCCGACATTCGTCTTGAAGGATAAGGGAAAACCCCGGAAAAGCCTTATCCAGGTAACTCACCCTGACCGAGATTCGAACTCGGGACCTCTTGAACGTGAGGCAGACACGCTACCATCTACGCTACCAAGGCGGGCGTTTATGGTGCTTGTATGATATAAATATTCGAATTCTCAGTGCATAGATATAGTCAACATGAAAAATTCAATGCCATGGCCGGGATTTGAACCCCGGATCTCCTAGTTTCCGTGCAGTCGCTCTAACCCATTGAGCTACCATGGCCAACGTGCCAACCTGACATTAAATTCTCCATTTGACTCATATATTTCCCCGGTACACCACTAGGGGCTCTCGTATTCGAGATTCGCCGTTTGTGGCAACTTACTGTCGTAAGTACTTGAGTCCCAGGCTTCATCATTTAACTCTTATTTTAGTTAATTGATGGAAATTATTAATTTCTTCACACTAGCCGTACATAGACTAAGGTCTTTGATAGATAGAGTCAACATGAAAAATGCAATGCCACGGCCGGGATTTGAACCACGGATCTCCTGGTTTGAAGTACTTACGATAGTAAGTCGCCACAAACGGTGTACCTCGGATACGAGAGCCCCTAGTGGTTTACCGGGAAATAAATATCAGTCAATTGGAGAATTTAATGTCAGGACGGCACGTTGTCCATGGTAGCTCAATGGGTAAGAGCGACTGGACGGAAACCAGAAAATCCCTGGTTCAAATACCGGCTATGGTATTGAATTTTTCATGTTGACTCTATCTATCAAAAACCTTAGCCTATATATGGCTAACAAATGATCAATTTCCATCAATTAACTTAAATGTGAATATATTCCATTTTCTTCATACATTTGTTGAACTCTCCTTGCAACTACTCTTGCCTTATACTTTCCACTTGATTTGATTCCATAAATCCATTTCACTTCTATTATGTTTTTATCCAAAGGGTTATCCACTACTTTCCAGGTATTGTTTTCCTCTAGGTCATATATTTCTGTAGCCCGCCTCGGTAGCGTAGATGGTAGCGCTGCCTCACGTTCAAGAGGTCCCGAGTTCAAATCTCGGTTAGGGTGAGTTACCTGGATAAGGTTCTTTTTCCGAGGTTTTGCCTTATCCTGATAGACGAATGTCGGATAACTCTAAAGCATCATTTCACCCATCATTACATCGTCCGATATGACAACTTAATTGTACCAGTACCTCTAATTGCTTCTGCATAGTTTACTGGAACACCTGCATTACAGAAATTTGCATAAACAACATACTATAATAGATAGAGTCAACATGAAAAATTCAATGCCATGGCCGGGATCTGAACCACGGATCTCCTGGTTTCCGTCCAGTCGGTCTTAACTTTTGAGCTACCATGGCCAACGTGCCGTCCTGACATTAAATTCTCCATTTGACTCGTATATTTCCCCGGTAGACCACTAGGGGCTCTTACATTCGAGATACACTGTTTGTGGCGACTTACTATTGTAAGTACTTGAGTCCCAGGCTTCATCATTTAACTCTTATTATTTTAGTTTATAGGCTAAGGTTTTTGATAGATAGAGTCAACATGAAAATTTCAACGCCATGACATGAGTTAAATGATGAAGCCTGGGACTTAAGTACTTACGATAGTAAGTCGCCACAAACGGTGTATCTCGAATGCGCGAGCCCCTAGTGGTTTACCGCGGAAATATACGAGTCAAAAGGAGAATTTAATGTGAGGACGGCACGTTGTTCATGGTAGCTCAATAGGTTAGAGCAACTGTACGGAAATCAGGAGATCCGTGGTTGAAATCCCGGCCATGGCATTTAATTTTTCATGTTGACTCTATCAAAAAACTTAGCCTATAAACGGCTAGTATGAAGAAATTATTAATTTCCATCAATTATTTAAAATAGTACCATAGTACCATATTTTTCTGGTAACTTCCTTTCCCTTTGTGATTTTTTATTAGCCATCACCTCCTTGGTTTTTTCATCACTAGCTACCTCATTACTTTAGCTCTGTCTCTCCTCTCTTGATTTGTATCTCTTATGTTGTCATCATTACTATTTTCTTCAACCTTGCTGAATTCCACTTTATTCTTTTCTTCATCATCTGTATATTCTACTAAACTTGTAGTTTGTTCCACAAATCTCACATGCCTGCTACTGATTATCGTATCAACCAACACTTTATGTCCTGTTTCTGTATATCTATAGGTTTTTCTCTCGCTGCTTTAGCATTCATCTTTGAAGTTCTTCTTTCTTCAGAAACTCTCACAAACACAGTATTTGCATAGAGTTTTACATGTTTTACATCTGGTTTCCTTCCTGTAAGGATTTCCACTGGGGTCTCTTTTATTTCTGTATTTGTCAACGATCTATTTCCTATGTACACTGCTGTTTTGACACCTTCTGGCCAACATCACTTATTAAATCCTCCTTCTACTGTTAAAGATCTAGCACTGTCCATCAACGTTCTATTGAACCTTTCTGCAACTCTATTTAATGCATGAGTATATGGTGGAGCCATTTTAATATGAAAAGCCTTCTTCTTTTTGTGACCTGTAAAACGTACACTTTAAGTATTCTTTTCCATTGTCACTTTGAAGCTCTTTGATTTTTCTACCTGTCTGATTTTCCATTAATCTTGTATATTCCACAAGACAAACAAACACTTCACTTTTATACTTTATGCAATACACCTTTACAACTCGACTATAATCATCTATAAATGTTACAATATATCCCTCACCATTATAGCCTATAGGATTTATTGGACCAATTACATCACCACGTATGATTTCTAATACATATCTCACTCTCCTTCCTCTATTCCAAAAGATTTATTACACATTTTGTTTGCTAAGCATATTTTAAACATCACATCCTCATTTTCAACTTTAACTACACAAAATCTTTTCAAATTACTGAAATTTTTATGACCAAGGACCACTTTTCTTTGTTTGATATATGAGAAACACTAGTTTGTGATTTTACATTTTTCTACTATCTATGTCTCCACTTAAATATGAATCATTTATGATTCTTCTCAGCTATAGCAATAAGCTCATTATTTTGTCATAAATTTCTGCTAGCTCTTTCCTAAACATTATATTATATCTGTGATGAGTGGTTGATGACACACTTAACAAATTTTGATTCATGCTTAGAACACAGTTAACATCTTTAACTTCTATTTCAACTCTTTTACCATTTACATTAACAAATATTAGAACACTTCCTTATCTTATTAGCTTCGAAGATAAACCATCACCTACTGTTACAGTTACTGGTGAATCTAATACTCTGTATTCTGTAATGTAATCTGAACATCCACTGTCTAACAACCATAGCACAGATTGGTGAGATTTAGCATTACAGTTTTTACTCACTAAATGTGTTACAACTTTAACATTAAAAAGCTTATCTGACGTCTCCTAGTTGCCTGCATCCGGGATCGTCCTTGAGCTGCTCCTCTTCCTCTGCTGGCACCTCTCGCTGCGCCCTTGCTTCTGCTTCCAATCTGTATTTGTATTATCCTCGCCAGTTGGGGGATACGCGCAGGTTTAATTAAAAAGTTACAACAGTACGCTTTTCCAGACTCGGCCGCAGCCCTAATTAATGATTACCTTTCGGGTCGACGCTTTCGCACCGCGGTAGATATAGTATCTAGCGTTAAGCCAATTAAAGCCGGCGTCCACAAGGAAGTCTGTTGGGGCCGACAGTATTTAACTCATACATAAATGACATGCCGAACTAGTAAGAACGAACAAATATATATATATATATATATATATATAAAACTCAAACAAATATATATATATATATAACTCGACTGCGAATTATTCATCAACGGCTCCAAAACGCTTTAAATACACTGAACACTAGTTTTCCAAATGGAGAATTAAAGTAAATGCAAGAAAACCCCAAGCAATAATCTTCACAAAAAGACTCCAGCATAGGAAAAACAAGCGCGCCCTTCAGCCGCTAATATACCAAGGTGAAGGGATCGACTGGAAGGAGCAAGTGACCTATTTAGGTCTTGTTAATAGACCAAGGCCTCGCCTGGAGCAAGCGCATCACTATGGTCAGAGCCAAGGCCAATGGCCAGTTAAATAAATTGTATCCAATCTTCAATATAAACAGCCAACTTAAAGTACATATGGGCCTTACCCTATATAAGACACTACTAAGGCCAATCATGACATACACAGCCCCCGTATGGGGATATGCTGCGAAAACTCACATACATAAACTTCAAACACTGCAAAACAGAATCATAAGAATAATTGCAAAGCAACCGCCGGTAGCACCGGCCCATCTTTTGCACAATGATTAAAACTACACTCGATTGAGGAATTTATCAAAAGACTCAGCTTTAACGTATACAAGCACAAAGATAAAAACGGCAACGGCCTAATACAACAACTAGGCACATACGAAACCACACATAATAAACATAAAAGACCACTATCCTTTTTGATAGGACCTTAGGCCCTGGGAGATCCAGAAATAGACATCCAAAGAATACCTAAACACACTAGTAAGACCTCCATAGAAGTAGAAAGATTACCCATGTCTATATGGCACACCCTGACATTTGGCAGTCCACAAAGTCCTTGCTCTTAGTCAAGCTGGCCCGGGGGGATTCACTTTCCCACTCCCCACACTTATACGACATTGCTCTTTTAAATATGGTCATGATGTACCAAATACAAGTTATAAATTTAAAATAAAATTAAGCTCAAATCAGACGCAGCTTAAGCGCAGACTTTTCTTTAAACTTAGAAATACCATTGACCAACGCAGCAGATGCGAAGATACAAACTCGCTATATTACTTGAAATTTAATCTTATCTTAAGCATAATTTACTTTATATTTAAAGATAACCCATGACTGACGCATTTTTGGTGCCCACTGCCTTGCATTAAATGACACGTCCTACCCGCTTGAGGGATGGCAGACCATTAGCTAAGGACTAAAAAACTAGCACATGACTGTCTCCTCTATGTTGGGGACGCAACTACTAGATTAAGACCGCGTTTCCCATAAGATACGACACTACACCTTACTACATCCTTCACCAATGAATTCGCGAGGGCGTATTCAGGGCTTCAGCCATGCTTACGTCCTGGCCCCTATTCTCACCTCGGTTAGGCCATACGGCCAACCCACACACCTACTCCATGAATCCACAGGTGCATTTAGCGGTACTGCTGGAATTCCTCTCGTGACTACTCTCCGGTGGAGGTTAGTTTTAGTGAGTAGTACCTTCGGGTGAAGCTCACACTCCTGGCTGTGCCATTCCAGTACAGTTGGGGTTAGTCCAGAAATGGAATTTTCCTCCACTTGAAAAAAAAGGTGTACTGAGGTTGCTGTCTCTTCTGCAGTTGAGTCCACCTCTCCAATTTGAGTACTTCACTTCGCTGTTCTTGCTGGACAGTCTCTTTGGTAATGACCAGGCTGTTGGCATCCATAGTACAGATTTGTTTTCTTCTTAACCCTCGAAAAGTAGCGTGTGGTACATACGTAGCCCAGCCATTTTCTTTTTGCAAGTGCGCATCTCCTTCTGCTTTCATGGTGCTGGGGGTCTTGACACGTTCTTGAAGCAATGTGTTCTAAACGGTTAGTTGGCTATTACACAGTTTAGCGAGACAGTATTTCTGTTATTTGCAATTAAACTTATGTAGCCTGCGCGACCACTAATATAACAGTTTCTGAAATGGCTACTAAGAGAAATGTCACATCAGTGCGATCCATGCAACTTGTATTTCTTGTGCGAATCAAAGGTATAAGAAAATCAAACGACGCTTTTTCCTCAGATAGTGTCCTGGGAGCTCATAAAGTCTCAAATAGCAAGAAGAGCAGAACTGAACACTATACCAGTCTCACTAACATTGCGTTCAATTCTTCTCGGAATTGCAGAACACAAGTCGTACAACTTCACAACAAGGTAGGTAGGTGCTACTTATGTGGAAAAAACACAGATATATCTACCAGGAAGAATTGCAGCATGTGCCAAAGAAAGATTTACAATAATCATTCCACGGCGGTGGTGTAAAAGGGTGTCTACAAGAAGAATTGTAAACCAAATAGTAATTTTGTTCTTGTGTCATATTTTGAGGCTATTACTACACATTCATATGGCGACTGTTGGAGCAATGTAAACATTTAATACATTCTGTATCAGATATTGTTGTTTTCACTACTCTTATCTTGATTAATATGATTCAGGACTATAAAGGAGCACTATGAACAAGTTCACCGTGTATTTTACACGACGCATAGTATACTTTAATTTATATCAAATTATCTTGAAACAGTTCATAAACTGAACTTAATGTAAGTAAACACTATAAAGTTATAAAGGAATATCCCAGTAGGTTATTAAAACAATGTAAGCAGTGTATACAGTAAATTTTATTGAGTTTTAATATACTGTAAGCTGTAAGAGCAGGTATATCAGCTACGAAATTTCAAAACAGTAATCACTTGTACATACAAGTGCAACGTGAACAACGGGAACTGGATAAGTAGCTACACTTTTACACCAGTAGTTAACAGAGCTATCTTTAAATAACCGAAATCGTGCGTGGAACGCCTTGCATGCCTCCTACATATCACTAGTGCTCTCTACTCTTTCTTTCTTTCTTTCTTTCTTTCTTTCTTTCTTTCTTTCTTTCTTTCTTTCTTTCTTTCTTTCTTTCTTTCTTTCTTTCTTTCTTTCTTTCTTTCTTTCTTTCTTTCTTTCTTTCTTTTCTTTCTTTCTTTCTTTCTCTTCTTCTTTCTTTCTTTCTTTCTTTCTTTCTTTCTTTCTCTTCTTTCTTTCTTTCTTTCTTTCTTTCTTTCTTTCTTTCTTTCTTTCTTTCTTTCTTTCTTTCTTTCTTTCTTTCTTTCTTTCTTTCTTTCTTTCTTTCTTTTCTTTCTTTCTTTCTTTCTTTCTTTCTTTCTTTCTTTCTTTCTTTCTTTTCTTTCTTTCTTTCTTTCTTTCTTTCTTTCTTTCTTTTCTTTCTTTCTTTCTTTCTTTCTTTTCTTTTCTTTCTTTCTTTCTTTCTTTCTTTCTTTCTTTCTTTCCTTTCTTTCTTTCTTTCTTTCTTTTCTTTCCTTTCTTTCTTTTCTTTCTTTTCTTTCTTTCTTTCTTTCTCTTTCTTTCTTCTTTCTTTCTTTCTTTCTTTCTTTCTTTCTTTCTCTTTCTTTCTTTCTTTCTTTCTTTCTTTCTTTCTTTCTTTCTTTCTTTCTTCTTCTTTCTTTCTTCTTTCTTTCATTCTTTCTTTCTTCTTTCTTTCTTTCTTTCTTTCTTTCTTCTTTCTTTCTTTCTTTCTTTCTTTCTTTCTTCTTCTTTCTTCTTTCTTTCTTTCTTTCTTTCTTTCTTTCTTTCTTTCTTTCTTTCTTTCTTTTCTTTCTTTCTTTCTTTCTTTCTTTCTTTCTTTCTTTCTTTCTTTCTTTCTTTCTTTCTTTCTCTCTCTTACTACATTTGTTAAATTCGTTAATGCTCTGTCATAGTACAAAAATACACATGTGTAGTTGTCAAAACCTCGGCAAGTGAGGGCGAATCCTTTTGGTTAACAAATGGTGACTCCTACGTTAGCTAGATTGACAGACGAGAGTCACATCTGGCACGGCCCTCTACAGGAGCCTCTTGGAAGCAACGGGCCCCTTATACAAATACACACAAGAAAACTGAATACCAGTTGAAGAGACGCTTCAGCCACGAATAGACATGGGCAAGATAGCAGCAGTGGGCATCGATCTCGGAACCACATATTCCTGTGTGGGCGTATGGCAACATGGGAAAGTAGAAATTATCGCAAATGATCAGGGAAATCGCACCACACCCAGTTATGTTGCATTTACAGACACAGAAAGACTTATTGGAGATGCTGCTAAAAGCCAGGTTAGTGAAACAATTTTGTCATGCTCTCCTAATTTGGACACCCTTGATTTGAAGTTTTTTTTTAAGAAAAAAAAAAATACTCGGTAATGGCTCACAATTGAAACGTAATCCATCCTGTCGTAGAATATCTGAAACAATTGAGTTTGGTCCCTTCAGTACCACTCAGGCTTTTTAGTTATGATAGTTGGACATTATCTTAATCTACTATTTGTCAACCATGCTTAAAGGTTTAGGAAAAAGGACGTCCTTTCTTCTAGTAATTATAACACTTCTCGTAACTAAAATAACACCTCTGCTATGTTCTGTTTAGAAGCATGTACTGAAATTATCTTTTTTCTCAGTATTATTATTTCTACACTTACAGAAAATGAGCAAAAACATATTTTAATTGACTTTACAAATCTTAGTTCAGTTATTTCCTAGTTTTGTAACACTCAAAGCTCTTAATTGGACAATCTTGGCATAACAAACAATTGGAAGTTAACAATTAATATGGTTTGTTATACTTTTCTCATTTTTTGTCGTCTTTTAAATGTTTCTTGTTTCTTTATATGCTAGTAGAACTCACAGCCTGGTTATCAGCGTGGAAATATGCAGCTCATAAGAATCCACTAACCCCTTTCGTTCCTTAGTTATTACTCTCGCCACTCATTTTTTGGTAAACGCAAAGCATTTCTCAAGTGACTTTTATACATATTTTCCAAGCTCTAAAGCAAACACGTTCTTTTTTATTGAAAATTTCTATCTTAAATCCCTCAGTTTTGTAAGGGTTCATATCCATACATATTCCTTTCTTACTAGTGTGTCATTCTTCCCAAATGTAGATGTTCCCTGTAGGCAATATAATTTCCCACTGTAAATCATTTTAGTCAATAGTTTTTCAGTAACGTTTACTATTAACGACGAATGCAATATCCATTTAACTAACTTCCTTCATTGTGATTAGCGTTGCTTTCTGTCATAATGACAAATATTTGTGACCTACATGTTACTCTGTTTCCTTAATGATCTCTTCTTCTGTTTGCTGCTTTATCTATTGCTTTCTACTTTGGAAAACGGATACAATTTTGGTTTCCACTACTTCCTAGGTAAACTGCCGGTTACACAAATATTAATTCGCCACTTATCTTGTCTGACAAGATACAAGCTCTGCTAAAGTTTGCTACTATTTACCTTCTATGTAGGAAACCATATTATTGTTTTGTCCAGTTAGAAAAAGGCGATAGAAAATACACAAAGTAACGATCTTAGTAAAGAAGACAAACACAGAGCATTCAGCACTGGGCCGTGTTAGCACCTTGTGACTGAGCGTGCGATGTAATAGTAAAATGTTTAATTATGGTGCTAAACATTCAACTGTTATTCCTCTGTATAAGACAAGTACTGCTTTCACTGTGTAACCTTTCAACTCTCTCCCTCTCTCTTCTCCGGTGTCTACTCCTGTCGGTCTGTCTTTCTTTTTAGTTCTTTTGCGTTTGTTTCTTCAGTGCCCTTGGCATTTGCATTCGTTTTCCTCTCTCTAAGTTCCTTTCTATCTTTATTTTTTTCTGATTTCTATACCTAAAAATCATAATACTAGTTTACTTCCTCTTATATTAAATTAAAATTAAAATTATATCAATAACAATGGACAAAAGAAATGTGATATAACGAGGGTCTTGCCTACTGAAGCTCTTTGATACGCTCTGTTCACATGTTTTGGAGGTTTACTGGATTGATGTAGGGAAAGTTCACCACTTCGTTAGACCTCAGAAGTCTTTATTTGCAAGTTATTCACGTATATATTCAGTCCTACCCCTTGGGTTGGAACTAGCGTATTCTTCTACTAACCAAGAATGGTCTAAGTTCGAAACTTTGTTGTATCACTCATTTGCCGCGGATTCTTCTTATGCTCTTAAAATGACGATTAACTCTAAATTCAAAGAAGCAGGGTCTTATTTGAACTGCGTTGCAAGCGTCTTTGTTGGTCCCAGTAATTAAAAGGGGCATTAAACATATTAAAGAAGAAAGTATACTTTTCCCGAGCGTTCTATATTAATTACTCTAGAAAACATGTTTTGATGGCTTCTTTGCAATACCTTCTCGTCTGCAAATTTTCTACTGTGAATGTCAGTTGCTTTAAGTTAGTTTTACTAAGCTTTTTAAATGTATTTTAATCCTTACAAAGACTGTGTAGTCTAAAGTGACACTTAGCATGTTGTGTTTGTAATACAAACCATTTTGCGATTCTTTGTGACTCAGAATATATGTAATTTATTACTTCCTTAAAGACACATTAAATACACCTTGGCTGGTTTAAACTTTGATGTTCCGTGTTCCTTTTGCAAATTTTTTGTATCTCAACCAGTGTTATATTCTAAAAGGGTACCACAGGATTCATTTAAGCAGTACCGAGTCAAAATATATATTTCAAATCAGAAGCCACTCTCTGGACTGCACCAATGTGAGTCTTGTTTCGATTTCAGAACTGAAATTGCAGCTATCTTAAAATTCAATTTTTGCAAACATATATCACTTTCTATTGAAAAATACAAGCGCTCCAAATGTGTAACTTGCCACACCACTGTGGGAAACCTCGTCTATAACATGCGCTATGCCTGAGTTAAATAAGTGTAATACATGTATAAAAATTGAGGACTTGTGTAGAAATATTTAAATACAAGTTGTAATTAAATTTCTTCGCAGACAAAAGAACTTACAAACACTAATACTACTGGAAGTTTAAATTCCTTGATTCAGTGGTATGGGGCAGAAAGGCTACAACTCTTTTCTACAGCGGGTTTATAAAGAAAATGAATCTGAATATATTACATTCTTGTAATCAAGCAAATCTATTTTAGAAGTTAATCAGTTTTTTAGGGAAGGTAAAAGCATACTGTGGTGAACCTTTAAAGGGAAATATGGGCATGTTTAGTGAAAATAGAATAACATTTTTTACATTAATCTGTTAATTCCATTCGGAATTAGTTGCTCTCACTTTCCACTCTCCTTAAGAATAAGACTTTATCTTAAATCTGAAATACGCAATTATCACGCAATTAGGGTTGGTGCACTTCAGCATTAGAATTCGATATGTAGAATTTTGATCTGCTATCTAACGCTTCTGTAACATATACATATTCAGAATTTGTAATAGGTTAATGTGGTTTAATTCCAGTTGTAATGTATTTTGAAAGAAAAGAACATTTTTGGAAATTAAAACTTCACTTATAAATGGTATTAGCAACTTACAAATGTATAGAGTAGGTAAATTATACATCTATATTAAATTCATAAAATAGAACATCAAACACCCGTTAAACTGGAGGGAGTGGAATTGATCCTTAACCGAAAATAGGTAGATAGGTAGGTAGATAGGTAGGTAGGCAGGTAGGTAGGCAGTAAGGTGGGTAGGTGGGTCGATAGGTGGGTAGGTATGTAGATAGATAGGCAGACAGGTAGGTAGGCAGGTAGGTAGGTAGTAAGGTGGGTAGGTGGGTCGATAGGTGGGTAGGTATGTAGATAGATAGGCAGAGAGGTAGGTAGGCAGGTAGGTAGGTAGGCAGTAAGGTGGGTAGGTAGGTCGCTAAGTGGGTAGGTATGTAGATAGATAGGCAGACAGGTAGGTAGGCAGGCTGGTAGGTAGGCAGTAAGGTGGGTAGGCGGATAGGCAAGTGGCTAGGTGCCCGCTTTGGTAGCGTAGATGGTAGCATGTCTGCCTCACGTTCAAGAGATCCCAAGTTCGACTCTCGGTCAGGGTGAGTTACCTGGATAAGGTTTTTCCCGGGGGTTTCCCTTATCCTTACAGACGAATGTCGGGTAACTCTAAGCTCCATGGACCCTGGACACATTTGAGCATCATTTCAACCATTTCATTCACCGTCCGATGTGACTTAACGTTGTAGGACTTAAAATTACAAAAAAGTAGGTAGGTAGGTAGGCAAGTAGATAGGTAGGCAGTCATGTAGTTAGGCAGGTAGGTGGGTAGGTAGGCAAGTAGATAGGTAGGTAGACATGTAGGGAGGCAGGTTGGTATGAAGGCAGGCAATTAGGTAAACAGGTTGTAAGGCAGGTAGGTAGGCATGAGGTAGGTAGGCGGTTATGTGGTTGGCGGTGCGGGCTGGCAGGAAGGAAGAAAGTAGAAAAGAACGAATAGAAAGAGAGAGAGAGAGAGAGAGAGAGAGAGAGGAGAGAGAGAGAGAGAGAGAGAGAGAGAGAGAGAGAGAGAGAGAGAGAGAGAGAGAGAGAGAGAGAGAGAGAGAGAGAGAGAGAGAGAGAGAGAGAGAGAGAGAGAGAGAGAGAGAGAGAGAGAGAGAGAAAGAAGGAAAGAAAGAGATAAGAGGTTTTATTTAAAGGAATGCAGTGCAAAGTACTAGACCAAAGTGATAGAAATTGAGCGTAACAGAGTAGGCAGAGAAATTGATACTGACGCAAAACTAACGTAAACAAACAAGATCAACAAAATTAACTTCTGTCATGCAAGTTCATGATTCAATAAAACTAAGGAGCGACATCATAGAACATATGTGAATATTTTATTCTGCTGCCACTTACAATTAAATTTTGTGCCCATGTTAGGAGAAATTCAAATACTTTGTGGACCTATTATGGGTGTCCGTGATTATTTTTGCTTAACAACCAACAGCAATGGCATGAAGCATTCCACTGATACCGAAAATAGACTCAATTAAATAAATTATGAATAATAAGACTAATAAATATAGTCAGTGGTAGTCTGATAAGTAGTCAATGAGGTGTCAGTATGGTACAAAGAAAAGCAGAATCGTTCTAAATATGAAAATTTTAGGAAGTTGTAAAGTTAAGGGTTTGTGGATTGAGTGACTCATTAAGGCTAATTTTTGGCTACGATTAATGGGAACAGTTAGCGATCTCTGGGTATTCCGGCCAATTCGCAGAATTATATAGCTCGGATAAGCTATGCGAGTAAGCAGTTTGTTAGATTAGCTACAATAGCGAAGTATGGGATTCTTGGAATGTGAAGAAGATTTTCTTAGAAATTTATAGACGAAATTGAAAAGCAGCGGATATTAGAGAAGTGGAAGTGACGTGGCAAAGTGGAGCTAAGAGTACGGGACTTAGGCTCATTAACAAATAGGAGTTTTGTAGGAGAATTTTAACCTTAATAAGCATTTTGGACAGAACTTAGATCACTTCTTGTCTGATCGCTGGTGGGTAAAGACGAAGCTAGTCGAGTCTCCTAAGTGGCAGAACCGCGTGCTATTGCCTGGTAGAGAATTGAGTTTCCTGGTTTAGATTACTGCCACAAACTATTTACTGAATCAATTACTCAAGAACGGGAAATTTATATCCTAGTTTCCACGTGGCTCAGTGGTTAGACCGCTTGGCTCTCACCTAGGTGGCCCGGGTTCGATCCCAGGTGACCGCAAAGTGAGATTTGTGATGGACAACACGGCGCTGGGGCGGGTTTTCTCCGGGATGTCCGGTTTCCCCCACCATCTCATCCCACCGGTGCTCCATCTTCATCTCATGTATCATCAGTGTCATCGCCTGCGGTGCCGTATGTAGTAAAAGCGGGCGTTAAACACTACACATTTCATTTCCTAGTTTCCATTGATCGGCAACTTTTCCGCTAAAGTGTTTAGACAGTTTATTGAACGTTTCATAGTCAGGACCAGTGTTATCCCTGCATATGCGCCCAATCATACGCACGCTGAGTTAGGTTTCTCGTAGTTCCAACAGATAGCCGGAAATATCGTCACCAGAAAATTTCAAGACAACATGAAGGAATCATCTTCCCTTACGTTTAATATTATGCTTCAAATAGACACGTCATTAGGGAGCTTATTTCAATTTAATTAAACACCTTTCCCCTTAGAGATAAACAACTGTAAATAAGACAGAAACATAAGATAAAACATTAACCGGGCTTGTGGACCTCGTTAATATTTTATCTGGTACTAACACCGGCCGTAAAAGCCTACTGTGACTTTGTGGGTTCGTGAAATTAAAAGTCCGATTACACCACTCAAAAATGTTCTTTATTTCCACCGACTTACAGTTAAACTCTTGCCAATTACACAGAATTACGCAATGCACACAACTACGATTCACCAGTTCGTCCGTTACAGTTCCCTTTTTGCTCTCGCAATTACGTACACTCCTCCGATACACGTACACAGTCTTCTCGTCCGTTCACTAACACGGCGCTCCACTGCTTGCCAAGCACTGACTCAACTCACTCATTGCAGCCCTTTTTATAGGAATATCACTGTTTTTCTAGACGTCTCTCGTTTTCAGTGAATCACCGCGAAGGTTCCAGACGGCAGAGGAAGGGGGAAGAGGCGGCCAGCGACAAGTGAAACTTCCCTAATCATCCCCTCAGTTAGTGACTGAGATTAATGGGTGGGTGTGGCGCGGCCTCTGGTCCCTTACTCAGCTGTCGTTGGTTGTGCTTTCCGATAATTTGGTGACACTACGAATTTTAATAAGACACAAATTCCCGGAAGAGCATAGTTCAATCGTTTACGGAATCCTATTTTCCAAAAGATACATATTTTGTGATACTTTATATAAATAAATATTTTAAATACTTTTTCAAAGAATATATATAATTTATCACCTTTCTTTGCTATATTTTTAAATTTAACAAAAAAATTCGTGCGATATCATATAAGAACGCAATGTGAATCAACTTTATTCGTAAACGTGTTACGCGTCTCGGTAGCGTAGATGGTAGCGTGTCTGCCTGACGTTGAAGAGGTCCCGTGTTCGAATCTCGGTCAGGGTGAGTTACCTGGATAGGGCTTTTTCCGGAGTTCGCCCTTATCCTGAAAGACGAATGTCAGGTAGCTCTAAGCTCCATGAACCCCGGACTCATTCGAGCATCATTTCACCAATTTCATTCATCGTCCGATATGACTTAAATTGGAAGACGTAAATTACAAAAAATAAGGTCATAAACGTATTGGGCATTGAATGACCTCCATATCATGTTCTGCCTCGCTATCTGAAAGGAGAATCCCTCATTTATGATGTGGACGGTTGAAGTCTTGTTTACACAGTACAGCATCTTAAGTGAAGTGATTGGCGATATAATGTCGAGTGTTCACTCTCATTTGCAATATGTTGCTGAATTTAGTGGCATCTTTACAAGTGATGGAAGAATTCTATTCTGTCAAAAATGGGAGAAATCAATAAATGTAGATCAGCGATCTCAAGCTTTACAGCATTTAGCAGGTAGTAAACATACAACTGCAGCTTCACATACAGCTTGTAGGCAAGTTCTTTTAGGCGAAGCAGCTTCCTTTTCACATACCTTGGTTCTAAAAGGTTTCGAATATTATGCAGATTTATGCAAAACTTTTCTTTCGTGCAATATTCTGTTATATAAATTGAACATTTCAGAGCTTAGAAAATTTATTACGACATACAAAAATGTTGAAACCCCAGAAGAACCAACATTAGGAAAATTGTATGTGCCTACCTGTTACGAAGGAATGCTAAGAAAGATCAGAGCAGAATGTGAAAATAAAAAAATAAAAAATGGGTAAGCATTGATGAATCGCCCGACACGATTCCTAGCGGTAGGAAAGTGAAAAATGTTATTTTAAGTGTTCTAAAAAATAACAAAATAGTTTCCAAGAGATGTTTCTATTAGTATGTAATCAACCGTCAGCATACAATCCTGTAACAACGGATCGCTTGCCCGCCTCGGTTACGTGCCTCACGCTCAAGAGGTCCCGAGTTCGAATCTCGGTCAGGGTGACTTACCTAGTTTCCTGGATAAGGTTTCCCGGGGGTTTCCCTTATCCTGAAAGACGAATGTCGGGTAACTCTAAGTTCTATGGACCCCGGGCTCATTTGAGCATCATTTCACCCATTCCATTCATCGTCCGGTATGACAACGTTGGAGGACGTAAATTAAAAAAAAAACCGAATCGCTTATTCAATGAATCTCTTCATTTATTACGGTCGAATGTAGTGAAATTTGATAGTCTTACTCATACTTACGATGCTGCCCTATAAATGAGGAAAGAAGCCGAAGGTCTTTCTGTAAGCTTC
Source organism: Mantis religiosa (assembly GCA_030765055.1). Classification (NCBI taxonomy): domain Eukaryota; kingdom Metazoa; phylum Arthropoda; class Insecta; order Mantodea; family Mantidae; genus Mantis; species Mantis religiosa. The sequence continues at coordinate 181,172,105 of CM060950.1, forward strand.
TACACATGATAGATGTATTTGTATCTATAGTTGATGGCTTACACAGATTATGTGAACAGATACGCATACTATGTCGTAAAGTGGACATATTGATCTCACATGGCAAAAAGGTGTTTGTGAAAGCGCCAAAAGAATTGATTTGTTCAGAGCCAACAATCCAGATCTTGCACTTCCACCTAGAACCATAGTTACTGGTTGGAATCATCAATGTTTTATGTAAACAACCTTCAAAATTTTAAGTTGGTTATTGGTGAACTAAATAATTATGACGCTTCTTTAATTTAAATTCTTCAGAACTAACCCAAAGACAGTGCACTAAAAATTAATAGTTTTACATATCTGCAAATTTGAGTTCTTTGTGTCTTTCTATTAAAACGGTTGGAAACAGTAAGCAGCTTGTTAAAGGAGACAAATGCACATCATGGAGGAAAAATTAATTCAGTCAAAGTTCCAAAAGTGGGAGCTATTAAACAGAAATTTAAAAGTGTGTTCGAAAAAAATGATGGACACCATAATGTGAAAACTTATCAAGGTTCCGGAAGGGGAAGTAGACGGTAGTGAAATTGAAAATGTCTGCCAGTGACATTCTTTTGATAAAATGTGCAGCACTACCATCTTGTGATGTTGAAAGCTTCTACTCCCAGTATGATGTATTGTTTCTAGACAACCGACATCGGTTTGTGATATGAAGCTTGGAGAACATTTGCCGTAAGTATTTACAGTTGTGAAATATTGAAACAAAATATGTTTGAATTTTATCCACAATTTTTATATTTTTACAACACAAAAATAAAATATTTTAAAGTATTGTGTAAAGGTCCAATTTGCAGAATTTCAAAATGTTCTTTATTTTCGTAGAAATACACTCTGTTCAATCCTTACAGTAGCAGAATTCGTCACATACACAATTACAATCTACCAAGGTCATTGACCACAACAAAGAGCCCAGTTTCAATTACAACTCTCGTTTCGCTTCTGTTTACGACTACTCGCGATCTCTTATATATACCTCCATTGATAATTCTAGACTGTTCTAAAATGTTCTCTATCAATCAACATGTCACTAGAATTTTCTGTTTATCTAACTTTCTTTGTTTCGGCAGACCTTTTATCTCCGAGCTATGTTTATCAGTTCCTTTGTGTGCACAAGCCGCGCTATCGCGATAACGGGTTCACGACAGTATTTGTATCACGTAAAAGTCCGCTCCACACACATCATCGAGTGCGTCATGACACAATATAGTTTGTGCCAGTTGGGAACAACACTATTTACATTTTACTAACAACCCAAAAATTGCAATATTCCAGTTACCTTCACATAATATTTCAAACTATTGACAGCATTCGGCCAGCAAAATAAAGGACGTATCAAAACTTTGGAAAAACGGTTTTCCCAGTTTCTTTCATGTTAATGCCCGAGCGGGATGGCTCAAGCCGTTTCCTCTGTGGCCCGCATTGTAGAGGCCCGGATTCGATTCTCGTGGTCAGCTTACCTGACCCATGGGTTCTTTTCGTGGGGCGTCGCCAGGTGAATACTGCATAGGTTAATTACATCCCCGTATTTCCCGCCACTCCACGTCGTCTCCATTATCATTTCACATCATCTGCCATCTGGTGGTCTCTCAGGGTAGAAGTGTCGGCGGGTGTCTCGGCGGTGCATGGCGAGATAATATGCTCTGAGCAAAAGTACTTCCTCCTCTGGTAGGTCGGTTGCGGATCTCCGAACCTGCTGCTGGGATCATTTGCGAATCGGCTGCTGGGCCCGTTTCCGCACTGCAGTAGGGGGGGGGGGGCATGCCCGTTGTCCTGACCTGCCGGTGGAGGCCTCTATCTGAGTAAAATGTAGGGATGCATCTCTTTGCATTGTTATGGCTCCTTGGGTTGGCCACCTTGTCTCCTCTCGCCTCATCCTTCCTCCCAGAAGTGTTCCACTTGGGGGCATAGGTACAGTGAATCACGACTGGTCTCCGTGCCGAATCCCCTCCGTAGTAAAACCTTAACCTAATGCTTCATGTTACTGTTCAAAGTTTTATTGTTGTCAGTTGTGACTTCATAAAATTGAGTTAAATGTTGCTGCTGACATTTTAATTTGAGAAAGAGTCCGAAATTACAACATATTTGAAGGTCCAGCACACCTTTTAACACAATATATTAAGTTAACAAGTCATTTCGCAGGTTTTATCTCCATAAGAGTAAGAAGAAACTTTCAGCTGAATAATTCATTTACTGTGACTAAGAACTAAAGTTACAAGTGAATAATCACGCTCTTTAATACCATCATATCTGTGACAGGTCTTAAACGGACTTAACATAACTCGAATGTCATAAGGAAATATAGTATTACTTGTTTACTGAGTAATAAAAGCTGATGTCCCATTTACACTAATCCTTCACATTTTAGAATGATAATTTACTGCAGTATAAACATTATCAAACTGTACATGCTCCTCAGTTGAATCAGAAAGTAAAGAAAAAAAAAAGAAAAAAAAAAGAAATAAAGGAGGGGAAGAAAGAGGAAGGAAAGAAAGAAAGAAAGAAAGAAAAATGAATTAATAAATGAATCAAGGCAACAAAAAGACTTTATTTGAAAAAAAAGAGTCACCGATTTTACACTTATATTGAAAGCATAATTTTCGCACTTTGAATCATTTACACATTATATTACATTGTTAAAATACATAAAAATCGGTTCACGATTACTAAAACGTGTAAATATAGGATAAGTAGGGTAAAATGAAATGACCATCAAGAAAACTGCTTAGCAAATTATCCATCTGATTTGTTAAAAAGAAACTTATATGCTGTAAGGTGGAACATTAGACGTTTAGCCCCAAAATTTAGCAATGATTGTGCCCTGTCATTTAGTCATGGAACATTTGAATTAGAAATGTATTCGTTCTTAAGGACAGTGGGACGTGTGAATGCCTCAAAAATGGAATTTTTGTTTTATGTGTTATAAAAATCTTTAAGATCTGTAAGATTTTACGAATCCAATGATATATTGCATTGTAGGCATCCTTAATATTTAAGCCCTTTAAATGGTGACTTAAATATGGCGTCACCATGTCCAGGCCCCCCTTTAAATACCTACATAGCCACTGAAACTAAAATTGTTATAAGTTTGTGATTTGTGGCAGCAGAGCTATGCGGTAAATTTTACGCTTGTTGTAGGTGTCTCTGCTGCAGATGTGGCTGCATATGTATATCATTTGTTATATTTGGTCCATTCGTAGCTATTGAGAACGATTGAGGCAAATGCAGCATGGGTGGTATAAATTCTTTTCGTAGAAACTTGACTACATCTAAGAGGCGTTTTGAAATAACATTTTGTAAAAAGGAGAGATACAAAGCTTTTCTGTTAACTCTAGTAGCTCCAAAATCAAACTCCTACCACCATCCTCCGGCAGTAAGTAAACAAATAATGAAACAAACAAATCCTTCTAAGGAAGCATGGCTAAAAGTGGAATTGCTTTCAGCTTCTGACAACTCGTTAGTCAGGTGGGTTAGAGAAATTCTCTGCTAGGGAGCTACCTTACTTTTTCTATCGTTTACTTGATAGAGCAAGAACTGTATATTATCCAAACATTCGATATCCAGATTTAATGGGGAATAGATATTTTCAGGTATTCTGAATAAAAGCAGTACCTTGTGTGTATGTGTGTACATGAGAGAGAGAGAGAGAGAGAGAGAGAGAGAGAGAGAGAGAGAGAGAGAGAGAGAGAGAGAGAGAGAGAGACAGAGAGGATTAATTAACCGTTAGGTTAGTCCCGAGCCTGTAATTTTATATACTTTTGTACAAATCGGAAAAAAATCAAACTATATTCAAATAATTCTTACAATAAATGAATAAATGAATAAATGAATAAATGAATAAGTGAATAAGTGAATAAGTGAATAAGTGGATAAATGAATAAATGAATAAATGAATAAATGAATAAGTGAATAAATGAATAAATGAATGAATAAATAAATGTATATAAATATATAATAAGTAAATAGGTCAATTAAATATATAGAATGTTTCTAAATTGAATGGACAAAACTTGGCAGTAGATAGATAACCTAATGTGAATCATATTTTGTCAAGTAACCTATCGGCTACGACGTTTCGTTTCAGTGCAAGATGGATACTAATTGGAAGGAATTGGAGAAAGAGTACAGTCGTGTCACTCCAAGAGGCGTTTGTTATTATAGTCGCGCTGCTGGAACGGTTACCATGGATTTATCTTTGTTAGCAGATACCTCTCAGATAACGCACTGATTACTATTGTAAGAGTGAGATGGGAACTGACACGCCCCTCGTTCGTGTACTAAACACCAATGAACGCATCACTTCAGCCAATGGAATTCGCAGGAATCACAAATGACATATATATGTTCACTCCACGTGGAGTAATCAGTGCGTTATCTGAGAGGCATCTATTACCAAAGATAAATCCATGGTAACGGTTCGAACAGCACGACTATACTACTATCACTAGGTTTGTTTACTTTTACTTCCCAGTCTGCCCCTTCTAGCTGTTACTCTACGTAAAGCGTCTTTCACTGTGAACAGAACAGTGACGTTTGGGAAGTGCGGCAGACATGGAACGTTACACTTGGCATGAAGGCATTTGCGCCAATCGACCACATGTAAATGCTTCGCCGTATGCCTGAGGCTTTACTGGGAAAGATCTCCAAACCGCCAGTGTCCTCACAATACAATTGCCAGCATTCATCAGAGACTAGGCGAATGTGGGTCATTACTAGACGAGCAGATAGGCAAAGACGCAGGCTCCTTGTGGGAGCATACATTATGCCCAATCAACTGAACGCCAATAATTATTTAGTATTTCTTCAACATGTTCTGCCTGAATTGATGCATCCGCTTCCTCTCAACATCAGAATGAACATGTGGTTTCGGCATGATGGGGCACCAGCTCATTTTCGGAATCAAGTACGTAAACATCTGAAGCTACTTTCGACAATCGTTCCATAGGTCGAAGTGGAACCATTGCCAGCCATCACGCTCTCCTGATTTGACGCCAATGGATTTCTTTTTGTGGGACCACATGGAGGTAACGGTTTATGAAACTGTTGTGGACACGGAGGAAATCCTTGAATCGCGCATTGTCAGCGCAGCAGCTGAAATCAGGGAAACCCCTGGCATCTTCGGAAGGGTAAGAAAAGTTATATCATGGCAATGCACTTCTGATATGGAAGTCAATGGGCGTGTGTTCCAGCACCGTTGACGTGATAAGACAACCAATTGGACCATTTGTCTGTTGTTTTTTTTAACAATTGTGTAAGTGCTTGAACTTCTGTATTTTCGTTATGTTTAGTTTCTTCTTGCCTGCACAATAAAAACACAAACTTATGAAAAACTGAATGGCTTATTATTTGCACAAGCCTACTTATGTGCGTTCACTACTTCCACTAATATCCTTCTGGTACTGAAACGAAACACCGCAAGCCATAGGTTCCTTAACCAAACATGCTTGAAAAAAGGGGTATCTACCTGCTCCCAAAGTTTGTCGGTCTAATCTAGAAACATCATATATATGATCGTCACGACTGGCGGCCGATACATGCTAAGGGCAGATAGTGTAGCGCGGAAATAGGAGACAGATAATGCAGTGCGGAGATAAAAGGCTTGCCGAAACAGATAAAGATAGATAACTAGAAAGTTATAGTGACCGCTTGATTGATACAGAATATTCCACAACCGTCTGGAATAATGAATGTTCGTATAAAAAGAAGCCGCTACTCACCAAGGAGTCGGAGTCAAAATGGAACTTGATTTGTGAGCGCACAGCTTTGTTTTGAAAGTGAACTCTTTTGCTTGTGGCAGACGACCTTGGAGGCTGTATTTGTGTATGCTGCGTAATTCTGTTACTGTAAGGGTTGACCAAAGTGTTTTTCTACGGAAATAAAGAACATTTTGAATATCTGCAAATTGGACTTTTAATTTTACGAACCCACAAAGTCACTATATATATAACCTTCACATATACACTTTGAGACAGGAGAAGTATTTTCATAGTATTAGATATATCCATTACATTGGATGTCGTTCGTTTGGATTTTTTGGCATACCCTATTTACTTTCACTGACTCTCTTTTGTTTCTCCTGAGCTACAGTAAAGAATAAGTAATATCACGGAAAAAACAGGTCACTGTACTCTTATCATGTATGCTTTGTGTAACTGCTAAGACATGTGTACTGAAACTATTTCTATTAAAGTATGTTTAACTTTAGGATGCTAGAAAAACTAGCTTTGCTCTCAATAATTGACGGGTAGACCGGAAATCGTCGTAGAAAACAGTGAGTGATTTGACATGAGATCTCTGGTAAGAATTTGAAGATAAGTTGCGGTATACGAAGCCTGACACTTTCGTACGATTTGTTACTGTTGGCATTATTAAATCTCACTGGAAGTTCTCCATAAATTGAATGGAAGCTTGTTGATAGACGAAAAAATAAGAGGTGATGAGTAGCAATAAGTTGTCTGTGAGTTGAAGCTAAAATAACTACAACGTAAATGTAAGTGCAAATATTTTTTAATGAATATGAATGTTAACTTTGGGTAGAAATTGAAGTATCTTGATTTATCTGAAGAGCTTTGTTTTGGACTATTTGGAGTTTGTATTTCAATTATTGCAAGTACTGCGCAATAATCGAAATGGCCTGTAAACGTCTTACGATAGGGCATGAAATAATACGGTTATGTATAGTACATTTTATTGCAAATGTGTAACATGTAATCCAGACATTTCAGAACGAGGTTTGTATGTTAATAGGGGAGGGACTTCCCAGCACTTTCACATGCTCTTTGTGCTCCCTAAGTGATCCTTGGGAGAGAAGACCAAATTTTGCATTAGCTTGGAGGGAATTCCTAACATGAGATTGCTGGCTGAGGTTAGGTAAGTCCTGCCAAGCACCTGCGAGAAAGCACTATTTCCGCCGTCCCCGTTTTGACTCATGAGTTTAGCTGTGACCTTGGGGTTGACACAAGTGGATTTGAAATAGTGCTTCATTGTTTAATGTTCTCGCTCTGTTGTTATATACCCAGGTTAAAGGGTTACTTATACTTTCCTTTATGAGACAAATCTTGTATCACGTGAAGTAGCATCATATTGCCACATCAAACAAAACGATTACATTCACACTTCAATAAGCAAACCTGTTGAATTTGCTTGTCTGCATATTTTATATCTGTAAAACAATATAATTAAAGCGAACTGAATGGTTCACGTGGTTTTGTCTGTGACCCGCATTCGGAAGGTTTGGGTTCGATTACCATGGCTGGCCTACTTGTACCATGGCCATGGACTTTTCGGGGGCTTTGCTGGGTAGCCAGGTGAATGCTGGTAGTTTAATTACATCCTCCAAATTTCGTGTCCCTCCATTTCATCTCCAATATCTTTTCACGTCATCGCTCATCTGGTGGTCTCTTTCAGGGCAGAAAGTGTCGGTGGTAATCTCGGCGCTGCATGGCAGATGTTGCTCCTGGTAAATACTTCCTCCTTCGGTAGGATGATTTCCAGTCTCCGGCTGACCTGGTGGGCCATTTCAGGACCAGGGTGAGTGGGATACCTACCCGTTGTACTGACCTGCCGGAGAGTTCCCAACTAGTCAATTGTAGGGAGGGTGCTCTTAACATAATATGGCTGCGAGACGAATAATTTATAGTTTTAACAGTGATTTGGAGGAACAGTATTGTTTTCCAGAATTCAGAGGGAAACCCTTTATGTTACAGTAGTAGAACGTAGTTTTTCGACATGTTACATAAACTTTTATCGTGAAATTCCCATTAATTCTGAATTACGAAAACACGAAACTAGAGGCTTAAAATGTTAATTAGCATTAGAGAAAATTGTATTCACAAAGCCAGTTCTGCAGAATTTCAGTAGAAATACACTTTGGTCAACCCTTACATTAGCAATATTACGTAACAAATACAATCTGCAAGGTCGTCTGCTACACCCACAAACAAAGCGTTCACCTTCAAAATACAGCTGTATGCACACGTTTCTCAAGTTCCATTTCGACTCTGTCTCTCACTGGCTCCTTTTTATACGTCCATTGATATTTCTTGAAAGTTCTGTAACAAACAAGAAATCCCCAGACGAAAGGCGAATTTCCAGTCATTTATTTGTCTCTTTATAAGTTTCGGCAAGCTCTTTTATCTCCGCGCTGCACTATCTGTCCCTTATCTCCGCCTTTGTGTGCGTCGGCCGCCAGTCGTGACAATATGTAAGTATATAATGGCGCTCAACTACGGGGTCATCATGAAAATAGCCAGAGATAAACTGAACTATATATTTGAGCAGATCAAAATAAATTAGCAAATAAACATTCACGATTAAAATAAAACAATATTAACTATATGTAACAATTAATAAAACGCCCAAAGACACAAAAAACATTTATTTAATAAATGTTATAACAGCTTGAGAAAAAAATTTAAATTACCTACCCAACGGCGGTCGAATCAATGTTTTCCTTTTCTTAGGGGTTGAGTTACCATTTACACCAGGTTTATCCCACCTTTTCTTCACTGTTCTGTCACAGAGGGCTGGATCTTCCTGTTCCATATCCTCTCTGGAAAAGGGCTGCTTTCCATCTAATAATTTTGGGTTCAGAGGCTCGAACCGATCCCAAACTGTGATCGATGAAGATGTAAGTTGCTATTCGGAGTCCTTTCCAGATGATTCCTCAGATGATGTTGAGGGAGGAGATGGTTGAGGACTTTTATGCTGGCTAGCTTTTTTTTTTACTGGTCTTTCTATTTTCCCTAAGGAAGTCAGTTCTGTCATATGAGGTCTTGAATTTCCTTGACGATACATTATATACCTATTACTGGTACATATGTCGTTCTTGAAGTTGATAGTTTCGGCGGTGACATGGCTGAATTTTTTTTTTTAGGACTGGACTTGGTAGGCACGCTCACTGTTTTTCGTGCTGGTGTTTGATACTTTGGCTGTGATCTTGCTCTAATTGTTCTCTCCGAAATTAATGCCCAGTTTAAGTCTCTAGTTTGTGTTGCCATTTCACGTCTAGGTATCGACTTAGTTGCAACTGCACTATAAGTAACGATCCTAGGGACAGAAGGCTGACGAATACGCAAAAGCTTCCGGGTTTCCAAGAAGAACACCCTCTCTCCTACCCGAATCTCTTGGATCGCCTTTTTCTCCATATAACGGGGGCATTCTCTGGAGATAGATGAATGATTACCTCTGCAGTTGCCAAATGGCAGGTGAAGTACATTCATCACCATCCTTGACTTCGCCACAGCCAACGCAGGTAATAGCTGCATTACAAGAATCAATCGTGTGGCCAAAGCGCTGACATTAATAATACTTCAGTGGATTACGTACATACTGCGTCACTTCAATAGCTTCATATCATGCCTTAATCCTTTGCGGAAGATCTACCCTATCAAAGGGTACGAGTGGGCACCAGTTCATCTCGTTTTTTTGCGGGGGACTAGATACACATTGGTCACACCTTGTTCTGTCAAGTTGCTAAGTTTTCCTGAATCTCCTCATTGGACGTTCCACGCGAGGAATTCAGAGTCTTATGTAATTCAACACGCACCGGATAGCTCGCAAGCAAATTGGCTATCAAACTTTTTACAGCCTGGGTCGTTAAAGTAGCTTCGACCAGGAGCGTGCGATTGCGAGATCGAGTATATGATTTTACAGGTTCAGCAATATTATCTAAACCATTCTGGATAATAAACGGGTTCACGGTAGTAAATTTTCGACCTTCCACAGTTCTCATAATAACCAAATAGCGAGGACCACAAGACTCAACCTTTCTTAACATTTTTGTTTTTTTTAACAGTTCCCATACCGACAATGACCTCTACCATTGCAAACGTCTCCGATGGCGTGCTCACATCCTAGGCACCACCGACTTAGGTGAGAGTCCTGGCCTGGACCTTACTTACCTCAGGGTTTCACCTCTCAATGTACAGAGGGGCCCAATCGCCTTCAGGAGTGTAACAGGTCATGCAATGGCCTCTTCTCGGGACTGACCTCTATCAGCGGATACGAGCACAGTCCTATAAGGTAATCAGTCACCCCTGCACTCCACCTCGCCAGATATCCATCAAATTTGTGTTCAGGGAGATTAGGGTCCAACACGGATGTGCACTTTGGGCGTTTGGCATTAGCTCTCTCACCACTCAGAGGCACCCAATCCAGAGATTTGGCTCGGGACCCCAGGATCGCCAATCCCGTACCTATTGCAGTAGGCCCCTGGGGGGTAGTTCTTTGAGTCATTATTCTCTCTTATTTTAATGAAAATGGTTATTTGGAGCTTCCCTCACTTTGAAAGTCAAGCTTCGCCATCGTGTATACAGCAAGCAGTTTTATTGCAAATTTTGCTTTTTCTTGTTTTCAAGAGCAAAGGAAAATTTCCGTTCTGTGCATTTGATTGCTTAGTAAATTAATTTTGTTGGTTAAGTGTTCCAAATTAAACTTACATTTAAGTTTCAGGCAATTAGACAAAGACACTTTCTTCCCCTTCTCTAGAAAGTTGTAAGTTACACTTAGCAAGTAGCAGATAGGCACACTCCTTAGTAGATGACTCATTGTGTTTGTTAACGCCTTTTGAGAAGCAGATGCAGATAATGTCTGATAATGTTTTCACCACGGATGGGAATATACTTTTGCGAAAGGTTTGCGAAGTGACAGTGACAGCCGAAAAGAAGTTTACTATAGACCAACACATGAAGATAGGTCTACCACTGTTTGAAGGTAAAAACATAGCACACCGAATGTTATTTGGTGAAGCTGGCTCTTCTTCACTTCACTTTTCATTGAAGAACCCTGTAAGCATTCGGTTGTGTGCAGATATTCTATTGAACAAGGTCAATAACTGTTTAAGAAAGAATTACGTTAGTATATACTACCAAAGAACAATGCAGGAGATTAGGCAAAAAGTGTCAAGAAAAAAACCATTATGTAATGATGAAAGTACAGACTCGCTAGACTATTATGTGACAAATGTTGTGGTAGATCCAATGGAAGAAGATGATTCAGAAGAAGAATTACTAAACAATTGTGAACAGTAGGAAAAAATAATTTTTTCAACAAACAGCAAAATATTTGACACGTCAATGGTTATGTTATACATGATTGGTATCCAGTAGCGTTCATTATATATTCAATGGCTTGCCCACGTTGTTGACAGACGCTGCAAAGCACATGGTTCTTAAATATCTTTACTCGAATACATTGTATGTAACGTGTCTAGCACATATTTTATAGAGTTGCGGAGGTGTTGCAGAGTCAGTATTTTTTTTAAGATGGCCGGCTAATAGGATGCATCAAGGGAACCTCTTTAAAGGCATTATCTCAAGTTGCAGTATTCAAGTCGACGCTCCTGATGTTCGTTTGCCTCCATCCCGAGCTGTGACGAGATGGGGGACCTGGATAGAAACATGCAACTGCTACTGCGAGAACCTGAAGGTAGTGAGAAAAATCACTGAGCCGTATAATAGTAGTGATTCGATCTCTGTCAAAGACTTGCAGGTAAACTTTTGAAGATGAAGTGAAATTTTGGATTCCTACCTGGTGCTATAACTTGCTTAGCGAATCTGGAGTTAAGGTAGTGGAGCAGAGAGACTTAGAAATAGGGAATGGGAATGTGGGGAAGGTTGTAGCGACCAAATTAATGCTCATTTTGAATAAAAATAAGTGATTTACTACATTGTCTTAATTGCATATGTACTGTCGGATGAAAACGGTTCTCCTGGAGCATTATCAGAAGACTTAGTTTAATACTGTGTCACTTACTCTTCTATCAGTGCAAGTGGAAAGAAAACTTCTGAATGTAAAATTCTTTGTTAGTGGATAATCGACGGTCATTTTCCTTTGAAAATCTGCAAGTGGTGTTTGTTGTCCACTGCAATTCAGCACTAATGAAATGAATACTTAGAGCTTTGTCACAAAATCAATCCCTTATTGAATATCCTTTTTAATTTGTGTAACTGCATAAACTAACTGCATAATTTCATTATTATATTGTATAATTTTGAACTTCCATTAAACTGATATTAAAACAAAATTTTTCTGAATTAATGATTATTTTTTAAATTTTATGGGCCATATTTTGAGAATGTCGGGTCATAAATGCATATTTTAGTATTTTATAAGGCACGAAAGTCCTTGACCTAGGTATTTGTAAGGAAATGTTAGAAAAATAATTCCATTACCAAATAGAGCAACACATTTAAATATAAAAAAATTCAGGTGGTAATACTAGATTTTGTAAAAACATACCTAAACATCCCAAATAAAGTTGAGAATGTTTCCTTCAATTTCTGAACATAGCATAAAAAAGAAACAATGAAGAAAACGAGAAAGGAAGAATGAATGAATTGGCTATATAGTACGTTAGTTATTTTCGTGTTCTGAGAGGCGTTACTGATGCAGTTGCAGAGGAGTTTAAAATGGTGTATCTCATAATTGACATTTGCGTTATCGGCTACTAAGACCACTCGATTAGCCGTTTCAGTCCAGTGGAATAAAACCTTCATCAAAATCATTCGAGCTCATTATATTTAACTTCATATTCAAGCCGAAGTCTAACATTCAGAATGAAGGAGAAGCTTTCTTGCTTCTTCTCCACTTAAAATAAATTTAAAGCCGTCAGTTATTTCGTTAGTTATTTGAATATAAATTAATGTTGCCCATAATCACATAAATGGGAGAGAAAATGTGTTTTAAGTAAAACACTATCCCTGAAATATTTGACTTTCAGATACTTTGTATTAATGATATGTGTCTCAGTTGGGTAAATCCTTTTAAACTTTGGAGACACAACGGCTGAACATCTAAACAGGGTCGGTAATAGAAGACCTCGGAACACTCGAATCTCTGAAATACGATGGGTTCTAGCTAGAGAGAAATTATTTTATTTTTCGCAAAAATAACCCGGGCATCTTGCCAGTATACGTAGTGCTTGGTGTAACGTACATAATTTTAGACGGTCATCTTGCTCATTTACACATGAAGACACAAGACATGCATTCATTTAGATTCACATTATTAGCGTTATTTTAGAGTTCACGACATGAAATGAATTGAAGGGCAGGTGTAAAAAGCTTACCAATTTGGTAATCACGGAAACACTTTCCACTGTTTTATTTTTCTTTCTTTTTTTCCCCACTGTTCGTTATTTCGAGTTACACAAGAAAATTAATCATCTGGTTTTCTCTTTTTCGTTGTCTTAATGTGCGAAATATTTGAGCATAGTTTGCATGCAGAATCTTTACTGCAGGGAAAATCTTAACGAAATGTAAAACTAATGCAGTTTTATTAGGAAAAACTAGAAAAATAAAACACAAAGCCACTGGCAACACTAGCAACATCAAGAACGAAACAAATTCCCGATTTGTTAGATACCTACTTGGTTTGTAAATGTTTTCTTCCTTAATTCCATTCCACAGGAATTCCAGAGGAAAATGCATCACTCTTACATATGTGGGCCAAATCAATTTTGCATTACTGACAAAGCATTTGTAGGTAAGCACACAATGATATAGATAACGGAAACCAAAATTAAATGACCTCAGTGATATCTACGCGGAAGGTCACCTAAAGCTCAGGCGTTCTTGCACAGATAGTGCACTGGGAATGAAACTTGTCAAATGTCCCCCTTACTGTACAAACGACATGGCAACCATCAGCTCACGTAGTAGCTTTGAAAATCAATAATTCAGCCATCATTATAAACTTACAACAAATATTCACATTCAACAGTACACCTGCAGAAAATTTGTTATTGTGACTGTGGGTTCGTAGAATTAAAAGTCCAATCTGCAGAAATTCAAAATGCTCTTTATTTCCGTAGAAATACACTCTGTTCAATCCTTACGTAACAGGATTACGTCTCACATACACACAGTCTACCAAGGTCGATGATCACAACAAGCGTTCTGATTACACCAGCTCTCGTTACAACACTCTACAGCTGTTTCCTGCTTACGACTCTCGCGACTGGCTCTTGGCTGGTCGTCGCCTTCTTAAATACTTCATTGATAAATTCTAGATATTTCCGGAACAATAAAGAAACCGAGTATTCTAACAACTTCCAGAAGGGTAACTTAATCTGTGCCGGCAAGTCCTTTATCTCAGCTATCTTTATTTGCCGGCTCTTTGTGTACACTAGCCGCGCTATCGTAGATAACGACTTCGTGACATTATTATTGAATTTCGATTCTGGTTTCTGTGTTTAGAGGTTAGCTGAATATGTAAAAGCGTGTGGTAGCAAAACCTGGATTGACGGTTGGTGTATCTTTCATTAATTTTCTTAATTATTACGAAGCATACAATTATACAAATTAGGAAATTCCTACTCCTCCTTTTGAACGACAAATTACATGGTTATTTTTATTTCTCACACTGTTGTAATTAAGCTTGCTGTCTTACAAACGCTGCAATATGATTGCAATTTTTTAAACTATTGTTTTATAATATATTAATTGCAAGTGCTGCAAATAAAACAGAATTCGTTCACCTCAAATGTCAATCATTCCCATCTAAATCCATAGATGCCATGCCATGCCATGCCCAAATTTATAGGTATTTATATATCTATATACCTCGAGGACCGAATACAATTAGCATGTTAAACAAATAAATTCGGTGACGCCTTGCTAAAGCTTGCATTACCTTATAACTCATATGAGAAAGTACAAGTACATCTTTGATATGTTAAAACTGGAAGCAAATTAATTCAATACATTACATACCATGGTGTTACCGATAGCATTATTGTGTTGAGGCCGCGACAAGCCAGTTCCGGGCGCGCGGGCAGGAAAGAAAGGGACAGAGGCAGCCAAGAGAGCCGGACGCTTGCCAAAAGAGAGACAGAGACAGAAAGACACAGAGTGAGGTTCTGGAATTTTCCGTATTTCTGTTGGCGTCGCGATTGTTATCGAATGGCGTGCAGCTTTCTAGAAACAATGACTGGGGATATAAAAAGCCCCTAGCGGTGTTAGAGCGGCAGTTAGTTGAATTGCGCTGTAGTTGTGTGAATTGTGTAATGGTTATTGCGACAATGGACATTTGAACTGTACTGCAGTGATTTCTTTTGTTTGTTTACGTGCGGCGGGGAAGCAAGTCCACCTTGAAGACAGTTGATTGTCAATGTCACGTACTTTCACTGCTACGAGGGTTGTACAAATGTTCTGTTTACTGCAATAAAAAGTGTTTTAAAGTTGTGCAAACCAGACTTTTGATTCTACCAACCCACGAAGTCACAATTGGTGTCAGGATTGAGATACGACGATGGAAGCTGCATTGGGGATTATCTTAGAAGAGCTGAAAGAAATGAATACGGCAAACGACCATCTCAACACCGAGCTGATCCAAATGAAGACAGCGAATACCTCCCTCACTACGAAGATGGAAACGGCAAATAACTGCTACACCGCCAGAAAGTCAACACCTTGGGCCACATAATCCCACTAATCGGAATGGCTACAGATCCGGAGAAAACACAGGCTGTGAGAGATTGACCTCGTCTGCAGGAAAAGCGAAAATTGCCCAGTTTTCTGGGGCTGTGCAGTTATTACCGCGGCTTCATAAAGGGGTTCTCCGACATCGCTTAGCACCTCACTCGCCAAACGGAAGGACAACGGTCCTATGCGTAGACGGAGGACGCCGAAGGCGATTTCCAGCACTGAAACAGATCCTTTTCAGTGCTTCTGTTTTGGGATACAGCCAGGCGGCGCCTTCATTGTGGATACCGATGCCAGCGACCATAGCATTGGAAGCATCTTATCCCAAGTCCAGGATGACCACGAGTGAGTAGTTAGCTTACTACAGCAAGACGCTGCCCAAAGAACAGAAGAACTACTGCGTCAGACGGCGAGTGCTGCTGCCGGTAGTGAAAACCTTGGACCACTTCCACAAGTAAGTGTACGACCGGCAATTCCACACGAATACTTACCACTCCACCCTAACATGGCTACTTAGCTTTAGAAACCTGGAGGGCCAGACAGCCCGTTGGGCCCAGAGGCTGCAAGAGTAGGACTTCACCTCCGAACATCGTAAAGGTAAGAGCCACGCCAACGCAAACACCATATCCCGAAGAGTCTCAGAAGAATGCACCATGACCCAGAAGGTTGTGGCCAGTACACTAGAGTGGAAGAGAAAGAGCATGCCGCAGCTGTCAGAGATGTCACGGCAGTGCCTGCGGACAGATGAGATAGCGCAGGCCTGAGGAGGGAGCAGCTGGCACACGCCGACTTGGGGCCACACTTGATATCTTTTGGTAATTTACGTCTCCAAAGTTATCATATCGAACGGTGAATGAATTGGTTAAAATGGTGCTCAAATGAGTCCAGGCTCCATGAAGCTCACAGTTACACGACATTCGTCTTTCAGGATAAGGGAAAAGCCCGGAAAAACGTAATCCAGGTAACTCACCCTGACCGAGATTCGAACCCGGGACCTCTTGAACGTGAGACAGGTACGCTACCATCTACGCTACCGAGGCGGGCACTCTTGAGATAAATGGAGATAGGGACAAGACCCATCTGGGAGGAAATCGCACACAGAAGCGCTGCATACAAGTCGTACTGGGCCCCAATGGGAGACACTGAAGGCCAAAGAGGGCGTGCTGTTCCGGGAATGGGAATCACTCGATGGGAAGGCGCAGAGAGAACAGTTGGTACTTCCCCGGGGTAAGGTTCCGGAAGTCTTGGAGGAAGTGCACTCCGATCCTTCAGGAGGACACCTGGGAGCAATCCGAACGTTCGACAAATTCCGACAGCGCTACTACTTGCTGAGGCTCCAAGAGGACGCTGAGAGATGGTACCGTCAAAGTCACATATTCGCGGTGAGTCTCGTCCCCCCTAAACTAGAGCCGGGGTCGCATGACGCAGTACAACGTTGGAGCGCCTTTCGAACGCATCACTGTCGACATAGCTGGACCATTCCCAGTGTCCGACAGAGGCAACAAGTATCTGATTGTGGCCGCGGACTACTTCAAAAAGTGGCCGTAGGTGTAGGCCATCCCGAACCCGGAGGCGAATACGATCACCGTCAACCTCCTGGAACGACTGTTCTGCTGTTTAGGGGTCCGGTTTAAGCTCCACAGCGAGCAGGGCGCCCACAATGATGAAAATAGATTTAAGGCTCTTTGCTTAGAGGTTTACAAGTTTTCTCTTTCCTTACAATGACGGGAGTAAGTTTAAAGCTCCGTGGATTGAGCATGTGCATTTAGCTCTTTATTTAATATTACCGGAACAGGCTTAATGCTTTATGGATTGAGGCTTTGTACTTAGCTCTTTCTCTACAAAGACGCGAACAGGATTAAAGATCTCTGCAATGAACCTCTGCATTTAGCTGTTTCGCTACAATAATGGGAGTAGGTTTAAACATATTTGCATTTGCCTCAGCGAGTAGTAGCGCTGTCGGAGTTTGTCGATTGTTCGGTTTGCTCCCAGATGTCCTCCTGAAGTACCGGCGTGCACTTCCTCCAAGACTTCCGGAACCTTACTTCGGGGAAGTACCAACTGCTCCCTCTTTACCTTTCCATCGGGTGATTCCCATACCTGGTACAGCTTCCCGTAGGGGAAGGGATCCGTCCCTTTCAGCTGCCAAAGTGCGGGCGCTGCGGACCCTTAGCACTCGTGGTACCTCTGACGTTACTAGAGGAACCTCGGGCCGAACAGCCGAGCCCCTCCTTTAGGAGTTGTTCGGAATGGGTTGGTCTCGAGGGGGCAGTGTGTTCCCGATACCCGTGGGAGATTGGGTACGTCTTCGGACGGGGTTGAGGGAAGCCATTAAGTTTCCGGGTACTAGCCTGCTTAGCTAGTAGAAGGTGTGCTAGATCACAAGGCGGCCCCACCGAGGTCATATCGGTAGTCTTCACTTTGAGTGTTGACGCGCGTAAGTGGCGTATCCACTTCCATCCCGTCTTGTGTCCTCAGGACCAGATGGGGGGGGGGGCTTGTTAGTCTCTAGGTCTTGCCCTATGGAAAGCCCCTTGGAGGACGCCGAGCGCCCTTGGGGACAGCTCGGATACTCCCAGGTAGAAGGAGGCCCGGGTCTTTTTCCTACGGGTTCAAGGCTGATGGGGGTAGAGCCTCTGGACTTAAATCCGGTACAGCCCCCGTAGGGGAAGGGATCCGTCCCTTTCAGCTGCCAAAGTGCGGGCGCTGCGGACCCTTAGCACTCGTGGTACCTCTGACGTTACTAGAGGAACCTCGGGCCGAAAAGCCGAGCCCCTCCTTCGGGAGTTGTTCGGAATGGGTTGGTCTCGAGGGGGCAGTGTGTTCCCGATACCCGTGGGAGATTGGATACGTCTTCGGACGGGGTTGAGGGAAGCCATTAAGTTTCCGGGTACTAGCCTGCTTAGCTAGTAGAAGGTGTGCTAGATCACCAGGCGGCCCCACTGAGGTTTTCGGTAGTCTTCACCTCGAGTGTTGACGCGCGTAAGTGGCGTATCCACTTCCATCCCGTCTTGTGTCCTCAGATGGGGGGGGGGGGCTTGTTAGTCTCTAGGTCTTGCCCTATGGAAAGCACCTCGGAGGACGCCGAGCGCCCTTTGGGACAGCTCGGATACTCCCAGGTAGAAGGAGGCCCGGGTCTTGTTGCTACGGGTTCAAGGCTGATGGGGGTAGAGCCTCTGGACTTAAACCCGATACAGCTCCCGTAGGGGAAGGGATCTGTCCCTTTCAGCTGCCAAAGTGCGGGCGCTGTGGACCCTTAGTACTCGTGGTACCTCTGACGTTACTAGAGGAACCTCGGGCCGAACAGCCGAGCCCCTCCTTCGGGAGTTGTTTGGATTGGGATGGTCTCGAGGGGGCAGTGTGTTCCCGATACCCGTGGGAGATTGGGTACGTCTTCGGACGGGGTTGAGGGAAGCCATTAAGTTTCCGGGTACTAGCCTGCTTGGCTAGTAGAAGGTGTGCTAGATCACCAGGCGGCCCCACCGAGGTCATATCGGTAGTCTTCACCTTGAGTGTTGACGCGCGTAAGTGGTGTATCCACTTCCGTCCCGTCTTGTGTCCCTAGGACCAGATGGGGAGCTTGTTAGGAAACTAGGTCTTGCCCTAATGGAAAGCCCCACGGAGGATGCCGGGCGCCCTTTAAGGGACAGCTCGGATAACTCC
The DNA here is from genome assembly GCA_030765055.1 of Mantis religiosa. Classification (NCBI taxonomy): domain Eukaryota; kingdom Metazoa; phylum Arthropoda; class Insecta; order Mantodea; family Mantidae; genus Mantis; species Mantis religiosa. The sequence goes on from CM060950.1 coordinate 181,191,226, forward strand.
CTGGTTGAAAGAGGCCCGGGTCTTGTTCCTACGGGTTCAAGGCTAATGGGAGTAGAACCTCTGGACTCAACCCGGTACAGCCCCCGTAGGGGAAGGGATCCGTCCCTTTCAGCTGCCAAAGTGCGGGCGCTGCGGACCCTTAGCACTCGTGGTACCTCTGACGTTACTAGAGGAACCTCGGGCCGAACAGCCGAGCCCCTCCTTCGGGAGTTGTTCGGAATGGGTTGGTCTCGAGGGGGCAGTGTGTTCCCGATACCCGTGGGAGATTGGGTACGTCTTGGGACGGGGTTGAGGGAAGCCATTAAGTCTCCCGGGTACTAGCCTGCAAAGCTAGTAGAAGGTGTGCTAAATCACCAGGTGGCCCCACCGAGGTTTTTCGGTAGTCTTCACCTTGAGTGTTGACGCACGTAAGTGGCGTATCCACTTCCATCCCGTCTTGAGTCCATAGGACCAGATGGGGGGCTTGTTAGTCTCTAGGTCTTGCCCTATGGAAAGCACCTCGGAGGACGCCGAGCGCCCTTTGGGACAGCTCGGATACTCCCTGGTTGAAGGAGCCCCGGGTGTAGTTCCTACGGATTCAGGACAAATGGGAGTAGAACCTCTGGGCTCAACCCGGAACAGCACACCCTCTCTAATCTTCAGCGAGTTCCATTGGGCCCAGTTCGACTTGTTTGTGGCCCTTCTTGTTGCGATGTCCTCCCAGGTCGGTTTTGTCCCTGCCTCCACTTCTCTCAAGAGTGGCCCCAAGTCGGCGTCCGCCAGCTGCTCCTTCCTCAGGCCTGCGTTATCCCAGCCATCCGCAGGCACTACCGTGACCACTCGGGAGCTGCGGCCCACTCCTCTTCCACTCTTGTGCACTGGCCGCACTCTTCAGGGCAGGGTCTTCGGGACATGACGTCTGCTTTGCCGTGGCTCTTCCGTCTACGATGTTCAGAGGTCAAGTCGTACTCCTGCAGCCTCTGGACCCAATTTGCTGTCTGGCCTTCCAGTTTTCTAAAGCTCAGTAGACAGGTTAGGGCGGAGTGGTCAATCCTCAATTGGAATGGCTGACCTTAAAGGTAATTGTGTAAGTGCGCCAAGGTCTTCACTACCGCCAATAACTGTCTCCGGGTGACGCAGTAGCTTTTCTCTGCCTTGGACAGGGTCCTGCTGTAGTAGGCTATCACTCGTCCGTCCTGAATTTGGGATAGGACGCCTCCAATGCAATGGTCTGTGGCGTCGAAGTCCACAATGAAGGTGCCGCCTGGTTGAAGAAATCCCAAATATAGGAGCACTGCAAAGTGTCTCTTTCAGGTGCTGGGAAGCGCCTTCGGCGTGCTCCGGCCACACATAAGGCCGCTGTTCTTTTGTGAGGGGCTTGGCGATGTTGGAGAACCCCTTGATAAAACAGCGGTAGTAACTGCAGAACCCCAAGAAACTACGCAATTCTCTCCTATCTTTCCGCCGAGGCCAATCTTTCACGGCCTGTGGCCTGTGGTCTGTGGCCACTCCGGTTGGTGAGACTATGAGGCCTAAGTAGTTGACTTCCTTGGGGAGGGGCTGGCATTTCTGCGCGTTCAGCTTCAGGTTTGTCGCCTGCAGTCTCTGCAGCACTTTGCTCCGATTTTCCAGATGGTCTTCGAAGGTCTTGCCGACGATGATGGTGTCGTCCAGGAATAGCAGCCGGGCGTCATGTCAATCCTCTCATTACTGATTCCATGGACTTTGGAAGGTAGCTGGTAAATTACAGAGGCCAAAGGACATAACCGTGAACTGCCAAAGCCCTTGGCCTGTCGAGAAGGCGGTTTTCTCCTTGTCTCTCTGATTTAGAGCCACCTGCCAGTAACTCGACATCAGGTCCAGGGTGGAGAACCACAGGTGGTCAGCCGTCCTCTCCACTAAACCTTCCAGCCGGGGTCCCAGGTGTTGCATCGGCACCAGCTCCTGCGCCTTGTCCATTGGTGTTACACTGACCACGGGCTCACACGTCCCAAACTCCGTCGAGGACTGGACGTCGTGATCGGAATCTGTCAGGTTGAGCAGCCTCACTGGCACCTCCTCTCGGCACGGCAACAATGTCCTGGCAGCACGTAGTCCGTATACAGGCGTCTTCTGGTCTAGCATCATGTTCTATGTCCGCTGGCCTTCCAGTCGCGCCGTCACCACTACCTCGCTTCTCGCGGGGAAAACCATGTCTTCCTTCAGGATGCTGCTGCAGATTTCAAGGCGCTCTTCAGGTTGTCGGAGTATGACCTGTTCTCCATTGAGCCACAGGACCTTCTTGCCGACGTCGACCGTCGCCTAGTGGCTCCTGAGGGCATCCAATCTCAGTATCATCTCCTCAGTCACCTTCGCGACGAACACCCACAGATGCACGGTACTGCGTCCCAAGGTCAACTTCAGTAGGGCTCCTTCTCCAATGCAAGGTGTCACCAGATGTCGTCATAAGCAGGTGTGGTCAGCTTGGTTTTCTCGCCGGCAAACCCCTGGCTATATCAGGACTGATGACGATCACGGCTGCCCTGGTGTCTAAGAGCACGTGGCATGGCTTCCCTATCAGCCAACCGTCCGCGATGAGGCTATCATTCATACGTCGGATGACGGCGCGCAGTGTCACTCGAGGGGATGGTGTGATGGCGCCCACGTTCCCCTCGCCACGACGGCCCTAACTCGTTTTCCGGCTGCTCTTCCTGGAGTGGGCAATCTCTCTCAATGTGTCCTGGCCCTCCACAACCCTAACACAGGCCCCTAGGTCTTCGCCGGCGTCCCTCGGCTGGCCTTCGGTCTCCAGGGTAGCGGAGAGTCCTCGTTCTCGACATCGGGGTAGCCGTCACCTTGGTCGCCTCCATCCTCAATGCTTCCGTTAGCACCTAGTGGATAGGTTTTTAATCGCCGAGCATCAGGTGCTGACAAATATCCGTGTTTCGTACGCCGTCAACTAAGGTGTAGGCGGCTTCCCGGCATACGAACTCTGGTGGGAGGTCGACTAAGGCCTTTCTGGCCAGCTGCTCACTTGCCAGGGCGAACCCCTGCAGCGTCCCTCCTGGCTGCTGTGAACTTAACTTCAGCTGGCTTCGGTACGCTGCGGCTAAGCGTTGGTTTCCGAAGCGGTTTTCCAGGCCCTCCCAGATGTCCTTGGGTGCCGCCGCTGTCTTGGCCGCGTTCAGGACTCATGTGGCTGGTCCCTGGATGCTGACTATTAGCTGTGCGGCCTCTTCCTCTTGACCACTTGTTGTGCTTCGCCACTGTGTCGAACGGACGGCGGGAGACTTCGCAAGTTGTTGCGCCATCGTATTTAGGAGGTTTGACGCGCGCAGATATTGTGTCGCGTCCCGGTGTCGGTCTTCAAGTATTTCAACCTCCAGCCGACGATTTCCTCTACCTTGGTGGTCAGGTACTTGGCGTTGCTGTCAGCCTTTCCCACCAGGTCGTTAACGCGGCTCGTCAGGTCTTCGACGCGCTCGCCCAACTCCATGACGTCCTCCTTTACGCCGGCCAACTGCTCCTCAAATTTGGCGGCGGGGGCTTCTTTCGCAGCCTTCATTTCGGTTGCCAGGCTATCGTTCTCCGCTTTCACTTCCGTGGTCAATTCGGCCATCTTCGCGGTCATTCGCGCGGCCAAGTTGCTATTTGCAAGTGGCCGGAGGTGTATGTGATCTCGAAGAACGCAAATGTAATCACAGACTGTCTCGTGGAGCATTTGTTCTGCCGATTTGGTGCGCCCTAAGAGCTCCACAGCGACCAGGGTACCAATTTTGAGTTCAACCTGATGTAGGAGGCACTGGAAAGACTTGGAGTTAACATGACCTGCACAATACCTCTACATCCCCAGTCGGACGGCATGGTCGAAAGGTACATCAAGACCTTAGAAGAACACCTGAGGAAGATCGTGGCCAACCATCCGCAAAACCGGGACGGCAAGGTGCCCCTGTTCTTGCTGGTCTACCGCTCGTCAACTCACGACAGCATTGGGATGACACCAGCCAGCTTAATGTTAGGCTGAGAGTTGCGCCTCCTTTGTGCCCTGGCTTTTGCGAGCCCCCTAGACACAAAACAGCCAGCAGCCGAGATGTGTAGAACCTGGTGGCCCATCTCCAAGACATTCATGAGATGGCTCGTCAGAACATCCAGAAGGCAAGCGACCGCGTTAAGACCTGATACGACAGGCCAGCCAACAGCCAAGTGTTCCAGTAAGGTGACCTGGTCTGGTTTTATCACTCTACTCGGACCATGGGACGCTGCCCGAAACTTCAACTGCCGTGGCAAGGACCGTACCGTGTGGTGAAGAGGCTTAACGACGTGGTCTACCGCATCCAGAATGTGCCCCGAGGGAAGATGTTGGTGGTACACTTGTAACGTCTGGCCCACTACGATGGTGCTGTTCGGGACGACCAGCCTTGAGGAGGGAGCAGTGTCGCGAACTCGTTGTAGCGATAGCGCGGCTTGTTTACACAAAGGAACTGATAGACATTGTGGTGATAAAGTCCATGCCTAAGCACATAAACATAGCGCGGAAATAAACAAATAAATAGCCAAAACAGATTAGTGGGGTAAACGGAACATTCTAGTGACATCTTGATTGTCTTACAGAACATTCGATTTCTTGTTTATTCCAGAAATATCTAGTAACGTGAGTCGTGATATATCTAAGGAAGCTACGACTCGCCAGTGGAGTTGTAAAATGTAGTCGTAAACAGTTGTAAACACAGTTGCAAAGACAGTTGTAAACAGAGACGTAATGAGAACTGGAATTGAAGGGAACTCTTTGCTGTGGTTAAGGACCTTGGAAAATTGTAATTGTGTATGTGACGTAATACTGCTACTGTGCGTGTATTTCTACTCAAATAAAGAACGATTTGAATTTCTGCAACTCGGACTTTTAATTCTAGGAACCCGCAATGTCACAATATCAGCAACTAAAGAGAGAAATCACGGAAGAAGTAACCATAGGAGTTTAGCTAAGTCCATATAGAAAGCTAGGCGTAAAATTCTGCAAAAACTACCCACAAGTATAGAGGAGGTTCATAATGTTCTGAACACATTAACTGTGAAAACCGTATATGGAGCCGAGTTATTGCTACAAAGGATGCTGCGAAGAACGTTGTAATATTTTGTGAATGCTAAAACTTCAGTCTGTGTGACACAATATATGTTGATGGAACTTTCTAGTACTCTACAAGGGTTTCTCCTTTTTTGGCCAGCAATTTACAATCAATGGGCTCGTTAATGGACATTACATTCCAATGGTATTTTATTTGTTGAAGGACAAGAAAACTTCATCATATCAGCAGGTATTTTTAACAGTTGTTAATATATATAGTATGCTAGGTCTGAAATTCTCTCCATCAACAATGTTTTCTGACTTTGAAGAAAGCATCATGATATCTGGAAGAGAAGTGTGGATTGATGTTAAAATCCAAGGATGTAAATTTCATTTAACACAAAGCTGGTGGCGAAAGATACATAACTTGAGACTTACACATGACTACTATTTCAGAAATGAAAACGGAAAATTTCTGTACTACATATTTGGTTTGGCAATGCCGGATCCTGATATGGTTGGTGACTGATTTGCTGAAGACTTCATGGCAGTGATGTCTGTCTCGGAAAAACTAAAATTTTTTGCAACTAAGTAGTGGAAACTCACATAACGAAAATGCACTTTTCCTCCTTCCATCTGGCAGAACTAAGTTTCAATAAACATAGAACTAACTGCGCTTGCGAAAATGTCCACAACAAATACAACAGTCAGTTTTACTCCTGCCCCCCAGATCTGTATAGGTTTTTTGAAGTACTGAAGCAAATTCAGCTGGATATTAAAACTGCAATTAATTCCTCAACAAATAAAATAGTAAAGGTCTTATCCACGCTTGAAACTCATGATGCAGCAAGTAGAAAATTTCAAAGCTGGAAAAATTTCAAGAATGGAATATGTGACGTCGGTTTCTTATAGAACCAAACCTGGAAATACATGGAAATGAAATCTGAAAGGAAAAAAAAAAAAGCTAATTTTAAAGATGAAAATACATATTTCTGTATGATATAGGTTTAGAATGTCAAAATCACAAAGTATCTAAATGCGGATCCATTGTGAGTAAATTACAAAAAATAAAGAAATAATGATGAAGCTGATCAATGTGGAATCTTCTGGTGTGTGAGGCAGTTCGACTCCTCGTGATGCACCCTGGTTAACGCTTAACGAACTGGACCAACAATTAATTCAAATATGAGCATTAAAGGTTAAAACATTTTAAAACACTTCAGCTCCACTTTTATTTTAAAAAAAACAATAGAACCTGTTTCAAGGAATAAGCTTCCTTATCATCAGCTGACGTTCGACTATGATGACGAGGAAGCATATTCTAATTTTTTTAAATGAAAGTGGTTTGAAGTGTTTTTAAAGTTTGACAAGTGTTTTAAAATGTGTTAGTTTTGAAGCTCTGCTGTTTTAAATACTTCTATTTCATCAATTTTATCCTTAGATGTTCATTTTCTCTTAGTACTAGAGCCGTGTTTCTTTGTTATTAATCATAAATGCAAAAAATATAACATCTTCTACTAGAAGTATGTAATGCTTCGTCAAATATTATAAATACCAAACTGGAACTGTTACCTGTTTTGACCTGGGGGCTTTGGGCCAATGTAATTAGGGACCTTTAAGGGTGCAGGAGACTTCGGGGCTATTTTTCTGACCGCGGGAGGCTTCGGTCCTGCATCCTCTTACACTGCTTAAGGAAATCGGTACGAACTTCCTAGCTCTGCTTTTTACACCACAACTAGAAAAACCTACAGAACACGCGCCAAATTAATGCATCACCTTCGCATGGCTTTCTCCACCCTTCTGCAAATAATATGTTTACAAAAATTAATTCTTCAGCATAACGACATGGTTTTATTATTATTATTATTATTATTATTATTATTATTATTATTATTATTATTATTATTATTATTATTATTATTATTATTATTATTATTATTATTATTATTATTATTATTATTATTATTATTATTATTATTATTATTATTATTATTATTATTATTATTATTATTATTATTATTATTATTATTATTATTATTATTATTATTATTATTATTATTATTATTATTATTATTATTATTATTATTATTATTATTATTATTATTATTATTATTATTATTATTATTATTATTATTATTATTATTATTATTATTATTATTATTATTATTATTATTATTATTATTATTATTATTATTATTATTATTATTATTATTATTATTATTATTATTATTATTATTATTATTATTATTATTATTATTATTATTATTATTATTATTATTATTATTATTATTATTATTATTATTATTATTATTATTATTATTATTATTATTATTATTATTATTATTATTATTATTATTATTATTATTATTATTATTATTATTATTATTATTATTATTATTATTATTATTATTATTATTATTATTATTATTATTATTATTATTATTATTATTATTATTATTATTATTATTATTATTATTATTATTATTATTATTATTATTATTATTATTATTATTATTATTATTATTATTATTATTATTA